>NIVC01001776.1:0-203200 GCA_002269645.1 Macrostomum lignano | reverse complement strand
ATAAATCAAGTGCAGTAATCCTTGGTTTATTAATAGCAATAGTCCTTGGCTTATCGAGTGCAGTAATCCTTGGTTTGCCAAGTGCAGTAATCCTTGGTTTATTAATAGCAATAATCCTTGGCTTATTGAGTGCAGTAATCCTTGGTTTATTAATAGCAATAATCCTTGGCTTATCGAGTGCAGTAATCCTTGGTTTATTAATAGCAATAATCCTTGATTAATCAAGTGCATTAATCTTGGTTTATTAATAGCAATAATCCTTGCTTATCGAGTGCAGTAATCCTTGGTTTATTAATAGCAATAATCATTGATTAATAAAGTGCATTAATCCTTGGTTTATTAATAGCAATAATCCTTGGCTTCTTGAGTGCAGTAATCCTTGGTTTATTAATAGCAATAATCCTTGGCTTATTGAGTGCAGTAATCCTTGGTTTGCCAGGAGCAATAGTCCTTGGTTTATCGAGTGCAGTAATCCTTGGTTTATTAATAGCAATAATCCTTGATTAATCAAGTGCATTAATCCTTGGTTTATTAATAGCAATAATCCTTGGCTTATTGAGTGCAGTAATCCTTGGTTTATTAATAGCAATAATCCTTGATAAATCAAGTGCAGTAATCCTTGGTTTATTAATAGCAATAATCCTTGATAAATCAAGTGCAGTAATCCTTGGTTTATTAATAGCAATAGTCCTTGGCTTATCGAGTGCAGTAATCCTTGGTTTGCCAAGTGCAGTAATCCTTGGTTTATTAATAGCAATAATCCTTGGCTTATCGAGTGCAGTAATCCTTGGTTTGCCAAGTGCAATAATCTTTGGTTTATTAATAGCAATAATCCTTGGCTTATCGAGTGCAGTAATCCTTGGTTTATTAATAGCAATAATCCTTGGCTTATCGAGTGCAGTAATCCTTGGTTTGCCAAGTGCAGTAATCCTCGGTTTATTAATAGCAATAATCCTTGGCTTATCGAGTGCAGTAATCCTTGGTTTTATTAATAGCAATAATCCTTGGCTTATCAAGTGCAGTAATCGTTGGTTTATTAATAGCAATAATCCTTGGCTTATTGAGTGCATTAATCCTTGGTTTGCCAGGAGCAATAGTCCTTGGTTTATCGAGTGCAGTAATCCTTGGTTTATTAATAGCAATAATCCTTGATTAATCAAGTGCATTAATCCTTGTTTTATTAATAGCAATAATCCTTGTCTTCTTGAGTGCAGTGATCCTTGGTTTATTAATAGCAATAATCCTTGGCTTATCGAGTGCAGTAATCCTTGGTTTGCTAAGTACAGTAATCCTTGGTTTATTAATAGCAATAATCCTTGGCTTATCGAGTGCAGTAATCCTTGGTTTATTAATAGCAATAATCCTTGGCAATTATCGAGTGCAGTAATCGTTGGTTTGCCAAGAGCAATAGTCCTTGGTTTATTAAGTGCAGTAATCCTTGGTTTGCCAAGTGCAGTAATCCTTGGTTTATTAATAGCAATAATCCTTGGCTTTTCGAGTGCAGTAATCCTTGGTTTATTAATAGCAATAATCCTTGATTAATTAAGTGCATTAATCCTTGGTTTATTAATAGCAATAATCCTTGGCTTATTGAGTGCAGTAATCCTTGGTTTGCCAGGAGCAACAGTCCTTGTTTATCGAGTGCAGTAATCCTTGGTTTATTAATAGCAATAATCCTTGATTAATCAAGTGCATTAATCCTTGTTTTATTAATAGCAATAATCCTTGACTTCTTGAGTGCAGTAATCCTTGGTTTGCCAAGAGCAATAGTCCTTGGTTTATCGAGTGCAGTAATCGTTGGTTTATTAATAGCAATAATCCTTGATTAATCAAGTGCATTAATACTTGGTTTATTAATAGCAATAATCCTTGGCTTATTGAGTGTCGCGACTTTCCTAGTCATTTCTTTAGTTCACCTTCACTTGTCTCTGTTTACTCCGTTTTCTCTCTCTGTCTAGCTCAATCTTGTTATTCTTATCTCTCTCTCCTTGCTGCGTTCTGATTGGCTCTCCGTTCTCGCCTCTTTCCTCAGTCGCGCACTCCACCCCCTCTCTTTATTATTCTGGGCTCAACCCCCCAAAGTTAAATGTTCTATAAATATATCGGTTTGGGCCCTGCGCCCACTTACTGCTCCTCCTGCTCCTTCAATTTAACTCCAATTAAATAGTCTTTAGTTTAGTATTTTTTCTACATGGCGCCCAATGAAAAATAATTAAGTCAATTCAGTAAGGCTGGCAAAGGCCATGCCATCGTCATAGTCGTAACCCTCCACCAGTCATCTCGTCATCCCGTCTGTCGGCCTCATCGCTTCGTTTGTCGGCCTCATCGCTTCGTCTGTCGGCCTCATCGCTTCGTCTGTCGGCCTCATCGCTTCGTCTGTCGGCCTCATCGCTTCGTCTGCCGGGGGTGCGTCCTGCGGTGTCCTCGGTCTCTCTCGGTCTCAAATTCTCGGCCGGGGCACCTCAGGGCTCGCCTGCCGGATCGTCTCTTCGCTCATCGTCTGCCGGGGGTGCGTCCTGCGGTGTCCTCGGTCTCTCTCGGTTCAGATTCTCTGCCGGGGCGCCGCGGGCTCGCCTGCCGGATCGTCTCTTCGCTCGCCTTCCGGATCGTCTCTTCGCTCGTCGTCTGCCGGGGGTGCGTCCTGCGGTGTCCTCGGTCTCTCTCGGTTTCCAATTCTCTGCCGGGGCGCCGCGGGGCTCGCCTGCCGGATCGTCTCTTCGCTCGCCTTCCGGATCGTCTCTTCGCTCATCGTCTGCCGGGGGTGCGTCCTGCGGTGTCCTCGGTCTCTCTCGGTTCAAATTCTCGGCCGGGGCGCCTCGGGGCTCGCCTGCCGGATCGTCTCTTTGCTCATCGCCTGCCGGATCGTCTCTTCGCTCATCGCCTGCCGGATCGTCTCTTCGCTCATCGCCTGCCAGATCGCCTCGTTAATTCGTCATTCAATTTTTTCTTTCACCATGTAGTCACAATGTAAAAAATTAAATTAATTTTTAGGGGGGAGGGCGGATATATTCAGTCTTTTCAGTCTTCTCATTGCTATGGTTCAAAAACTACTCAATAAAAATCTAAGTTTAAAATTCGGTCTAAATATTTGCATTCGCTCTACTGTTTTTGTATTCAAATTCTTAGTCATTATGTATTTTTCAAATCGTTTTATACACCATTTATTGTGAATGTGTTTTTCAATTTAATTCGACCTAATTCTAACTCATTAATTTCAATTGGTAATGGTACTCGAAAATTCAAAAAATGTTCCATTTTTTTGGGGGGAGTGTCGCGACTTTCCTAGTCATTTCTTTAGTTCACCTTCACTTGTCTCTGTTTACTCCGTTTTCTCTCTCTGTCTAGCTCAATCTTGTTATTCTTATCTCTCTCTCCCTTGCTGCGTTCTGATTGGCTCTCCGTTCTCGCCTCTTTCCTCAGTCGCGCACTCCACCCCCTCTCTTTATTATTCTGGGCTCAACCCCCCAAAGTTAAATGTTCTATAAATATATCGGTTTGGGCCCTGCGCCCACTTACTGCTCCTCCTGCTCCTTCAATTTAACTCCAATTAAATAGTTTTTAGTTTAGTTAGTATTTTTTCTACATTGAGTGCAGTAATCCTTGGTTTGCCAGGAGCAACAGTCCTTGGTTTATCGAGTGCAGTAATCCTTGGTTTATTAATAGCAATAATCCTTGATTAATCAAGTGCATTAATCCTTGTTTTATTAATAGCAATAATCCTTGACTTCTTGAGTGCAGTAATCCTTGGTTTGCCAAGAGCAATAGTCCTTGGTTTATCGAGTGCAGTAATCGTTGGTTTATTAATAGCAATAATCCTTGATTAATCAAGTGCATTAATACTTGGTTTATTAATAGCAATAATCCTTGGCTTATTGAGTGCAGTAATCCTTGGTTTATTAATAGCAATAATCCTTGGCTTATGGAGTGCAGTAATCTAAGTGTTTTTATTTAGCTTTTAATAAAAAATTTTACACTACTACTTTTCAGACACTAATCTACTAATCATACACTTAGATTCGAACCCAGGTTGCTGCATTAGCAGTCTGGTCTGTTCAGCTCTAGGCTAGCTCTCATCGAAGTTATCAGTGAATTTGTACCACTTAAATAGTTCAACACTCACACAGTCAGGTAGAGTAAAAAGTCACGAAGCAGTTATGAGTTATGACATAATCAATTTCTTAGGCAAGTCAGTACCAGTCTCTATAAAAGTTAACAATATGGTTACGCAATATAAATTGAGTACTGTGCTATGCTTTCACACTCAATGCTGTGACGCAATTCAATTGAGTGTCTTGTGTATTGTGATGCAATCTATTTTAGAATCAGAATTCAACCAGTCAGTTTTTCTGCTAGCATTCTTACAATGCATTTCAATGCTTGACCTTTGCAAAAAAGCATGTTTTTTCGAATATTTAATCCCTTTAACATTGAGCAATTTCTTAGCCAAGATGCATGTACCGTCACGGAAAAATTTCTGATCGAACAGTGCAAGTTCGAAGAAAATCGGTCCAGCCATTCAGGAGAAAATCGATTTCGTACAAGCAAGCAAGCAAGATTTTCATTTTTAGTATATGGACTAGCAATCTTCGCCCCCCGATGGGGGACATCTAGATAGAATCTCTGTTCTCTACAAGTATCAATAAGATAACCAAACAAAGCCTTCACATAGTCAATAGAAAAACTGCTCAGATGAAGTGCAATGCAAAACCCAGTGGGAAATTCTGGTACGCCCAAGGGTGCGCAGACCGCGGCGCCCGGTGGCCTGTGGCCGGTAGCGGGGCGCACTCTTTGTCCAGTCGGGGCGCCGGCCTTATACCCGGCGCCCGGTGGACTGCCCAATAAATTAAGGCAAGAATTGGTTTACTCTACTAACAGTAGTATGCAGGGCTTTTACTGATATATTTTGCTCTGGCAGCAGCCTAGCTTTCTGGTTGTTTCAAAATTGAATTTATTTCCAAATAATTTTCAGAGCTATCTGATTTTTTTAAGCAATTGTCTCTTCCATTATAAATTTAAACAACCTTGCTGCTACCTGCTTACGAAGTTTGCCTTTTGTAAATTTTTTTGCAGTTCTTTAGAAAATTAGTTTGAGTCTATGAATGAAATCGAATAAGAAACTTAAATGTAATGAAATTTGAATTTATTTAGCGAAGTTAAATGGAACTGATATTAAAACACAATATTAGAACGAAAAATAGTTAAGTTTTTGGCAACAAAGGTGTTGAAAGAATGTCAGTTTTAAAATCATTTTGACAGCATTTACTCGTAAAATACGTGCTCTCATAATTAGAAGATTTTAAATTGTCCATCATCCAGCTCTCGCTGATCTTCGGACCAGTTTGATCCACTTGATTCGGTTTCGTCATCAGATTCGAGAGAGCAGTCAGTGCGGTAGTTGGTTTTTGACTTTGCTGAACGGGGGCGATGGTTGTTCCGCTTTCGAGGCTGAGAATCCAACTGAATACTCGCTCGCTTTCTGGATTGGGAGCTCGGCTTTGCTGTCGCCGCTGGCGGCACTTCTCCCGCTGATAGTCGCGATGGTGTCTGTGACATTGGAAAGAAAACAAAAAATTACTGCATGCACATTTTATCTTACTGATAGTAGTATTTAATGCTTAGCAATCATAGTATTCATCGTTCATTATTCAGTTTAGATACGTTTTTACTCACTAGGGAAAAAGAAGATGAATGGCTGTGTCTTTGCACGGCGCTGCCAGAAGCGGGACTTTGAGTCGCTGCCACCAAAGACCGTCTTTGCACGGCGCTGCCAGAAGCGGGACTTTGAGTCGCTGCCACCAGAGATCGTCTTTGCACAGCGCTGCCAGAAGCGGGACTTTGAGTCGCTGCCACCAAAGACCGTCTTTGCACGGCGCTGCCAGAAGCGGGGCTTGGAGTCGCTGCCACCAGAGACTGTCTTTTTACGGCGCTGCCAGAAGCGGGGCTTGGAGTCGCTGCCACCAGAGACTGTCTTTGTACGGCGCTGCCAGAAGCGGGACTTTGAGTCGCTGCCACCAGAGACTGTCTTTGTACGGCGCTGCCAGAAGCGGGCTTGGAGTCGCTGCCACCAGAGACTGTCTTTGTACGGCGCTGCCAGAAGCGGGGCTTGGAGTCGCTGCCACCAGAGACTGTCTTTGTACGGCGCTGCCAGAAGCGGGACTTTGAGTCGCTGCCACCAGAGACTGTCTTTGTACGGCGCTGCCAGAAGCGGGGCTTGGAGTCGCTGCCACCAGAGACTGTCTTTGTACGGCGCTGTCAGAAGCGGGGCTTTGAGTCTGGACTCCGGAAAGCAGCTGGCTTCCTGTGCGATGCGACCGCCCCTTTAATCGGTCACCGCCATGCTTTAGCTGCTGTCTGCAAGTATTTCTTACAGATTGTTCAGAGGGCCTGCCGGCTTCAGCGGTCGCGCCATAGATGAATGTGATTGCTTCTGTTAGGAAAAAAGTTGAAAGTTACTATGAATAGCATGCACTGTGCTCGACTAATTTCTTGATATTTAGCTCTAAAAGTCTCATTGAACGTTGATTAAGTAGACTTACTTTGGAAATGGCTGAGCAGAGTGCTCTGAAATCCAAGCTGCGCATCAGTAAGGTTGGTCGCAACTCCAGCAGCAACAGCTCGGCTTCGCATGTCTGACCCGATTAAATTAATAACCGCCTGCATCTCTTTCGACAAGCTCTCGTTAAGCATTGCCATTAAAGCATCGGACCACTTGTCTCGCTTGCATGAACGTAGCAGGCTCTTCTGTTTAGATTTTTACAGGTGAGAATACTTATAGATTATTATTTCAGTGATAGTACTAGTGCGCTTTGAGTAGTAGTTAGAGCATTTCTTCTAATGAAAAGAAAATAAAAAACTCTGTCATGAACTTACCAAAGTAGAAATATGTTCATTTGGACTGGAAGCGAATTGCACATATTTTTCCCAGGAGTTGATCGGCCAGAATGAAGGCTCAGAATTATCAGTTGGAATGTCAGCGCCAACAGGTTCCAAAAAGCGTAGCACGCTCTGCACTTCAGTGCGCATTGCGGTGATTTGTTTGGTCAAACTATTTTCTAATGCTTTCAATTCATTCTTGCGCATAGTAAGTTCGCGTAGGGCATATAAGGACAGAAACTTGATGCCTCTTGGACTTTCCAGCTCAAAGCTAACACCGGCTTGGATCTGCTCTTCTAGTTTTCTAAGAAAGCCAGAACCAAAATTAAAAGATGAAATGGTGGGAGGCGACTTAGGAATCGTCGATCGATCATCTGCTACGAACTCAGCTTCTATTTCAGCTTCCGCCTCAGCTTCCACCTCAGCTCCCATCTCAGCTTCCACCTCAGCTTCCGCCTCAGCTTCCGCCTCAGCTCCCATCTCAGCTTCCACCTCAGCTCCGATCTCAGCTTCCACCTCATCTTCCGCTTCAGCTTCCGCCTCAGCTTCCACTTCAGCTTCCGCCTCAGCTTCCACTTCAGCTTCCGCCTCAGCTTCCGCCTCAGCTTCCATATCGGCGTCTACGCCAGCTTCTGCTTCATCATCACTAATAGGAGGCATTGGCGCTAACTGTGCAATCGTAGGCGGATGTTGTTTAGGCAGCAAAGCTGGAGGTTGCAAACAGCGGCTGCTCTTATCTTCGAAGATTGCCTCGGAATCGGTGGCTGAGCCGTCTGACAGATTCTGTTTGGGATGGTTACGGCATGAGAAATTATCAAGTTAATGTCAGTTTTAAAGATTATTTTCACATTTAATTTCTTCCCTTTTCTTAAAAAATAGTTTAAAAGGTAAAACGGAGAAAACAAAGTTCTCGATAAAAATTATATGGGCTGTGCTTAATTTTACCTTAGTCTGGTAATGCCTTCGTGCTTTCTTCATGTCACGCTCCTGAAAGACTCTGGGTTGAACCAACTCGAGAATTCGGTTCAGTCGGGTCTTTTTGGCCACCAATTCACGCACAAAGCGGAAGCTCCCAGGCTCTAGGTTGTTGCTTAGTATTACCTTTAAATTAATGAGAAAATATGAGCGTACAAATATTAGATCGATTCAAGAATTTTAACATTTCAATCGTTGGGATCGGTTGCTTACCTGAATAATTAGAGCAGAGTAAAAACAGCCTTCATACAAGGCTTCACACTTCCACTTCTCAGTGGAGTCCCTCTTTTCTAACCATTCCTCTTCCTTAAGGTTTTGAAAGCCTTCAGGAAGCTTCACTTCGCTTTCCGAGACCTCAACAATTTGACGGTCGTCTTTAAAGATCACTAAAAACTTCATTGTAGCATGCAGACTAGACTATGCTAGTGCAAAACTGAGTACCAATAAAGCAAGAGTTTGGAGCTCACACTATAGTTTATGCTTATTTAATGATTCAGTGGTTTAGGTTGCTTCTAGAAGCAATTGTCTTCTATAGTTCTTCGAATGAAAAAGGCCGCCCTGGCTTTTCCAATTTCATTGGCCCTACCGTCCCCGCATCCATACCTGTCCAATCAGCGCGCACAAACCCCCAAAGGAATAGTTTTCAATTCTTCCCAGCTTTTGTTCATATCCTTTCTTTAATACGAAATAAGCAATCGTAGTAATTACTTTATTATTATTACAACAGTCAACTATCATCAAAGTCTGATTCGGACGAAAACAATGACAAGGCAATTGAGGCGACAAGCAAATAAGGATTTGCTGGGCTTGTTCATGGAAGGAGAACAAGAAGCTTTGGAAGACATCGCACTGCAAGAGAAAAAAAGAAAAGTATTCGAAGCAGATGATTCTGGGAGAGTCGCCGGTTTCATCGCTTCGGAGTCCTCTGTAGCAGAAGTCAATGAAGGTACGGATCCAGATCTTGACAACGACAATGGCAGCTATCCTGATTTTGACGAGTTCGCGCGAGTTTGCAGCGATGAAGATGAGGAGATTGACAAGAAAGAGGATGACCGCTCTTTAGAAGATAAAATATTCGCCTTGCTGGTAGTCTACTTTTCTTGTTTCAACCTAAGTCGTGGATCTAAAAAATTCCTTGTTGATGGTCTAAGAGACATAGGCTTGCCTGCGCCGAAGTCTGTCAACTCTATTGAGGCCGTCATCAATGCTGGCGATCCAACGGAAAAATTGGAGCCCATGGGAAAAGGCCATTTTCGCTACATTTCGATTCTGAAAAATCTAGAACTAATGTTTCGCAAAAACCAGCTGCACATGAAGCCAGAATATCTACAACACGATAGTGAAACTGAGAAGGTTTACAAAATTGAAGCCATCGTTAATTTTGACGGCTTGCCTTTGTACCGAGCAAGCCACTTCGGTCTTTGGCCCATACTTATGTCTATTCCCAGCATATTCAGCAGACCTTTTCCAGTAGCCGTATGGGCTGGTTGTGGCAAGCCACCTCTGAATGATTATCTTCGACAATTTTGCGACGAGGCTAAACGTTTTCTTACGGGTCCAATAAAAATTATCGAAAATTTAAGCATCAGCTTCTCGACTATCCGATTTGTTTGCGATGCGCCTGCTCGAGCCTGGGTCTCAGTAACTCAAGGGCACATGTCGTACGTCGGTTGCATGTACTGCAGGGCTACTGGACCTTATACCGACAACAGAGTAACATTTTCAACGAGCGTCGGGGAGTCTCGTAGCAGCCAACAATACCGAGAGGGAAAGGAGTCTAACCAGGAAAATAAAAAAATCGCTCTATCGCCCCTTCTAAATTTGCCTAACATTAGTTTTGTCGATGCTTTTCCCCTGACTACCAGCATGCCGTATGCCTTGGAGTCACAAGGAAGCTATTTTACCTATTTTTCGACAAATCTAATGGCAAGAAGTGTCTCGTCTATCCCGGTCCGATGAGCCTATTGGGCGACCGAATTACTATGGCTGCCGGTTGGACACCTTCAAACTTTCAACGAAGACCCCGGAAAATCGACTTGGAACTGAAGCACATGAAGGCTACTGAATTCAGACAGTACTTGCTGTACCTAGGACCTGTCCTCTTCAAAGGCATTTTAAATGAAGAAAGGTATAACCACTTTCTTTACCTCCATTTCGCCATTTACGCATACTCCAACGAAAGGTACTCCAAGTGGTGGACGCAGGCAAAAACTTGCATTGAAGTTTTTGTTGAACGGGCTGCCCACCTTTACGGCCAGAAGTTTATAAGTTTCAATCTTCACACTATTCTTCATTTGGATGAGTTTGTCCGAAAGCTAGGCAGTTTAAACAACTTTTCGACTTTCCCTTTCGAAAACTTTCTTGGATCTGTAAAGCGCCGCGTAAAGGTGACAAGGCACATGGCAGCGCATTCAGTTAAGCAGGTGCTCAGAGTTCGCGATCTTCTGTTGAATGAGCAGCGAATTCCACCGTTGAAATTCAGCACAAAGCGAGGTGATAATTGTTGCATAATCGACAAAGTATGCGTCCTAATCGAAGCTGTAAGTGAAGCTAATCAAGTCACTGGCAGGATTTTACACCCAGTTGACAACATCTACGCCAACCCATATCCATCTTTGCGTCTGGGAATCGGCTTGTACAGGATGACATCTGGTGTTCTAACTGGCACACCTGAGCGAAAGTGCTGGATTTTGCCTGCGAATCTGCTTGCCAATCTTGCTGGAGCGGACAGGGATCCAGCAAGCCATTTTTTTGTCATTCCTCTGACAGGTGACTCCGAGGAGGCCTGATGTAGGACGCGTGAGTCGCAAGTGAGTACTAAAAATATCTTTCTCTGGTTTTTTATATCAATCCGATTTCCTTCTATCTCGATTCTCGTATTCCCTGTATTCTGCAATTCTGCAATTTCTTCCTGTATATGTTCTCAGCTTCAACACGCAGACATGATTGTAGATTGTGAGTTAAATATTAGTATATTACGATGCATACTCGATCGCAACTGCCATTTTATCTTTACTTTTAGGATCCGCAGTTTCACGAGTTTACTACAAGCCTGGCGATCGGTCATTCATGAACTGGAGTTATTTTAGAGACTGATTATATTGATTCTATCTTTATTGTTTACATTCTTGAACCCTAGAATTAGGTACAGCTTAAAATTCGGTGTTATAGAGGCCGGAGGGGTAATTTAGCTCAAAACTGTGTAGGAGGGGTGGAGGGGCCGGAAACTTAGTGGGAGGTGATGCCGCTGTATGTGGCTGAAATGGGGGATTTATTTTCTTAAACCCCAGTATACGAGTATGAAATACTAATGGTATTGTATACAGTATTCCTACCTCCAATTCAAGCCAACAGAATTTTTGTAATATTTTACTTATCCCATTGATAATAATCAACTAGCTGCACAACTGTAATTTCCATCTGTTACCATCTGGTTTTACTTTTAAGCACATATAAAATGCTATGAATATTTTCTTTCTTTTGCTGGCACCTATTTTAGGTCAGATCGAATCAATACTTTCCGTATCAAAGTATTTATGTGTTTATGCTAGGTTGTAACTTATAAAATATAATAAATATAAAATATATATATAGTTCAGACCTTGTCAAGCCTCGCACGAAATTCGTCTTTGTTCTTCCTTTATCTTTGGTGCAATATGGGAATAGAAAAAACTTGATGACCTGCACTGATAAGGAGTCAGGACAGTTTGTTTGTTTCGCATAGGTTCGCTTAAGCAGGCAAGAACGGTACAACGTAGAAATTCCCATATCACTTCTCTAGCCTTTCTTCTAACCCCCCCCCACCCAACTGAAATGAATTGGCCAAAATTAGCTGTCACCTCTAGGTTAAAATAATTCCTTGCATTGCCCTGTCATTACGGGTTATTGCCACTGGCCAGGAAATTCAAAACATTTTTCTAAGAGCAACTCAAAATGAGTAAGCTTTATACAGGCTATAATTGATGAGAGATTTCTGTTAATGAGAGATAAAGCCCACACGGGTTTTATTGATGTCGGGTTGTAAAAGACGATCGCAAATAGAGAACAATATAGCGAGAATATTCAAGCTGGCGGACGTGCGCCGAGCTATAATTTTCTGTTAACTCGGGGATTCAGTAAGACTAGAATAATTGAGTGGCAAAAACTGTCATGAGAACGCAAAGGCACTTTGAAACCTTTATGATTCAGTGGATTTATTCATCCGGAAAAATGACAAGGCGGGGGTTAGATTGTTATTTATTCATGACCTGTCCCATTTGAGCTCTGACCGCCTCTGAATATGAAAACTGAGAAAATATCTATGTCTATGTATCCCTCCTTATCAAAATGTGACTGAGTGACTGTGCCCTACTCGTAATCGGGGAGATAAATGAAGGGGAGACAGGGGAGACAGTCTCCTATCTCCAATCTCCCATGTCTCTTATTTGCCATTATGCAGTTAACTGGGCCCGTCATGCATAGCCTACTGCAGGCTGCAGGGGTCAGCAAACTCCAGCCCACGGGCCACATGCGGCCCGCAGTCTCTCTATCCAGCCCTCGGGTCCTTTCTAACTTCCCATGCCAATAACAATCCAGCCCGCTCAAGGTTTGCATCTCTTCTCAGCTTTTTTGCTAATTTCTTCTCCTTTTCTCATCAAAATCTCCCCTCTCTCCTCCTTTCCCCTCTTTCCTTGCTCCCAGTGGCGCAACCAGGGGGGGGCGGGGGGGGCGGGGCCCCCCCCTTAGGCGGAGACCCAGAAAAAATTGAAGGGGGGACCAAGCGAATTTTCGCCAAAAACAGAGCCTCCCCTCCGCCCCCTCCCTCACGGGACTTTACCTTCCAGAATCCGCCCCCCCTCAAAAAATTTCTGGTTGCCCTACTGCTTGCTCCCTTCCTCTGACATCTCTCCTTTCGCCTCTCTCCTCTCTCCCTTTATCTCCCTTCTTTCTCTCATCTCGCCTCTCTCCTCTCTTCCCTCCTCTCACATCTCACATCTCTCCCCTCTCCCCTCCACTCTCCTCCTTCTGGCCCGCAGTCTTGAGCTAGATTCTCTATCTGGCACTTAAAGTAAAATAGTTAGCCAATCCCTCGCAAGGAATTTCGATCATTACAATGAGCAAAAGTTGACATTAACAAAATTTTGGCGGGCGCGTTGTGCCAAGCCTGAACAGCTTCTCTAGACAGCACTCTGTGCTCTCCAGAATTACTTGAACTGTTAGCAGTGGCGCAAGCAGAATTTCTTATGTGGGGGGGGGCGGATTCTGAAGGGTAAAGACCCAAGGGGGCGGAGGGGTGGCTCTGTATTTTGGCAAAAATGCGCTTGGTCCCCCTTTAATACAGCTTGGCAAACCTGATTGATTTTCCGGGATTTCCCCTGTCCTAGTTGTATTTCTCTAAAATTCTGGAAGATAAATCGAGATTCTAGATAATAGCTGCATCTAAGATTAGTTTGTTTTGCTATCGCATTGTACCGTACAATTAATTATTGAAAATTTTAAACCTTTGCTGGCATACGCATATGTTATCTTTGACCTTACCTGTTGTTTAATAGGTAAATTATTACTGTATGGAGGTACATGTAGATATATGCATTTTGACTGTCAACTGTCCACCCCATACAAGCATACGGCTTTCAAATAATTATGCAACCTTGTGCAAGGGTATGCCGCCTACTTACATGTAAAACTTTGAAATGAGTATTTATTTACGCCACTATCCAAGGGGGGGGGCGCGGCCGCGGGAGACCGACAGCGGAGACCGCCACAATTTGCCCGCCAGACAATTTGCCCGCCAGACAATTTGCCCGCCAGACAATTTGCCCGCCAGACAATTTGCCCGCCAGACAATTTGCCCGCCAGACAATTTGCCCGCCAGACAATTTGCCCGCCAGACAATTTGCCCGCCAGACAATTTGCCCGCCAGACAATTTGCCCGCCAGACAATTTGCCCGCCAGACAATTTGCCCGCCAGACAATTTGCCCGCCAGACAATTTGCCCGCCAGACAATTTGCCCGCCAGACAATTTGCCCGCCAGACAATTTGCCCGCCAGACAATTTGCCCGCCAGACAATTTGCCCGCCAGACAATTTGCCCGCCAGACAATTTGCCCGCCAGACAATTTGCCCGCCAGACAATTTGCCCGCCAGACAATTTGCCCGCCAGACAATTTGCCCGCCGCCCTATTTCACCTTGAATAGAACGGCGATCAAATTGTGGCGGTCAAATGTACTCGTAGATGTAGTAGACCCGGCGGCCGCCCCCTTTGCCATGGCTGGACTTGCATATAAGGGGGGTAAATTTTGAGCTTACTTTGGCTTTTTAGACCAAAACAAAAATTTGGGCAAATCTGCCCCACTACTTTAAAAATCCTGAATTGACCACCAAATCGGACTCATCTAAATGAAAACTTAAGAATACAAGCAACATTGTACATGCGCTAGTGCTTAAGTAGTGGAGTATTAAAAAATATATTTTTTGTTGCGTTGATTTCGAAGATCAAAAGGTATTACTTATAAGTAGGTAGGCTAAAACGCACACTTTTGCGTTCACATCCAATTTCTGAAGTGTATGAAACTCAGAAAAATTTGCACGAGTCGCCTATACCCCACTTTGGAGCTTGCAGCAATTTTTCAAAGAGATGGCTGCTCAAAGGGTTAAAAGTTCAAGTTAGCTGTAGTATGAGGATTGGTCAATGCAAATAAATAATGAGCTCATTATACAAGAAAATAATTAATAAGGATATCAATAGTTCGCCCCACTGTCCACTGCACGTACTGAAAAGCGTACTGTCAGGTTCGAGCACAAAAACACCCGAAACTAAAAAAATCAACTTTAAAAATTCTGCTCTTTACATAATTTCCTCACAAAAATATTTCATACGTACAAAGAAGAAAACCTACAAACTTTTATCTTGCGGGATGGGGCGTACCCTTGAGGGCCGCCGGGGCGCCGGCCTAGAGGGTACGCCCCAATTTTTCTAACCACTGGGAAAGAAAACATCCTAAGACAGCAAGCATCCCCTCAGATAGCAAGCACCTCCAGATAGCAAGCACCCCCCCCCCAGATAGCAGGCACCCCCAGTTAGCAAGCATCCCCCAGATAGCAGGCACCCCCAGATAGCAGGCACCCCCAGATAACAGGCACCCCCAGATAGCAAGCACCCCCAGATAGCAAGCACCCCCAGATAGCAGGCACCCCAGATAGCAGGCACCCCCAGATAGCAAGCACTTCCAGATAGCAAGCACCCCCAGATAGCAAGCACCACCAGATAGCAAGCACCCCCAGATAGCAGGCTCTCCCAGATAGCAAGCACCCCCAGATAGCAAGCGACATGGTGGCTTTTTACTGTTCGACATGGTGGCTCTTTAATGTTTGACATGGTGGCTCTTTAATGTTCGAAATGGTGGCTCTTTATTGTTTGACATAAAGTCACATACATGTTTGACATGGTGGCTCTTTAATGTTTTACATGGTGGCTCTTTAATGTTTGACATAAAGTCACATACATGTTTGACATGGTGGCTCTTTAATGTTTGACATAAAGTCACATACATGTTTGACATGGTGGCTCTTTAATGTTTTACATGGTGGCTCTTTAATGTTTGACATGGTGGTTCTTTAATGTTCGACATGGTGGTTATTTAATGTTTGACATGGTGGCTCTTTTATGTTCGACATGGTGGCTCTTTAATGTTCTACATGGTGGCCCTTTAATGTTCGACATGGTGGCTCTTTACTGTTAGACATGGTGGCTCTTTAATGTTCGATATGGTGGCACTTTAATGTTTGACATCATGCCAGATTTATGTTTGACATGGTGGCTCTTTAATGTTCGACATGGTGGCTCCTTTAGATTTGACATAATGGCTCTTTAATGTTTGACATGGTGGCTCTTTAATGTTCGATATGGTGGCTCTTTTATGTTCGACATGGTGGCTCTTTACTGTTAGACATGGTGGCTCTTTAATGTTCGATATGGTGGCACTTTAATGTTTGACATCATGCCAGATTTATGTTTGACATGGTGGCTCTTTAATGTTCGACATGATGGCTCCTTTAGATTTGACATAATGGCTCTTTAATGTTTGACATGGTGGCTCTTTAATGATCGATATGGTGGCTCTTTTATGTTTGACATGGTGGCTCTTTTAGGTTTGACTTGATGGCACTTTTATGTTTTGACATGGTGGCTCTTTAATGTTTTACATGGTGGCTCTTTAATGTACGACATAATGGCTCTTTTATGTTTGACAATGTGGCTCTTTAATGTTTTACATGGTGGCTCTTAAATGTACGACATAATGGCTCTTTTATGTTTGACAATGTGGCTCTTTAATGTTTTACATGGTGGATCTTTAATGTTCGACATGGTGGCTCTTTAATGTTTGACATAAAGTCACATATATTTTTGACATGGTGGCTCTTAAATGTTTGACATGGTGGCTCTTTTATGTTCGACATGGTGGCTCTTTTTAATATCTAACATGGTGGCTCATCTATGTTTGAAATGGTGGCTCTTTAATGTTTAACATGGTGGCTCTTTAATGTTTCACATGGTGGCTTCTAAATGTTTGACATGGTGGCTCTTTAATGTTTGTCATGGTGGCTCTTTAATATTCTACATGGTGGCTCTTTAATGTTCGACATGGTGGCTCTTTAATGTTCGAAATGGTAGCTCCTTAATGTTCTTCATGGTGGCTCTTTTTTGTTCGACATGGTGGCTCTTTTTTGTTCTACATGGTAAGTCTTTTATGTTTGATACGGTGGCTTTTTAATGTCTGACATGTTGGCTCTTTTATGTTTGACATGGTGGCTCTTTAATGTTCGACATAGTGGCTCTTTAATGTTTAACATGGTGGCTCTTAATTGTTTGACATGGTGGCTCTTTAATGTTCGAAATGGTGGCTCTTCAATGTTTGAAATGGTGGCTCTTTTATGTTCGACATGGTGGCTCTTTTAGGTTTGACATGGTAGCTCTTAAATGTTTGACATGGTGGCTCTTTAATGTTTCACGTGGTGGCTCTTTAATGTTTAACATGGTGGCTCTTTAATGTTCTTCATGATGTAGCTCTTTTATGTTACACATAGTGGCACTTAAACGTTCGACATGGTTGCTCTTTAATGTTTGACATAAAGTCACATATATGTTTGACATGGTGGCTCTTAAATGTTTGACATGGTGGCTCTTAAATGTTTTACATGGTGGCTCTTAAATGTTTGACATGGTGGCTCTTTTATGTTCGACATGGTGGCTCTTAAATGTTCGAAATGGTGGCTCTTTAATGTTTGACATAAAGTCACATATATGTTTGACATGGTGCCTCTTGAATGTTCAACATGGTGGATCTTTTTTGTTCTACATGGTAACTCTTATGTTTGATACGGTGGCTTTTTTATGTCTGACATGTTGGCTCTTTAATGTTCGACATGGTGGCTCTTTAATGTTCGACATGGTGGCTCTTTAATGTTCGACATGGTGGCTCTTTTAGGTTTGACATGGTAGCTCTTAAATGTTTGACATGGTGGCTCTTTAATGTTTCACATGGTGGCTCTTTAATGTTTCACATGGTGGCTCTTTAATGTTTAACATGGTGGCTCTTTAATGTTCTTCATGATGTAGCTCTTTTATGTTACACATAGTGGCACTTTAACGTTCGACATGGTGGCTCTTTAAGGTTTGACATAAAGTCACATATATGTTTGACATGGTGGCGCTTAAATGTTTGACATGGTGGCTCTTAAATGTTTGACATGGTGGCTCTTAAATGTTTGACATGGTGGCTCTTTTATGTTCGACATGGTGGCTCTTTAATGTTTCACATGGTGGCTCTTTAATATTCTACATGGTGGCTCTTTTATGTTTGACATGGTGGCTTTTTAATGTTCTTCATGGCATAGCTCTTTTATGGTAGACATAGTGGCTCTTTAATGTTTGACAATGTGGCTCTTTAATGTTTGACATGGTGGCTCTTTAATGTTTGACATAAAGTCACATATATGTTTGACATGGTGGCTCCTAAATGTTTGACATGGTAGCTCTTAAATGTTTGACATGGTGGCTCTTAAATGTTTGACATGGTGGCTCTTAAATTTTTGACATGGTGGCTCTTTAATGTTCGACATGGTGGCTCTTTAATGTTTCACATGGTGGCTCTTTAATATTCTACATGGTGGCTCTTTTATGTTTGACATGGTGGCTCTTTAATGTTCTTCATGGTATAGCTCTTTTATGGTAGACATAGTGGCTCTTTAATGTTTGACAATGTGGCTCTTTAATGTCTGACATGTTGGCTCTTTAATGTTCGACATGGTGGCTCTTTAATGTTCGACATGGTGGCTCTTTAATGTTCAAAATGGTGGCTCTTTAATGTTTGACATGTTGGCTCCTAATTTTTTAACATAGTGGCTCTTTAATGTTCAAAATGGTGGCTCTTTAATGTTCGAAATGGTGGCTCTTTAATGTTGGAAATGGTGGCTCTTTTATGTTTGACATAGTGGGTCTTTTATGTTTTACATGGTGGGTCTTTTATGTTTGACATGGTGGCTCTTTAATGTTCGACAAAGTGGCTCTTTAATGTTTGACATGGTGGCTCTTAAATGTTTGACATAGTGGCCCTTTAATGTTCGAAATGGTGGCTCTTTAATGTTCGAAATGGTGGCTCTTTTATGTTCGACATGGTGGCTCTTAAATGTTTGACATGGCGGCTCTTTAATGTTCGAAATGGTGGCTCTTTAATGTTTGACATGGTGGCTCTTTTATGTTCGACATGGTGGCTCTTTAATGTTCGACATGGTGGCTCTTCTATGTTTGACATGGTAACTCTTATGTTCGATATGTTGGCTCTTCTATGTTTGAAATTGCGCTTCTTTGATGTTTAGCAGTTTTGTTGTGTTTTTAAGGTGTTTTAATAAAAAAATCTCTTTGCACTACTAAGATTCGAACCCAGGTCGCTACTTTAGCATTCCAGTCTGTTCGCATCAGGGCTATCTCTTTTCAATTGGAGAACATGAATTGTGGCCCTTATAATTCAATTCTTACAGCAAGTCAATTGGAGTAAAAAATTATGACATAATCAATTTCTCAGTCAGCCAGATTCAGTCTCAATTTAAGTTGGCAATATGGTTACGCAATTTCATTCAAGTTTTGTGTGCATTTGTTCGGCACTGTTTTCAACTTGTTGTGATGCAATCTTTATCACAATCGGAATTCAGTCAGTCAGTTTTTTCTCTAGCATTCTTACAATGCATTTCAGGTCGAAAGAGCTGCTTGACCTTTGCAAAAAATCATGTTTTTCGAATATTTAATCCCTTTAACATTGAGCAATTTCTTAGCCAATATGCATGTACCGTCCCAATGGTGCAAGTTTGAAGAAAATCGGTTGAGCCGTTCGGGAGAAAATCAATTACAAGCAAGCAACCAAGCATTTCATTTTTAGTATATTATATTAAGAAGACTAGCTAAAGTTTTGCCCCCCTTCGGGGAGCAGAAATAATTAATATTCGTCTAATATAATATACCTTTTAGCAGGAGTACTTTAAGTGTTTTTCTTAAGCTTAAGCTTAAAATAGGAATTTTTGGAGATCGTTAATAACGCATTTTAGGTAAAACAAAACTATCAACTTTTTACAGTTTTTAGTTTAGAGCCCTGTATATGTCAACGTGTTTGATAAAAATTATTTTTATCATTTTGATAAAAAATGGCCTTCGGGGTGGCCAATAAGCAAGGGACGAATCCTTTTAAATGAAAAAAAATTCTTAGGGAGGGGGGCTAGGAATCGAATTCTCATTTTAATTCCAGGCTTATGTACCAATAAAACATGTTTGTGCAGAATTTTATAACAGACATTGAAATTCAACCATACTTGCCTTCTTTCAGAGCTACTTCTACCAGTATGCTTCAGTACGCTACCAGTACCCTTGTAAGCCTTGACATGTCAGAAATCCCCCCCCACAAGCCTTAACATATCAACTCCCCCCTTGACATCTCAGCAATGCTCCCACAAGCCTTGAAATCTTAAAAAATCTGTCTATTTTCTAACCCTAACCCTAACCCTAACCCTAACCCTAAAGCATTGAAATTTCAGTAATTCTCTCTAAGAGTCTATAGCACTACTACAGCATTATAGCGATTCCCTGCAAGCCTCGACATCGTAGGGATTCCCAAATGAATCTCTTAACTTTGACATGAAGCTTCTTTTTTTTTTACATTACGCTTTTTCTATCAGCGATCCCTCCCGTGAGGAGCCAACAAATAATGTAATAACTTTTTTCCAATAAACTACATGTAGCTTCTGACATTAGCCTTGACATCTCATTTATTCCCCCGTGAGCCTTGACATCTCAGCTATAGATAGATAGATAGATTCCCCTCGTAAGCCTTGACATGTCAGCGATGCCCCCATAAACCTTGAAATCTAAAAAATCCCCTGTTAACCTTGAAACGCGCTAAAATCTAACCCTCAACCCAAACCTGACGTAAACCTAACTTTCACCCAACCTAAAGCCTTGAAATCACAGCAATTCTTCTTCCCTAAGCCTTGGCATTTAAGTGATTCCTTCTTTAAGAATCACAGCACTATAACGATTCCCTCCAAGCTTTGACATCGTAGCAATTCCCAAATGAATCTTTTAACTTTGACATGACTTTTATTTTATGTATACATAGTGCTCCTTTTATTTTTACATGACTCTTCTTCTATCAGCGCCCCCCCCACCGTGGCAAGCCAACAAAGAATGCAATAAAAAACTTAAGTAAAGTACATGTACTTTGAAGTAGCTTCTGACTTTTGCTTTAACATCTCAGAAACCCCCCTGTAATCTCAGTTATTCTCTGTGAGCCTTGACGTCTCAGTAATTCTCCCCAGCACAGCACTGTACTATAGCTTCATTTAATTTTTATATGACATTTCTTTCATGTCTGACATGACGCTTCTTTTGATTTTTACGTTACGCTTCTTTTATTCTTCCATGATGCTTCTTAATTTTTTAAATGACACACTTTCATTAGTTTTTATATGAGGCTTCTATAATTTTTTCATGACGCTTCTATGCTTGTTTACATGACGCTTGTATGATTTTTACATGACGCTTCTATGATTGTTTACATGACGCTTGTATGATTGTTTACATGACGCTTCTATGATTTTTTACATGACGCTTTTATGATTTTTACATGACGCTTCTATGATTTTTTACATGACGCTTCTTTGATTTTTACATGACGCTTCTATGATTTTTACATGACGCTTCTATGATTTTTACATGACGCTTCTATGATTTTTACATGACGCTTCTATGATTTTTTACATGACGCTTCTATGATTGTTTACATGACGCTTCTATGATTGTATACATGACGCTTCTATGATTGTTTACATGACGCTTTTATGATTGTTTACATGACGCTTCTATGATTTTTACATGACGCTTCTATGATTTTTACATGACGCTTCTATGATTGTTTACATGACGCTTCTATGATTGTTTACATGACGCTTCTATGATTTTAACATGACGCTTCTATGATTTTTTTACATGACGCTTCTATGATTGTTTACATGACGCTTGTATGATTGTTTACATGACGCTTGTATGATTTTAACATGACGCTTCTATGATTGTTTACATTACGCTTCTATGATTGCTTGCATGACGCTTCTATGATTTTTTATGACGCTTTTATGATTTTAACATGACGCTTCTATGATTTTTACATGACGCTTCTATGATTTTTACATGACGCTTGTATGATTGTTTACATGACGCTTTTATGATTTTAACATGACGCTTCTATGATTGTTTACATTACGCTTCTATGATTTTTACATTACGCTTCTATGATTTTTACATGACGCTTCTATGATTGTTTACATGACGCTTCTATGATTGTTTACATGACGCTTGTATGATTGTTTACATGACGCTTCCATAATTTTTTTTGTCTTGGCGTTAAAAGGCTTTAATTAAAAAAACTCTACTCTCTAAAAATTCGAACCATCGTCCCTGCATTTAGCAGTTTAGTCTGTTTACCTCTAGGCTAGCTCTCATGAATTTTAGTCATTACCCCTAAATAGAAAATATTCCCAAGACAGCAAGCATCCCCCCAGTAGCAAGCATCCCCTAATACTCCTAGCAAGCATCCACCCAGATAGCAAGCATCTGCAGATAGCAAGCATCTTGCAGATAGCAAGCATCTTGCAGATAGCAAGCATACCCCAAATAATGTAGAAGCATCCTTCCAGATAGCAAGCATCCTGCACATAGCAAGAATCCCTAAATAGCAAGCATCCCTGGATAGAAATAATCCTATACATGTAGCCAAGCTTATCAAGCGCAGTAATCCTTGGCTATCGAGTGCAGTAATCCTTGGTTTATTAATAGCAATAATCCATGGCTTATCGAGTGCAGTAATCCTTGGTTTATTAATAGCAATAATCCTTGGCTTATCGAGTGCAGTAATTCATGGTTTATTAATAGCAATAATCCTTGGCTTATCGAGTGCAGTAATCCTTGGTTTATTAATAGCAATAATCCATGCCTTATCGAGTGCAGTAATCCTTGGTTTATTAATAGCAATAATCCTTGGCTTATCGAGTGCAGTAATCCTTGGTTTATTAATAGCAATAATCCATGCCTTATCGAGTGCAGTAATCCTTGGTTTATTAATAGCAATAATCCATGGCTTATCGAGTGCAGTAATCCTTGGTTTGCCAAGAGCAATAGTCCTTGGCTTATCGAGTGCAGTAATCCTTGGTTTGCCAAGAGCAATAGTCCTTGGTTTATTGAGTGCAGTAATCCTTGGTTTATTAATAGCAATAATCCTTGGCTTATCGAGTGCAGTAATCCTTGGTTTATTAATAGCAATAATCCATGGCTTATCGAGTGCAGTAATCCTTGGTTTGCCAAGAGCAATAGTCCTTGGCTTATCGAGTGCAGTAATCCTTGGTTTGCCAAGAGCAATAGTCCTTGGTTTATTGAGTGCAGTAATCCTTGGTTTATTAATAGCAATAGTCCTTGGTTTATTGAGTGCAGTAATTCATGGTTTATTAATAGCAATAATCCTTGGCTTATCGAGTGCAGTAATCCTTGGTTTATTAATAGCAATAATCCATGCCTTATCGAGTGCAGTAATCCTTGGTTTATTAATAGCAATAATCCTTGGCTTATCGAGTGCAGTAATCCTTGGTTTATTAATAGCAATAATCCATGCCTTATCGAGTGCAGTAATCCTTGGTTTATTAATAGCAATAATCCATGGCTTATCGAGTGCAGTAATCCTTGGTTTGCCAAGAGCAATAGTCCTTGGTTTTTTGAGTGCAGTAATCCTTGGTTTATTAATAGCAATAATCCTTGGCTTATCGAGTGCAGTAATCCTTGGTTTATTAATAGCAATAATCCATGGCTTATCGAGTGCAGTAATCCTTGGTTTGCCAAGAGCAATAGTCCTTGGCTTATCGAGTGCAGTAATCCTTGGTTTGCCAAGAGCAATAGTCCTTGGTTTATTGAGTGCAGTAATCCTTGGTTTATTAATAGCAATAGTCCTTGGTTTATTGAGTGCAGTAATCCTTGGTTTATTAATAGCAATAATCCTTGGCTTATCGAGTGCAGTAATCCTTGGTTTGCCAAGTGCATAATCCTTGGTTTATTAATAGCAATAATCCTTGGCTTATCGAGTGCAGTAATCCTTGGTTTATTAATAGCAATAATCCTTGGTTTATCGAGTGCATTAATCCTTGGTTTATTAATAGCAATAATCCTTGGCTTATCGAGTGCAGTAATCCTTGGTTTATTAATAGCAATAATCCTTGGCTTATCGAGTGCAGTAATCCTTGGTTTGCCAAGAGCAATAGTCCTTGGTTTTTGAGTGCAGTAATCCTTGGTTTATTAATAGCAATAGTCCTTGGTTTATTGAGTGCAGTAATGCTTGGTTTATTAATAGCAATAATCCTTGGCTTATCGATTGCAGTAATCCTTAGTTTGCCAAGTGCATAATCCTTGGTTTATTAATAGCAATAATCCTTGGTTTATCGAGTGCAGTAATCCTTAGTTTATTAATAGCAATAATCCTTGGCTTATCGAGTGCAGTAATCCTTGGTTTATTAATAGCAATAATCCATGGCTTATCGAGTGCAGTAATCCTTGGTTTGCCAAGAGCAATAGTCCTTGGCTTATCGAGTGCAGTAATCCTTGGTTTGCCAAGAGCAATAGTCCTTGGTTTATTGAGTGCAGTAATCCTTGGTTTATTAATAGCAATAGTCCTTGGCTTATCGAGTGCAGTAATCCTTGGTTTATTAATAGCAATAATCCTTGGTTTATCGAGTGCAGTAATCCTTGGTTTATTAATAGCAATAATCCTTGGCTTATCGAGTGCAGTAATCCTTGGTTTATTAATAGCAATAATCCATGGCTTATGAGTGCAGTAATCCTTGGTTTATTAATAGCAATAATCCTTGGCTTATCGAGTGCAGTAATTCATGGTTTATTAATAGCAATAATCCTTGGCTTATCGAGTGCAGTAATCCTTGGTTTATTAATAGCAATAATCCATGGCTTATCGAGTGCAGTAATCCTTGGTTTGCCAAGAGCAATAATCCTTGGCTTATCGAGTGCAGTATTCCTTGGTTTGCCAAGAGCAATAATCCTTAGCTTATCGAGTGCAGTAATCTAAGTGTTTTTATTTAGTCCTTTAATAAAAGCTTTTAATAAAAAATTTTACACTACTACTTTTAAACTACTTAGATTCGAACCCAGGTCGCTGCATTAGCAGTCTGGTCTGCTCAGCTCTAGGCTAGCTCTCATCGAAGTTATCAGTGAATTTGTACCACTTATATAATTAATTCAACACTCACACCAAGTCAGGTAGAGTAAAAAGTCACGCGAAGCAGTTATGACATAATCAATTTCTTAGGCAAGTCAGTACCAGTGTCTATGAAAGTTAACAATATGGTTACGTAATATAAATTCAGTACTGCACTATACTTTCACCCTCAAAGCTGTGACGCAATTCAATTGAGTGTCAAATTCAGCCAGTACACAGACGATAAATAAAGTGTATTGTGATGCAATCTATTTCAGAATCAGAATTCAACCAGTCAGATTTTTCTCTAGCATTCTTACAATGCATTTCAGGTCGAAAGAGCTGCTTGACCTTTGCAAAAAATCATGTTTTTCGAATATTTAATCCCTTTAACATTGAGCAATTTCTTAGCCAATATGCATGTACCGTCCCGGGAAAATTTCTGATCGAATGGTTCAAGTTTGAAGAAAATCGGTTGAGCCGTTCGGGAGAAAATCAATTACAAGCAAGCAACCAAGCATTTCATTTTTAGTATATTAGAAGAAATTCGTACAAACTCTTAAATTCAATTTTATTGGCGCAAAACTATACCTTACATTGCAAGCAGAAAAGTACAATATATCTGTTGTTTTACTTTGCATATTGAAAAAAACGCAATATCAAGAATTTCCTGCACCTACCCACATATGTAAGTGCCACTATTTTTGTCGTACAGCACTTCCTTAAACTCTAACTCTGTCGTACAACACTAGTACCATTTTCCAATCCCTGTCGTACTGTCGTACAACAGGCCGAAATGAAAATTTACCTTCCGTCGTATACAGAAATCCTTCTGCACTATGGGTGTACAATGTACATTTTTGTACATTTTCAAAACTGTGCCAAATTTGCTTGAAAATATTGGGTTTAGGAGATTCATTTTTTATAAAAGAGTGCATAACTGCTAAGAATGCTTGCACATTGGGTGTAGATAACTTCCTATAGGTCATTTTAAGTGAACTTTTTTTGTTCAAAAATGTGTACATGATTCTATTCTAATATTAAAATATAAAGTAATTACTATATTAGTTTCAATGGTGACCTTTTTAATAGAAAACTAGCAGGGAGTGGTCTCTCTAAGATGGGGGCAGTTTGAGACAAAATTCTAAATTGGGGTAGTTTAGACTTTTGAATTGTTACCTAGTGCCTACATGTGAGTTTGCACAATTCAAGTTAATTTTTTGTGTAGAACTCATTAATTCCATTGGGTTATTCTATTTGCCAGGTCTTCAATTCCAGGGAGAAGGTAGTTCAAGTCATAATCAAGTAATTATAAGTTTGACATAGTTCATTCTGGTCTAAACACAAATCAATATATATGTATATACTTTGATTCCTACTATAATTATAATAGTGCTACTACCACTATAATTAATGTATTATAGACTGATATTTCTCAGAGCTTATTTGGAATCAAGAAATTTGGTATTTTTATGTCATTAGTTGCCTGGCAAATTACTCAAGCTAATGCTAGGCAGGCTTATTGATCAATGATTAAAAAGGTTAATCTAGTTTATAAGTGCAGTTAATTTACTAAGCTGGTTAAGAGAAGAGGGATTTATCAGCACTGCAGTGCAAACCCTAGTCTAGACCATGGTAGGCATACAATGGAATGAAAATTCTAGTTTTTTATTCTATGCTGATATTAATAAAAAATTATGCTAAGAATAAAGTTGCTTATATGCCAACTTGTATACTATATACAAGTATTATAGTCTTTACTAGTTCTACTTATTTGTATCACCATATCACCAATCAAGGAGTAGCTGCCTGCAGCATTTTTCTTCTTGTCCATCACCTTACTAGTGGCATGTGCTATTGCCTTAGACTGGGAATAAAAAATGGCACCCTATGCAAGTGTAGACCACAATTATTACTGCTAGAATGATACATCTACATGCAGCCTAGTCAAGAAATAACTTGCTAGCTTTGCTGCCAATGGGGGCCATGGTCTAAGCCAGCTTGGTCCATAGCTGCAGGGTATCATTTGTCTGGCCTCCTTGTTGCTGTTGTAAGTGTATCATCAAATAAAATGACTCAACTATTGACTTTGATATTAAGGTTGCAAAATAAGAAGGGAAGCATAGAACCAAAGATCTGCTTTGCAGACAAACTAATTGGTAAAACATATTAGAATAAGTTTTCACTGTTCCTCTTGCACATTGCATAGTAGTTACTAAAGTTTCCTAATATGTATGCTTAAGTTATAAGACACTGTTATGCTTATAATTATCCTAATAAAATGCATATTCCAATAACATCCAACAATTGTGTGGTATACACATCACAAGGCACCCACCCATGTACACTTTAAATAGTTTAATGCAGTTATTAACCCATAGATACAGAATATAAAAATTCTTTACACATTTGAAATATTAAGTTAATTGGATGCGAGCATTAACATAAGTTTACACAATTAAAGAGGGATTAAAGAATTTTTTTGACTGAGCATTTCAACTTCATGATAAAAATCCAAAGTCCAATGAAGCATGCATTTAATCAGACCAAGTTTTCACTGCCTTGAACAAAGAGCATTATTGTTCAAGGTCAATATAGTTTGGTTTGCAATAAACTTTAGTAGAAATCAAGTCACCACTGGGGTAAACTTTATGATCCAAGAAAGCCAGCTTTCTTTATGATCCAAGAAAATTTAATGCATTCTCCCAGTGAGCCAAAAAAACAAATTGGCCACAGTTGGGACATGAGGACTTCCTATAGCACACACATTGATCTGACAAATGTCTATAAAACAAAACCCCCAATAGTTAGAATTATTAGGATAAATTTAATCAATCGCTTAATCTGAATTGCATTGATGCAACTCTCCAATCAGTAATAGTCACTCAATGCTACAACTCAGCATTGACTACTGCTTCCTAAACACACACTGTTGAATAAAATCTGGTGCGGGAAGTCCCCTGCTCAATGCCTTCAGTATTGCGAGCATCCGCCTCGGCTGCTGGCAGGCATAACAATCATCAGCATCAGCGGCAGCAGCATCCTGCTCAGCCGCATCAAGTCAAGAAGCATCATCGGGAGCAGCAGCACAGTCTGGTCTCCGACTGGCACAGGCGGCTTCGCCGATGGCGCCAATTCGATGCGGACAGCCAGTCCACCCTAGCCGAGTGCTTCGACGCGGCCTACGTGAGCCGCATGACCGTCCCCGATGCTGAGCCCGGCCTGCCCAGTAAGCGGCCGCTGCGGGTCACGGATCCCTGGCGACACGAGTGGCAGCGAGGCGTTCAGGTGATTATGAAGTAGATAAAATTATCGCCTGTCTGTTCTGGCCTGTTTGTCTGTCTGTCTGTTTGTCATGTTTGTGTGTCTGACTGTCTGTTTGTGTGTCTGTCTGTCTGTTTGTCTTTTTTGTGTCTGTCTGTGTGCTTGTCTTGTTTGTTTCTGTCTGCTTGTCTTGTTTGTGTCTGTCTGCTTGTCTTGTTTGTGTCTGTCTGCTTGTCTTGTTTGTGTGTCTGTCTGTGTGCTTGTCTTGTTTGTGTGTCTGACTGTCTGCTTGCCTTGTTTGTGTGTCTGACTGCTTGCCTTGTTTGTGTGTCTGACTGTCTGCTTGCCTTGTTTGTGTGTCTGACTGTCTGCTTGCCTTGTTTGTGTGTTTGTCTGTCTGTTTGTCTTCTCAGGTCTGTCTAACTACGCTTTTAAAGAACTGTCCATTGCAAAGTGGAAGCTTCTGCCAAATCAGTATTTCCTAGAAATGGCTCTTTTACGAGTAAGCGTGATGTTTTTCAGTAAATCGTCACTTTTTGTATTGACACGAGTAAAGTTTCCAGCATAATAGCAGACTTGACCAGATTGGACTGCCCCAATCTCACCCCGCATTCCTCAGGTGCCAATCGACTCGGACCGGCTGGAGCCGACCGTTCGCCTGCTGTCACCCGGCGACAATCCGCTGAGCAGCGAGGCGGCCACCGCGCCAGCCGGAAAGCCCGCCAGCTGGCGCCTGCCCGCCCGTCAGCTGCTCCGCACCGAGCCGGCCTCCGAGGACCTGCCCGCGGCTATCCGCGACGGCTCCACCGTTGGCTATTGCTCCGACGAACTGGACGCCAGGTGGATGCGACTGACTGGCGTGTCACCTGACCATCTGGAAGCCGTCATCACCGCCGCCGAGGTGGCCACGCATGCCCGGCTTCAGGTACGGCTTTCTTTCTGTCTGTCTGACCGTCTGTCTGTCTGTGTGTCTGTCTGTCTGTCTGTCTGTCTGTCTGTCTGTCTGTCTGTCTGTCTGTCTGTCTGTGTGTCTGTCTGTCTGTCTGTCTTTGCTAAGCGGCTAAGAATTTTGCTAAGCGGCTAAGAATTTTGCTAAGCGGCCTGCACACTGAACCCCCCCCTCCCAGGCCAGTCTCCGGGGCACCGCCGGCCTGGGCATCGAGTTCGACTCCAGCGTAGCCTGCAGCGCCTGCCTCTGCCCGGAGGCCGGCCCAGACAACGAGATCGTCTTCTGCGACGGCTGCGACGCCGCGGTGCACCAGGCCTGCTACGGCCTGACCGACGTGCCCGAGGGCACCTGGCTGTGCCAGCCCTGCAGCCGGGGCCTCCGCCGCCGCCCGGACTGCCTGCTCTGCCCGGCCAACGACGCCTCGTCCTCTTCGTCGGCGGCTTCGTTTGGCCACGTCATAGCCATGAAATCGGCTGGCTGCGACCCCGACTCCTGGTGCCACCTGGCCTGCGCGCTCTGGCTGCCCGAGGTCACCTTCGGCGATGTTGACGCCGTCACTGAGCCCCTTCAGGTGAGGGGGTGACGGTGCTGATTGTGATTGGCCGATCTTTGAGTCCAAGGGGGGGGGGGGGTGCCTGCGAGCTGAGAGGATATTAGTAGTTGTCTTTTTATGCATTTGTTTACATTAGTGGTGGACAGGGGCTGTAGCCTAGTAGTTTAGAGCGTCGGACTCACGACTTGGAAGGTCGGGGGTTCGATTCCCGATCTCACTGGAACAATTTGTGTTATTGAGAAAGACACTTTCAACCTCTGCATTGCTTCAGTTCACCCCAGCTGTAAAATGGGTGCCAGCATTAGCTGGGGTAATTGAGGGTGTGTGGCGACCCCCCAGTCCTTGGACTGAACAGCCGTACGCAGCCTTCAGATGCGCCGCGCAATAGCTGCGGCTAAGCTGTCGGTTGCACATCTGGCCCAATCGGGGCAGGTGTAATCAATTATTGTTATTACTATTGTTTACATAGACAACCAGATAGTGTGAGGAAACCGCTCGAAATGAATTTGTGGTCAATGCTCGCAACGTTTGAAGAGGCCAATTTTGAAAAACGAATCAACTTCTGTTTATCTTTCACTTCTCAGGACTTCGAAGCCGAGGTGCCGCCGTGGCGACGCGCCCTGCTCTGTCGGATCTGTCGACAGCGCGGCGTCGGCGCCTGCGTCCAGTGCGGCGTCCGGCGCTGCAACGCCGCATTCCACGTCGGTTGCCTAGCAACCAGCTGCGGCAGCGTCGGCGTAGCCGGCAGCGGAGGCCGGCTGGCCTCAGTAGAAGGTCGGGACGGTCGACGAAAGTACCTGGTGTACTGTGATCGACACGCCGACACGGCTGAAGCGGCCAAAGCCATGGGACGCGAGCGGCAGTGGCGCCGTAGGCGAGAGCAGCTGATGAAGCTCAAGCGGAAGCTGAAACAGCTCAAGGGGAAGCCACCTGTTCAGCTGGCTTTGGCACTGCAGCGGGAGACACTGGGAAGAAATCGTACCGGACCTGACAATGGCCTTCTTAATAAGAGAAACATGAAGTAGGTTTTGCTTTCTGGTGGATCCCATTTGCTGTCTTTCACTTCCCCTGATATTCTCCGATGTCTAAGTACAAGTTTTCCCATTCAAAATCCCCTTTTATCCTCGTTTTCCCATTCAAAATCCCCTTTTATCCTAGTTTTCCCATTCCAAATCCCCTTTTATCCGAGTTTTCCCATTTAAAATCCGCTTTTATCGTCGTTTTCCCATTCCAAATCCGCTTTTATCCTAGTTTTCCCATTCAAAATTCCCTTTTATCCTAGTTTTCCCATTCAAAATTCCCTTTTATCCTAGTTTTCCCATTCAAAATAACCTTTTATCCTAGTTTTCCCATTCAAAATAACCTTTTATCCTAGTTTTCCCATTCAAAATAACCTTTGATCCTAGTTTTCCCATTCAAAATAACCTTTTATCCTAGTTTTCCCATTCAAAATAACCTTTTATCCTAGTTTTCCCATTCAAAATCCCCTTTTAATCAAGTTTTCCATTCCTGATCCCAGTATTCCCATTATTACAGATCCCCTAAAGTTTCCCTTTCCCCTTCAGCGTTACAATTCCATGGCTTTCATACCCACTTCATCCCAGATTCCGACCCCAGATCTCAATCTCGACCCTTCTAGATGCTTTAATCCCAAAAATATCCTTAATATACTACTTGTAAGTTACTAAAAAACCCGCAGGCTAAAAGAGTTGGAGGCAAACTTCCACACGGCCGTCAGTCCCGGCGACCTGCAGCGCAGCCTTGGCTCGCGAAAGATCGACGCCAAAACTGTGTCGCTCGTTCTGGATTACTGGAAGCTGAAGAGAACTGTGAGTTTTACCACAGGCACCTGCGCCTCTCCCTCACATCCGCTCCCTTCATGAGCCGCTCCTCCTCACATCCGCTCCCTTCATGAGCCGCTCCTCCTCACATCCGCTCCCTTCATGAGCCGCTCCTCCTCACATCCGCTCCCTTCATGAGCCGCTCCTCCTCACATCCGCTCCCTTCATGAGCCGCTCCTCCTCACATCCGCTACCTTCATGAGCCGCTCCTCCTCACATCCGCTCCCTTCATGAGCCGCTCCTCCTCACATCCGCTCCCTTCATGAGCCGCTCCTCCTCACATCCGCTCCCTTCATGAGCCGCTCCTCCTCACATCCGCTCCCTTCATGAGCCGCTCCTCCTCACATCCGCTCCTTGCATGAGCCTCTCCGCTCCTCACATGGCAATCTGCATTTCCCTCTCGCAGGCAGGCGGCTGTCGCCCAATGCTGACCACCTCCGTGGCCGACTGCTCCGACCCTTCTGGCCACCTCTGCCAGCAGTTGCACCTGCCATTGGCGCAGCAGGCCGTGGCTTCTGCGGCTGCTTCAGCGACATCAGCCGCAGACTGCGGCTATCAGAGCTCGTCGCCGGCTGTCAGCATCGAAGGCCCGGGCGGCGGCGGCGGCGCCGAGGACGCGAAGCTGGTGCAGCAGGGCCGCACCCTGGTCCGCCTCAGGCTGGACCTGGAGCGAGTCCGCAATCTCTGCTACCTGGTGCTGAGGCGGGAGAAAACCAAGCGCAGCCTGCTGCACACCTGCCAGCGGATTGGCGAGTGCCAGCTGGGCTGCCAGTTCGGCAAGCAGAAAGGAGCCGCCGCGGCCTCCAGCTCGCCGTCGACTCCGCCGATGCCAGCTGGTAGTCGGCCGCCGCAGGTTGACGGCAACAACAACTCAGACAAGCGGCGGGGTCACAGCTGCAGAGCTTCCGCTGTTAAATCAGTCAGGCGGAATGGGCAACCGCGTGCAAACTCTGCCACTCATGCCGCGGTGCCGGCAGCAAGTAAGCGGCAGCAGAAGCTGACGACGCCTCGGCGACAGAGGCCCAGACCGCGGTAGCTGAGGCGCTGGCCAAGGCAGCAAGACGGATCTGCAGGTGTTGGGAAAAAGCGACTGCGTTAGTTTTGTTTGTTATAAATGATAAGTAATTCAAATTATGCCAAGTTGTCTACGGGATTTTGCGGCTTGGGGTTTTCGAACACGTTCTGAAAATGGCCTTGCGATATCTGATATTTTTAGATTTCTTTCCCAGAATTGTCCAGCCCCCGTAGTAAACGATATAAAATTCGCCCCATAAACCACTCTGAGAATCGCCCCTTACATTCGCCCCATAATCTACCATGAGAATCGCAGCATAATCCACCATGAGAATCGCCTCATAATCCACTATGAAAATTCGTATCGTAATCCACCATGAGAATCGCCCCACAATCCACCCTGAGAATTGCCTCATAATCCACCCTGAGAATCGCCCCATAATCCACCATGAGAATCGCCCCATAATCCACCCTGAGAATCGCCCCATAATCCACCCTGAGAATCGCCCCATAATCCACCCTGAGAATCGCCCCATAATCCACCATGAGAATCGCCCCATAATCCACCATGAGAATCGCCCCATAGTCCACCCTGAGAATCGCCCCATAATCCATCATGAGAATCGCCCCATAATCCACCTTGGGAATCGCCCCATAATCCACCCTGGGAATCGCCCCATAATCCACCCTGGGAATCGCCCCATAATCCACGCTGAGAATCGCCTCATAATCCACGCTGAGAATCGCCCCATAATCCACCATGAGAATCGCCCCATAATCCACCATGAGAATCGCCCCATAATCCACGCTGAGAATCGCCTCATAATCCACGCTGAGAATCGCCCCATAATCCACCCTGAGAATCGCCCCATAATCCACCATGAGAATCGCCCCATAATCCATCTTGGGAATCGCCCCATAATCCACCCTGGGAATCGCCCCATAATCCACGCTGAGAATCGCCTCATAATCCACGCTGAGAATCGCCCCATAATCCACGCTGAGAATCGCCCTATAATCCACCCTGAGAATCGCCCCATAATCCACCATGAGAATCGCCTCATAATCCACCTTGGGAATCGCCCCATAATCCACCCTGGGAATCGCCCTATAGTCCACCCTGAGAATCGCCCCATAGTCCACCCTGAGAATCGCCCCATAATCCACCCTGAGAATCGCCCCATAATCCACCCTGAGAATCGCCCCATAATCCACCATGAGAATCGCCCCATAATCCACTCTGAGAATCGCCCTATAATCCACCCTGAGAATCGCCCCATAATCGACCATGAGAATCGCCCCATAATCCACCATGAGAATCGCCCCATAATCCACCATGAGAATCGCCCCATAATCCACCATGAGAATCGCCCCATAATCCACCATGAAAATCGCCCCAAAATCCACCCTGAGAATCGCCTCATAATCCACCCTGAGAATCGCCTTATAATCCACGCTGAGAATCGCCCCATAGTCCACAATGAGAATCGCCCCATAAATTACCGTGAGAATCGCCTTGAACTGGTCTGATCCTCAGGTCAAGTGCAACCTTAGGATGATTTTATAGAAAACCTGTACCTGGAATTTCACCAATCAATAATGGCTTCTGTTAAATAAAGTGTTTTATTCATCTGTCGCTTACCATTGTTTTACGGAGATGTATTTTTCTTTATCTTATTTGTACAAAGCTTATTTTTGCCCTGCCTGCTGCTCCGCCGACTCTCTGACTCACCACGCCCCAATACTACTTACTTTGGTAAGTAGCTGTTTTGCATATTGTTTTACCAAATTTAAGAAACCGGAGATATAGCGGGGTAGCCCAGAAATCTTTCAAATCGTTTTTTATATTATTGCCAATTGTTTTGTTTTGTTTGAATCTGGCTACCCCGTGTTAGAGAGAATTTCACCCTGAGTTGGGATTCGGTAGAGTTACTCTGGCCCTACCCAATATGCTCGCATTACACTACTTTCCCGTACAAGACTCACACTATGGTACTTATACTTCTGTACTAATATCGAAGCTCTCATCTCGTATACTGTATATTGTTATATACTATACGCTCGTATTATTACAAACACAAATAAACCTACTTCGTATTTAAACCTTCCATTAAACTATGCAAGCAGTTATGAATTATAAACAGAACACTTTTTCAGCGTTTCCTCTTTGTTCTTTTATTGCCTTCTTAGTATACAAAGACTAGCGGCTTGCTCTTCATCCGGTTAGACGAAAATTTGATTTGCAGCCTCGCCACTGAGATGCCATGGCCGGCCAGCTGGACTCGCTGCTGTCCAGCTACTCCCTGCTCAAATCCTCCGGCGGCCCCGGCGCTTCTCTGGTTGCTAAGCGACGCATTCACGACCTGCTGCGATCGGCCGCTCCGCTCGTTGCTATGGAGGCCAGCGAACAATTGGTTGCCATGGCGAATGCTGATGCGGAAGACACCGACGATGTTGAAGTCTATCTGTCGGTTCGATGTCTGCGCCTGGTGACTCGCCTGCCTGGCGGGCCGCAGCGGCTGGCGGCGGCTGGCGCCTGTCCGCACCTGCTGAATAAACTGGCTGCCAGACTCTCCAGGTGAGGCCTCCCGGACACAGATCCTCAGTTGCTGGGCCAGCCTTCCAGATCCTCAGTTGCTGGGCCAGCCTTCCAGATCCTCAGTTGCTGGGCCAGCCTCCCAGATCCTCAGTTGCTGGGCCAGCCTCCAAGATCCTCAGTTGCTGAGCCAGCCTCCCAGATCCTCAGTTGCTGAGCCAGCCTCCCAGATCCTCAGTTGCTGGGCCAGCCTCCCAGATCCTCAGTTGCTGGGCCAGCCTCCCAGATCCCCAGTTGCTGGGCCAGCCTCCCAGATCCTCAGTTGCTGGGCCAGCCTCCCAAATCCTCAGTTGCTGGGCCAGCCTCCCAGATCCTCAGTTGCTGGGCCAGCCTCCCAGAGTGTCAGTTGCTGGGCCAGACTCCCAGAGTGTCAGTTGCTGGGCCAGCCTCCCAAATCCTCAGTTGCTGGGCCAGCCTCCCAGATCCCCAGTTGCTGGGCCAGCCTCCCAGATCCTCAGTTGCTGGGCCAGCCTCCCAAATCCTCAGTTGCTGGGCCAGCCTCCCAGATCCTCAGTTGCTAGGCCAGCCTCCCAGATCCCCAGTTGCTGGGCCAGCCTCCCAGATCCTCAGTTGCTGGGCCAGCCTCCCAAATCCTCAGTTGCTGGGCCAGCCTCCCAGATCCTCAGTCTCTGGGCCAGCCTCCCAGATCCCCAGTTGCTGGGCCAGCCTCCCAGATCCCCAGTTGCTGGGCCAGCCTCCCAGATCCTCAGTCTCTGGGCCAGCCTCCCAGATCCTCAGTTGCTGGGCCAGCCTCCCAAATCCTCAGTTGCTGGGCCAGCCTCCCAGATCCTCAGTCTCTGGGCCAGCCTCCCAGATCTCCAGTTGCTGGGCCAGCCTCCCAGATCCTCAGTTGCTGGGCCAGCCTCCCAGATCCCCAGTTGCTGGGCCAGCCTCCCAGATCCCCAGTTGCTGGGCCAGGCTCCCAGATCCTCAGTTGCTGGGCCAGGCTCCCAGATCCTCAGTTGCTGGGCCAGCCTCCCAGATCCTCATGCAAACCATGCATTTACGATTCCCCACCCTGCAGATCTCCAGGCCAGCAGCCGCAGTCCCAGCCTCCGAAGCGGCAGCAACAGTCAGCAGCGCAGGCGTCAAAGCCCGCCAAGTCCTCGGCCTCGGTGATCACCACCGCTATTATCCGGCTGCTCGGCCACCTGCTGCCAGCCTGCTCACCTGAGCACCTGACGGCCGACGATCTCGACTGCAGCCCGCTGGTGACCGTCGCTTCTGCCGGCCTGCTGGGCGGCGATGACAGCCGCCTGGCCTTCAACTGCCTGGCCGCGCTGTGCCGCTGCTCCGCCCCGGGTCGCCAGGCCTGCCTTCGGGCCGGCTTCCCCGCCTGCCTGGCCCGCCTGCTGCTGCTGCAACTCCAGGCCGACCAGCCCGCCAGCCAGCAGCGTCGCGGGCGGCGTCGACTTGTTCGCCGATCTCTGGCCGCCTATTACCGGCTGTGCGCCGATCCGTGGTCGCGAGTTCGTCTCCCGGCCGAGTCCGACTGTCATCGAGTGCTGATCGTAGCGCTGCGCTGTCGCTTCAGCTGGCAGGCGGTCCGCCTGACGGCCATGCGGTGCATCGCCTGCTTTGCCTACGACAGGCGGGGCCTGGCCGAGCTGGCCCGCTGGGGCCTCGCCTCAGCCCTGGTCGACACCCTCACCGACGAAGCTGCTGCTTCGACATCTGCAGCGAGCTCACAAGCCGAGGCCGAGAGTCTGTCCTCGGCGTCGAACTTGGCCAGCTCAAAAACTGCCGCTGAAAAATCTGCAACAAAATCTGCAGCAGCGCCGAAAGCAACAACAGCAATCTCTACCTGTGCCAGTCCCATCTACCCGACTCCGCCGTATTCGCCCACTGCCTCGTCTGCGTCTTCCGGCTCCTCCTCGGCCGCTTCGTCCGGCGATTCTTCTTCAGCGGCTTCGTCAGCCTCCTCAGACTGCGACGATGATTTTGCTGACTATCCTGAAGACTTCCACGGCGTCGTCAGGGACGACAATAACGACGACGACTTTTATGACGACGACGCTGCCTCGCTATTCTCAGAGGTGGTGCCCGAAGAGGAGGCGCTTGGCGTTGATGAGGCCGATGAAGCAGCTGAGCCCGACGGCGAGCCGGTGACTCTCGGCGATGTGGAAGGCGCGGCTCTGCATTGCCTGACCCAGTTGGCCAGCGACTCTCGCCTGCGGCCGGCATTGCTGGAACCCGCGGCCACGCTGCGCCTGCTTGTTGACTACCTGATTGCCAGGCCTCACCTGCGCTGCTGGCTGCTCATGAGGCAGCTGGCCGGCTGCCAATTCGCGCTGGAGCCGCTCATCTCTGGCGGATGCGTGCTGGCCTTGGCCAGGCGGTTCGACCCCGACTGCAGGGCTGCTGGCGCTACTAGCGGTAGCCTCAGGGCGGAGACAGCGTCCGCAAGGTGCTCGGGCAGCTGCTACGAGCTCGATCAGGTGAGGGTTTGCAAGTTCGGTTACTTGTAGAATTGGAGGTCAAGGTCAAGAGAGAAGGACAGAAGAGAAATTAGAGATAAGAAGGGCAGAGATTGAATGAGAAGGGCAGTCGAGATTGGATGAGACAGCCATATATTAATGAGACGGCCAGATATTGGATGAGACAGCCATATATTAATGAGACGGCCAGATATTGGATGAGACAGCCATATATTAATGAGACGGCCAGATATTGGATGAGACAGCCATATATTAATGAGACGGCCAGATATTGGATGAGACAGCCATATATTAATGAGACGGCCAGATATTGGATGAGACAGCCATATATTAATGAGACGGCCAGATATTGGATGAGACAGCCAGAGATTGGATGAGGCAGCCAGAGATTGGATGAGACGGCCAGAAATAAGATAAGAAGGGCAGAGATTGAATGAGACTGCTAGAGATTGGATGAGACGGGACGGCCAGAGATTGGATCGGATGGCCATATATTAGATAAGAAGAGCAGAGATTGAATGAGAGAGCTAGAGATTGGATTAGCAAGCCAGAGATTAGATTAGACGGCCAGAGATTGGATCATACGGCCAGAGATTAGATAAGAAGGGCAGATGAGCCAGCCAGAGATTGGATAAGACAGCCAGAGATTAGATGAGACGGCCAGAGATTGGATGGGACGGCCAGACACAGGATGAGTCGGCCAGAGATTAAATAAGAATGGCATAGATTGTTTGAGACAGCTAGAGATTAGATAACAACGTCAGAAATTGGATTGGAAGGCCAGAGATTAGATTGGAAAGCCAGAGATTAGATAAAAATGGCACAGATAATATGATATTTGGCAATAAAACCGCAGGTGCTGGACAGAGCGGCCATCACTGCTGGCAGTCACTTCGGTCTGGAGACCCTGCGCTCGCTGTCCAGGTTCGCCTCCTCTGGCCGGCGGCCCGGGCTCGCCCGCCTGTGCGCCCTCAGCCTGCCCTGTCTACTGCTCAGGCCGGGCCGGCCGAGCGACCATCGGACTGACTCCACCGTCACCATAGCAACGGTTGAGTCATCGACAATCTGCCGAGCTCACCGGGCCACAGGCTTCGTAGCCCGGCTATTCCGTCTGCTGCGGCGATCCGACGAACCCGAAGACGCCGCTGCTGACAATGCCGAGTCGCCAGACGCTGAACTGGCTGGGCTGGGCCTGAGGCGCCTGCTGCACCTGTGCCTGAGCCGGCTGGGTCCCCCCGGCCAGCGACTGTCCGATGTGGTCAGCTCCAGCCTGCGCCTGAGCAGCAGCACCAGTTGCTCCGCCGCCGACATTGCCTGGACTCTTCTACTCCAGCGGGGCAGCTTGCAGCGCCAGATTCAACAGGACAAGCTGAGCTCCCCGACCTGCCAGTTCGGCGCTCGAATCGCCTCCGAGCCAGCCGACCTGTTGCTGACTTTTCCGTCATCGCTGGACGGTGATGCGGACTCACCGCTGCCCAGCGGCCTGTCCTGTCACCGGGCCGCCCTCACCGCCCGGTCGGATTATTTCCGAGCCCTCCTGGCTGGCAGCTTCGCCGAGTCCGGCTCGACCAGGATCCAGCTGCACGATGTTGACCCGCCTACTGTTGAGTCCGTGCTGCACCTGGCCTACGGCTGCGCGGACTCCGGCTCCGCCTGTCTGCACCTCCAGTCGGGGCCGTTCCGTCGGCTCGCCGACTATCTGCGACTTGTCGCCTGCAGGCGCCGGTTCCTGCTGGACTTGCCGTCGGCTGCCGAGGCGGTGCTGATGCGGGCATCGTTTGTTTATTTCTCAGCATCTCCGGCGTCTTCTTCATCCACTGTTGAGTCGCCGTTGAGTCGCCTGCTAACCGCTGCCAGCGTGTTCAGGGACTCCGAGCTAGCCAGGCTCTGTCTGGCCCGCCTGCTGGCCAGCGGCCGCCTCGGCGTTGAACTGGCCGACGTTCTGACGCCTGACAGCCGGCTGGCCGGCATGTGCGAGGATCGGGGCCGCTGGCTGCACGACTTCCTGTACAGCTTCTGCGATGCCGCACTGGCGGCTCTGTGAGCGACTTCTATCAGTCTCAGTAGATTCAGACCATCGGAAAGAGGTTCTGTGAGGAAGTCTTTTGTTAATCGACACACCGATAAAACAGTTCGCAGAAAGAAATGAAAGGAAGCAAGAAAGACACTGGACTGCTGCTGTTAGGCCTTATAAAAGCCAGCAGGCAGTCGAAATGCCGAGTGTGCGCCTGTCCTTGCTGGCAGGGTTCCTGCACCGTCAGCATCACCTCCTGCACCGTCAGCATCACCTCCTGCACCGTCGGCATCACCTCCTGCACCGTCAGCATCACCTCCTGCACCGTCGGCATCACCTCCTGCACCGTCGGCATCACCTCCTGCACCGTCAGCATCACCTCCTGCACCGTCGGCATCACCTGCACCGTCAGCATCACCTCCTGCACCGTCAGCATCACCTCCTGCACCGTCGGCATCACCTGCACCGTCAGCATCACCTCCTGCACCGTCGGCATCACCTCCTGCACCGTCAGCATCACCTCCTGCACCGTCAGCATCACCTCCTGCACCGTCGGCATCACCTGCACCGTCAGCATCACCTCCTGCACTGTCAGCATCATCTGCACTGTCAGCATCACCTCCTGCACCGTCAGCATCACCTCCTGCACCGTCGGCGTCACCTCCTGCACCGTCAGCATCACCTCCTGCACCGTCGGCATCACCTGCACTGTCAGCATCACCTCCTGCACCGTCAGCATCACCTGCACTGTCAGCATCACCTGCACCGTCAGCATCACCTGCACTGTCAGCATCACCTGCACCGTCAGCATCACCTGCACCGTCAGCATCACCTCCTGCACCGTCAGCATCACCTGCACCGTCAGCATCACCTGCACTGTCAGCATCACCTCCTGCACCGTCAGCATCACCTGCACTGTCAGCATCACCTGCACCGTCAGCATCACCTGCACTGTCAGCATCACCTGCACCGTCAGCATCACCTGCACCGTCAGCATCACCTCCTGCACCGTCAGCATCACCTGCACCGTCAGCATCACCTGCACCGTCAGCATCACCTGCACCGTCAGCATCACCTGCACTGTCAGCATCACCTGCACTGTCGGCATCACCTCCTGCACCGTCAGCATCACCTCCTGCACCGTCAGCATCACCTGCACTGTCAGCATCACCTCCTGCACCGTCAGCATCACCTGCACCGTCAGCATCACCTCCTGCACTGTCAGCATCACCTCCTGCACCGTCAGCATCACCTGCACTGTCAGCATCACCTCCTGCACCGTCAGCATCACCTCCTGCACTGTCAGCATCTCCTGCACCGTCAGCATCACCTGCACCGTCAGCATCACCTGCACCGTCAGCATCACCTCCTGCACCGTCAGCATCACCTCCTGCACCGTCAGCATCACCTCCTGCACCGTCAGCATCACCTGCACCGTCAGCATCACCTGCACTGTCAGCATCACCTCCTGCACCGTCAGCATCACCTGCACCGTCAGCATCACCTCCTGCACTGTCAGCATCTCCTGCACCGTCAGCATCACCTCCTGCACTGTCAGCATCTCCTGCACCGTCAGCAGCAGCAGCACCTCTTATAAAATTATAGAAAAAATCAGAATGCAGCAACGGGAGTTGGCACGCGTTCAACTCCCGTCTCCGAGGGGTACCAAGTTCGATTCCGCTGATTGTCAAGACGCGCCTGTAGTGCCTGTGTCTGCATCCATTAACCCAATGAGAACAGGCAAATTCAAGTTAAAGGTTTTTTTAATGCGAGTCTTGTTTGTTTGCATTTAAATGCGCGCACTTCAGAAATTTGATTTTAGTAAAATGTAAATAAAGAAAATTGATGTTGGAATTGGAATTAATGATTAATGTACTAAATAATCTAATACAGAAATTCTGCAAATTTTAATTTTCTTTGTTTCCTGGAGGACTAATAATTGAACTAAATTGATAAAAGTTTAAATTATTTAATACAATTGTTATTGAACTACTTACAAATTAGTAGCATTATTTTGTGCATAGGTTCCTTTGCGATTAGGTTACTTCAGAAATTGAAAGTATCCCGAGGGTGTACCTGTTTATGTAATAATTCTTTTGTTCAAGCTATACACGCTTGATATTACTGGTACACTCAAAGTAGTATTTTACGCTTAATGCCATCTAGTTTGAAGAGACGGTAGAGAGCGAATCTCGAAGCAGTCTTCAAATCGGCTGATTCGATACTTCTCGTACCCTGCCAGAACAACAGGAAGAGACCTGGTTTTTTCATGCGGGATTCTGCATCACCCGATGCATACCGAGGGACCGGGGGTGCTCACCTAAGAGACAGTTGAGGCTCACCTAAGAGACAAGTGGGGCTCGCCTAAGAGACAGTTGAGGCTCACCTAAGAGACAGTTGAGGCTCACCTAAGAGACAGTTGAGGCTCACCTAAGAGACAAGTGGAGCTCGCCTAAGAGACAGGGGGGCTCACCTAAGAGACAGTTGAGGCTCACCTAAGAGACAAGTGGGGCTCGCCTAAGAGACAGGGGGCTCACCTAAGAGACAAGTGGGGCTCGCCAAAGAGACAGGGGGCTCACCTAAGAGACAGTTGAGGCTCACCTATGAGACAGGGGTGCTCACCTAAGAAACAAGGGGTGCTCGCCTAAGAAACAAGGGGTGCTCAACTAAGAAACAAGAGGTGCTCACCTAAGAAACAAGGGGTGCTCACCTAAGAAACAAGGGGTGCTCACCTAAGAAACAAGGGGTGCTCACCTAAGAAACAAGGGGTGCTCACCTAAGAAACAAGGGGTGCTCGCCTAAGAAACAAGGGGTGCTAACCTAAGAAACAAGGGGTGCTCACCTAAGAAACAAGGGGTGCTCGCCTAAGAGACAGGGGTGCTCACCTAAGAAACAGTTGAGGCTCACCTAAAAGACAAGTGGTGCTCACCTAAAAGACAAGTGGTGCTCACCTAAAAGACAAGTGGTGCTCACCTAAAAGACAAGTGGTGCTCACTTAAGAGACAGTTGAAGCTCACCTATGAGACAGGGGTGCTCACCTAAGAAACAGTTGAGGCTCACCTAAAAGACAAGTGGTGCTCACCTAAGAGACAGTTGAGGCTCACCTAAAAGACAAGTGGTGCTCACCTAAGAGACAGTTGAGGCTCACCTAAAAGACAAGTGGTGCTCACCTAAGAGACAGTTGAGGCTCACCTAAAAGACAAGTGGTGCTCACCTAAGAGACAGTTGAGAGGCTCACCTAAGAGACAAGTGGTGCTCACCTAAGAGACAGTTGAGGCTCACTTAAGAGACAGGGGGTGCTCGCCTAAGAGACAGGGGGTGCTCGCCTAAGAAACAAGGGGTGCTCACTTAAGAGACAGTGGCGCCTTCTCAGAGGCAGGTATTTAGGAAACTGCAGGATTTTTGAATTCTCACCCTTCAAAATCTTCCGGGCAGCCCACGGAATTTCCACTAGAGTTGCGCAACCCCTCCGCAGCCAACCAATGTCCTCCAGCCCAACAGCTGCCGCCGCAGTGAAAGCTGCCAAATCGCAGCTTCGCAGCCTCATCAAGTCGCGCCTGGCCGCCCTATCAGCTGAGCAGCGCAGCTCAAAATCCGGCATCATTGTCCAGAAGCTGCTGGCCAGCGATCGGTACCGCTCGGCTAAGCGGATCAGCGTCTACCTGAGCATGCCGGAGGAGGTCGACACGGCCGGCATTGTGGCCGACATTTTCAATAGCGGCCGCCGGCTGTTCGTGCCGAGGTACAGCCGCGGCGGCGGCATGGAGATGCTGGCTGTGTCCGGCCGAGAGGACCTGGCCTCGCTGCCAGTCACCAAGTGGGGCATCCGGCAGCCGGGACTCGAACCCGGGTCGCCCGCCAGGGAGGAGGGCCTGGAGAACGGCGGGCTGGATCTCATTATAGTACCAGGCCTGGCATTCTGCCAAGCTGACGGGGCGCGGCTGGGCCGGGGCATGGGCTACTATGACCGCTACCTGGCCAGGGCCCGCGCCGCCAACCCCGCCTGCGCCGCCGTGGCCATCGCCTTCAGCGACCAGCTGGTCGACTCCGTGCCCACCGGCGACTCTGACCAGCCGCTTGATGACATCGTCACTGATTGAAATCATCTTAAGATGCATGTAGACTATTTTTAGAACTCTCATTATCAATCGTGCTCAATACTAATTCGATTAAAAACATAAATAATTTTGTTTCCAATTTATCGCAATCGATTTTGAAGCTTTTATATTACAACAAAAATGCATTGATATTTGTACATTTTTTTATTTTTTACACCGGCGGTATCCAGATACTTCACTGTGACCCCTGCCTCCCCATCCCCAGATGCATCAGTGACCCCTGCCTCCCCCTTCCCAGTTGCACCAGTGACCCCTGTCTCCCCCTTCCCAGTTGCACCAGTGACCCCTGCCTTCCCCTCCCCAGATCCTTCACTGTGACCCCTGCCTCCCCCTTCCCAGTTGCACCAGTGACCCCTGCCTCCCCATCCCCACATGCATCAGTGATCCCTGCCTCCCCCTTCCCAGATGCATCAGTGACCCCTGCCTCCCCCTTCCCAGTTGCACCAGTGACCCCTGTCTCCCCCTTCCCAGTTGCACCAGTGACCCCTGTCTCCCCCTTCCCAGTTGCACCAGTGACCCCTACCCCTGCCTTCCCCTCCCCAGTTACTTCACTGTGACCCCTGCCTCCCCCTTCCCAGTTGCACCAGTGACCCCTGTCTCCCCCTTCCCAGATGCACCAGAGACCCCTGTCTCCCCCTTCTCAGTTGCACCAGTGACCCCTGCCTTCCCCTCCCCAGATACTTCACTGTGACCCCTGCCTCCCCATCCCCACATGCATCAGTGATCCCTGCCTCCCCCTTCCCAGATGCATCAGTGACCCCTGCCTCCCCCTTCCCAGTTGCACCAGTGACCCCTGTCTCCCCCTTCCCAGTTGCACCAGTGACCCCTGTCTCCCCCTTCCCAGTTGCACCAGTGACCCCTACCCCTGCCTTCCCCTCCCCAGTTACTTCACTGTGACCCCTGCCTCCCCCTTCCCAGTTGCACCAGTGACCCCTGTCTCCCCCTTCCCAGATGCACCAGAGACCCCTGTCTCCCCCTTCTCAGTTGCACCAGTGACCCCTGCCTTCCCCTCCCCAGATACTTCACTGTGACCCCTGTCTCCCCATCCCCAGATGCATCAGTGACCCCTGCCTCCCCCTTCCCAGATGCACCAGAGACCCCTGTCTCCCCCTTCTCAGTTGCACTAGTGACCCCTGCCTTCCCCTCCCCAGATACTTCACTGTGACCCCTGCCTGCCCTTCCCAGTTGCACCAGTGACCCCTGCCTCCCCATCCCCACATGCATCAGTGACCCCTGCCTCCCCCTTCCCAGTTGCACCAGTGACCCCTGCCTCCCCATCCCCACATGCATCAGTGACCCCTGCCTTCCCTTCCCAGTTGCACCAGTGACCCCTGCCTTCCCTTCCCCAGATGCATCAGTGACCCCTGCCTTCCCTTCCCCAGTTGCATCAGTGACCCCTGTCTCCCCCTTCCCAGATGCACCAGTGACCCCTGTCTCCCCATCCTCAGATGCATCAGTGAACCCTGCCTTCCCCTCCCCAGTTGCATCAGTGACCCCTGCCTTCCCATCCCCAGATGCATCAGTGACCCATGCCTTCCCATCCCCAGATGCATCAGTGACCCCTGTCTCCCCACCCACTGCATCAGTGAGTCGTGACTTACAAGAATCTGGTTAGAACGGAGGCCAATGCAATGTTTAAATTTAAATTCAATTTAAAATGCTCGAATGCTGCAGAATGCATTAATTCAAAGGAATGGACCTTCAGTAGAGGCATGCATTTACACTTATCAATACTGATGTGAGGTTTGTTACTTGAAACAAAGCCACTGCTCAGTGGAGCTATTAAACTAGGTATTGTGTTTTTGTTTGCAGAAAAGTATACTGGCTGCTTTGCCAACAGACTGGTTTATAAATAGAGCCTGTGCTCAGAGCCAGCCGCACCCTACACACAGTTAAAAGTGTTTGGAGAACTTTCAAGCTCATCTTTCGGCTCTGCTTGATGTGCTGGAGAGAAGAGCAGAGAGAAAGCAATTTGCTCGCTGGGTGGCTGCCTTTCGCAAAGTGCAGATTGCGTGCGTCGGCAAGGGGCCAACTCTGTACCTTATTCTGCATAATGCGTATAGCACATGGAGACCGGAACCGGAATCTGGATTTTTGAAGTTATCATAAACTCGGACTTGGTTCAGCGTGTCAGTCATTTAATGACTGTGACCGGGTTGCCAAACTGAAAAGGAGGTATGGAGAGGCGAGAGTGTTGAGATTAATAATTATCATTTTGATAATAATTGATTGCACCAGCCTGATGTGCAACCGACAGCTCAGCCGCAGCTATTGCATGTACGCGGCGAATCTGAAGGCTGCGTACAGCTATTCAGTACCAAGGACTGGGGGGGGGTCGCCACGCATCCTCAATTTACAGCTGGGTGAACTGAAGCAATGCTGAGTTAAATGTCTTGCTCAAGGACACAAATTGTTCCGATTGGCTCGAGAATCGAGCCCCCGACCTTTAGAGAGCCGGGGAGAATAGATATTAGATAAGAGATTAAAGGAAAGAACAGATAAGAGAGAAGCTAGGGAGATTAGAGAGAGGAGAGCTGAGAAGAGACTAGGATTTTGGCAATCCCAGATTCTGTTCAGGGACTCCTTGGCCTGCGCCATCACCAGCTACAACCGGAACTCGCTTCGGACTAGTAAGAAGAAAGGAGAGAGAGGGTCGGGCGGAACGCGATGGATTAATTGCGAACAATGGCGAAGCTGCTGCCTCAGCTAAGCAGAACAGGTTTTTTTCATGAAGCGCTTTCGAAATGCTAAATAGAATATAAAAATAAGATAGAAAAACAAACTTACGAGCTAGACGGGTAGGAAAACTGCAGAGAGCGTTCAGTGTCTACTTTTTTCTCACCTGCACTCTGCAAAGCAAAGTCGAAGAAATGCGCCACAGGAACTGTTGGCGACTGTTTCTGCTTCAGCTGCTGGTGCTGCTGTCCCAGCAACATCTTCAAGCTGCATCCAGGCCGACAGCTGACTGTAAGAGTGATGAAAACTATTTTTGAATTTTGTCAGACTCAAGCAATTTGTTTTGTACGGAATTTTCCACTGTTAAACTGCATCGCAATTTTTAGACTCGTTGAAATTCCAACCCAGTCAGCTAAGAGCCCCGTGTCCGGAGCGGCGACAGCTGCGCGTCTCAGTTGCTGGGGAGGAGTCGCCTGTGGAGCTGACTCTGACTGAGTCATCCAGGTGACTGACTGACTGACTGACTGACTGACTGGCTGACTGACTGACTGACTGACTGACTGGCTGACTGACTGACTGACTGACTGACTGACTGACTGACTGACTGACTGACTGACTGACTGACTGACTGACTGACTGACTGACTGACTGACTGACTGACTGACTGACTGACTAACTGGCTGGCTGACTGACTGACTGACTGACTGACTGACTGACTGACTGACTGACTGACTGACTGACTGACTGACTGACTGACTGACTGACTGACTGACTGACTGACTGACTGACTGACTGACTGACTGACTGACTGACTGACTGACTGACTGACTGACTAACTGGCTGACTGACTGACTGACTGACTGACTGACTGACTGACTGACTGACTGACTGACTGACTGACTGACTGACTGACTGACTGACTGACTGACTGACTGACTGACTGACTGACTGACTGACTGACTGACTGACTACTGGCTGACTGACTGACTGACTGACTGACTGACTGACTGACTGACTGACTGACTGACTGACTGACTGACTGACTGACTGACTGACTGACTGACTGACTGACTGACTGACTGACTGACTGACTGACTGACTGACTGACTGACTGACTGACTGACTGACTGACTGACTGACTAACTGGCTGACTGACTGACTGACTGACTGACTGACTGACTGACTGACTGACTGACTGACTGACTGACTGACTGACTGACTGACTGACTGACTGACTGACTGACTGACTGACTGACTGACTGACTGACTGACTGACTGACTGACTGACTGACTGACTGACTGACTGACTGACTGACTGACTGACTGACTGACTGACTGACTGACTGACTGACTGACTGACTGACTGACTGACTGACTGACTGACTGACTGACTGACTGACTGACTGACTGACTGACTGACTGACTGACTGACTGACTGACTGACTGACTGACTGACTGACTGACTGACTGACTGACTGACTGACTGACTGACTGACTGACTGACTGACTGACTGACTGACTGACTGACTGACTGACTGACTGACTGACTGACTGACTGACTGACTGACTGACTGACTGACTGACTGACTGACTGACTGACTGACTGACTGACTGACTGACTGACTGACTGACTGACTGACTGACTGACTGACTGACTGACTGACTGACTGACTGACTGACTGACTGACTGACTGACTGACTGACTGACTGACTGACTGTCTCAAAAATTTTCAGAGAGTTTCTGCACGAAGACGCGAAGCCGGACACTGAGATCTGCTTCTACCAGGGCAGCCTCAGCACTGACGAGTCGCAGATGGCAGCGGCAGTGCAGAGGGGCAACTCACTCAGGTAAGCGAGGCGTTGTTGCTATGCAGATGTCACTCTGGGATTCAAAACTGAAGCCAAACTCCAATCGGGATGTGAATTTCAGCGGCAGCTTCCAGTACGGCAGCCGGATGTACGAGATGCAGCCCCAGCCAACCAGCTCGAGTCTGTTCTCAGCCTCCGTCATCCCGTCGCAGCCTCGGAAGTGCGGCCTCGCCTCCGGCTCTGGACACCCGGACGTCGCCTCCTCGCCGCTGTGGCCGTCGCCGCAATCCAGACTGCGGCGGGCGGTGCTGCTGGACACGAACTCCGGCGCCGCGGAGACGGATCGAAAGTACATCAGACTTATCCTGGTTGGAGATCAGTACTTTGTAAGCGGATCGATGCATTTATGAGTACTTGCACTTTTTCATTTTTTGAGTTTTAGTTGGCAAGGGGGTAGTTATGAAATCAACCTGCCGATTTCAGTACTCGCAGCAGGGCAACGATTCGGCCGCCGCTGTGAGCCGGCTGTGGGAGATCGGCAACTATGTCAATGCTGTGAGCAAATTGTCTTTCCCTGGATTCTTGGAGTTCAGAGTGCGCCCACTGCTTATCGATGTGAAAGTCAATGCCGCTGTACACCCTTGCAAGTGTGTGTGTGTGTGTGTCTGCGTAAGCATCCGCGTGAGCCTTTGATTTACGGCTTTTGCTTCTAATCCCTTCTTCTGGCTTCCTCTCTTTTGCCTACCTCTGTCTCCCCCTCTGTCTCTCCCTCTGTCTCCCCTCTGTCTTCCCTCTGTCTCCCTCTCTGTCTCCCCCTCTGTCTCCCCCTCTGTCCCCCCTCTGTCTCCCCCTCTGTCTCCCCTCTGTCTCCCCTCTGTCTCCCCTCGGTCTCCCCCTCTGTCTCCCCTCTGTCTCCCCTCTCTCTCCCCCTTGTCTCCCCCTCTGTCTCCCCCTCTGTCTCCCCCTCTGTCTCCCCCTCTGTCTCCCCCTCTGTCTCCCCCTTTGTCTCCCCCTCTGTCTCCCCTCTGTCTCCCCCTCTGTCTCCCCCTCTGTCTCCCCTCTGTCTCCCGCTCTGTCTCCCCCTTTGTCTCCCCCTTTGTCTCCCCTCTGTCTCCCCCTCCGTCTCCCCCTTTGTCTCCCCCTCTGTCTCCCTCTCTGTCTCCCGCTCTGTCTCCCCCTCTGTCTCCCCTCTGTCTCCCGCTCTGTCTTCCCCTCTGTCTTCCCCTCTGTCTTCCCCTCTGTCTCCCCCTCTGTCTCCCCCTCTGTCTCCCCCTCTGTCTCCCCCTTTGTCTCCCCCTCTGTCTCCCCTCTGTCTCCCCCTTTGTCTCCCCCTCCGTCTCCCCCTCCGTCTCCCCCTTTGTCTCCCCCTCTGTCTCCCTCTCTGTCTCCCGCTCTGTCTCCCCCTCTGTCTCCCCCTCTGTCTCCCGCTCTGTCTCCCCCTCTGTCTCCCCTCTGTCTCCTCTCTGTCTCCCCCTCTGTCTCCCTCTCTGTCTCCCCCTCTGTCTCCCTCTCTGTCTCCCGCTCTGTCTCCCCCTCTGTCTCCCCCTCTGTCTTCCCCAAAAAATCTTACCCAAACCCTCGCACCACTCGCGCAGTTCTACAAGCAAATCGGCGTGAACGTCGTCACGGTGTACACTGAGGTGTGGCGGACGGACCCGTATGTCACCAGCACGGCCAGCAGTCCTGCCGGGGTGAACTCCACCGAGATGCTGGACAACTTCATGAACTACAAGATGCACCATCTGAACTCGCGGCCGCACAGCGCCGCTCATCTTGTCAGGTAGAAAGGCAGTAACTTTAGCGCCATCCTTACAGTAACTTTAGCGCCATCCTTACAGTAGCTTTAGCGCCATCCTTACAGTAGCTTTAGCGCCACCTTACAGTAGCTTTGGCGCCATCCTTACAGTAGCTTTGGCGCCATCCTTACAGTAGCTTTAGCGCCACCTTACAGTAGCTTTGGCGCCATCCTTACAGTAGCTTTGGCGCCATCCTTACACTAGCTTTGGCGCCATCCTTACAGTATCTTTGGCGCCATCCTTACAGTAGCTTTGGCGCCATCCTTACAGTAGCTTTAGCGCCACCTTACAGTAGCTTTGGCGCCATCCTTACAGTAGCTTTGGCGCCATCCTTACAGTATCTTTGGCGCCATCCTTACAGTAGCTTTGGCGCCATCCTTACAGTAGCTTTAGCGCCACCTTACAGTAGCTTTGGCGCCATCCTTACAGTAGCTTTGGCGCCATCCTTACAGTAGCTTTAGCGCCACCTTACAGTAGCTTTGGCGCCATCCTTACAGTAGCTTTGGCGCCATCCTTACAGTAGCTTTAGCGCCACCTTACAGTAGCTTTGGCGCCATCCTTACAGTAGCTTTGGCGCCATCCTTACACTAGCTTTGGCGCCATCCTTACAGTATCTTTGGCGCCATCCTTACAGTAGCTTTGGCGCCATCCCTACAGTAGCTTTAGCGCCACCTTACAGTAGCTTTGGCGCCATCCTTACAGTAGCTTTGGCGCCATCCTTACAGTAGCTTTTGCGCCACCGTACAGTAGCTTTGGCGCCATCCTTACAGTAGCTTTGGCGCCATCCTTACAGTATCTTTGGCGCCATCCTTACAGTAGCTTTAGCACCACCCTTACAGTAGCTTTGGCGCCATCCTTACAGTAGCTTTGGCGCCACCCTTACAGTAGCTTTGGCGCCATCCTTACAGTAGCTTTGGCGCCACCCTTACAGTATCTTTGGCGCCATCCTTACAGTAGCTTTAGCACCACCCTTACAGTAGCTTTGGCGCCATCCTTACAGTAGCTTTGGCGCCACCCTTACAGTAGCTTTGGCGCCATCCTTACAGTAGCTTTGGCGCCACCCTTACAGTAGCTTTAGCGCCATCCTTACAGTAGCTTTGGCGCCACCCTTACAGTAGCTTTGGCGCCACCTTGCAGTAGCTTTGGCGCCATCCTTACAGTAGCTTTAGCGCCACCCTTACAGTAGCTTTAGCGCCATCCTTACAGTAGCTTTGGCGCCACCCTTACAGTAGCTTTGGCGCCACCCATACAGTAGCTTTGGCGCCACCTTGCAGTAGCTTTGGCGCCATCCTTACAGTAGCTTTAGCGCCATCCTTACAGTAGCTTTGGCGCCACCCTTACAGTAGCTTTGGCGCCACCCTTACAGTAGCTTTGGCGCCACCTTGCAGTAGCTTTGGCGCCATCCTTACAGTAGCTTTGGCGCCACCCTTACAGTAGCTTTAGCGCCACCCTTACAGTAGCTTTGGCGCCATCCTTGCAGTAGCTTTGGCGCCATCCTTACAGTAGCTTTAGCGCCATCCTTACAGTAGAAACGGCGCCCTTCATTTAAATACAAGGCGCCCTAAAAAGAAAATGCTCAATACTGTCCCATTCTGTCAATTGTATCCTAAAGATGACACCCAGCCTTCATCAAGAAAGTTTGTTTAAACGCAAAAAAACTTTTTTAGCGGACTGAAAATGACCGGCTCGGATGTCGGCTTGGCGCACCTGGGCAAGCTGTGCAGCTCCGCTTTCGGTGGCGGAGTCAATTCGGTGAGACATTCTCGTTTTTAGGCGAATCTCATAGCTTCCCGAGTCTCAATGCATATAGGCAAGTCTCATAGATATAAGACAAATCCCATAGATATCTCATGAAACTGTTAAATATTTTGAAAACCGAAATCAAAACGGCCAAACTCCCTCCTCGCAGGACCGGGACGCCAACGCAATCGGGGTGGCCATCACGGTGGCCCACGAACTCGGGCACAACCTCGGCATGAACCACGACGAGGACGAAAGAGGCTGCCACTGCCCGGACAGACAGGGCTGCATCATGGCCGCTGTGGGCACCGAGTGAGCCGCAGTCATGAGTAGCCCTGCGATTCAACATCCTGACCCAGCATCTTCATCTAGGATTATTAACCCAGCAGCCCCTTGACCCAGCATCTTCATCTAGGATTATTGACCCAGCAGCCCCTTGACCCAGCATCTTCATCTAGGATTATTGACCCAGCAGCCCCTTGACCCAGCATCTTCATCTAGGATTATTGATCCAGCGACCCCTTGACCTAGCGACCCCTTGACCCAGCATCTTCATCTAGGATTATTGATCCAGCGACCCCTTGACCCAGCATCTTCATCTAGGATTATTGAACCAGCACCTTTATCTAGGATTATTGACCCAGCGACCCCTTGACCCAACATTTTTATCTTTGATTATTGACCTAGCGACCCCTTGACCCAGCACCCCTTGATCCAGCACACCTTGACCCAGCACCCCTTGATCCAGCACCCCTTGACCCAGCACCCCTTGATCCAGCACCCCTTGACCCAGCAGCCCTTGACACAGCGACCCTTGACCCAGCACTCCTTGACCCAGCACTCCTTGACCCAGCACCCCTTGACCCAGCAACTCTTGACCCAGCACCCATTGACTCAGCACCCCTTGACCCAGCACGTGATTTTCAGTACACGAACGCAGATTTAACTCGCGTGTCGCCTGTCCAATCAAATCCCAGGATTAACCCGATGCGATTCTCCAACTGCTCCGTGTTCCGCTACCAGGACTTCAGCGTGGACAACGGGCTCGGATACTGCATGTCCGACCCGCCTTCGGTGGCGAACCTGGCCGCCACCAGGAGCTCGTGCGGCAACCGGATTGTCGAGCCCGGGGAGGACTGCGACTGCGGACCGCCTCAGGTGCAGCGGGTGGGAATCAGGGTGTATAAGGATATTGTAGGGAGGTATGCTGTAGGATAGGGATGTTGTAGGATAGGGATATTGTAGGATAGGGATATTGTAGGATAGAGATATTGTAGGATAGGGAATTGTAGGATAGGGATATTGTAGGATAGAGATATTGTAGGATAGGGAATTGTAGGATAGGGATATTGTAGGATAGGGATATTGTAGGATAGAGATATTGTAGGATAGGGAATTGTAGGATAGGGATATTGTAGGATAGGGATATTGTAGGATAGAGATATTGTAGGATAGGGAATTGTAGGATAGGGATATTGTAGGATAGGGATATTGTAGGATAGGGAATTGTAGGATAGGGATATTGTAGGATAGAGATATTGTAGGATAGGGAATTGTAGGATAGGGATATTGTAGGATAGGGATATTGTAGGATAGGGATATTGTAGGATTGGGATATTGTAGGATAGGGATATTGTAGGATAGGGATATTGTAGGATAGGGATATTATAGGATAGGGATATTGTAGGATAGGGATATTATAGGAATGGGATATCGTAGGATAGGGATATTGTAGGATAGGGATATTGTAGGGTAGGGATATTGTAGGGTAGGGATATTACAGGAATGGGATATCGTAGGATAGGGATATAATACGAATGGGATATCGTAGGATAAGGATATTGTATGTGTATGATGAAATTTCATAGCTCATCTCACGCTCCGCAGTGGTGCAACAACACCTGTTGCAACCCAAGCACCTGCAAATTGGCCAGCGGGGCCGCCTGCGCCTCAGGCCAGTGCTGCAACCTCACCACCTGCAGCCTGAAGTCGCAGGGCGTCGTATGTCGGCCAAGGAAGCGAGCCTGCGACCTTGAGGAGTACTGTAACGGGACCAGCGAATGGTGCCCGGAATTTGATGACTTCATGATTGACGGATCAGAGTGCCTCAGCGGACAGGTGAGGAGATATTGGGACCAATGACCAAATGACTCAATGACCCACTGACCTATTGACCCAATGACCCAATGACCCAATGACCCACTGACCCATTGACCCAATGACCCAAAGACTTATTGACCCAATGACCCAATGACTTATTGAACCAATGACCCATTGACCCAATGACTTATTGACCCAATGACCCACTGATCCAATGATCCAATGACCCATTGACCCATTGACCCATTGACCAATGACCCATTGACCAATGACCCAATGACCCAATGACCCAATGACCCACTGACCCATTGACCCATTGACCCAATGATCCAATGACCCAATGAAACATTGACCCAATGACCCACTGACCCATTGACCCATTGACCCAATGATCCAATGACCCAATGAAACATTGACCCAATGACCCACTGACCCATTGACCCATTGACCCAATGATCCAATGACCCAATGAAACATTGACCAAATGAACCAATGACTTATTGACCCAATTACTTATTGACCCAATGACCCAATGACTTACTGAACCAATGACTTATTGACCCAATGACCCAATGACTTACTGAACCAATGACTTATTGACCCAATAAACCATTGACCCAATGACCTATTGACCCATTGACCCATTGACTCATTGGCCTGTTGATCCAATGACCCATTGACTCAATAATTCCGTAACCCTATGGTTAATCAGTAAACAAATCTGTGACCCTCTGAATCATGGGCCTTTGACTCAAGAACCGCAGTTGACCCACTGACCCTCAAGGCCTACTGCTTCAACGGCCGGTGCTCGGACCGCAACACCCGCTGCTCCGTGATGTTCAACGCCTCGGATTTTTGGGCCGCCCCCGCCTTTTATTCCGAGGCCACCACCCAGGCATCGCAGCTGGGCTACTGCGACTACAGCATGACCGGAATCAGCCCGCTCGCGTACAACTACACCGGCTGCAGTCCCGAGTGAGCTAGGGATCGAGATGGGGAGGTGGCAAATCCCAAATTCATCAACTCAAAATCCCAAAATCATCAATCCCAAACCCCGGAATCATCAATCCCAAACCCCAAAATCATCAATCCCAAACCCCAGAATCATCAATCCCAAACCCCAGAATCATCCATCCTAAACCACAGAATCATCAATCCCAAACCCCAGAATCATCAATCCCAAACCCCAAAATCATCAATCCCAAACCCCAGAATCATCAATCCCAAACCCCAGAATCATCCATCCTAAACCACAGAATCATCAATCCCAAACCCCAGAATCATCCATCCTAAACCACAGAATCATCAATCCCAAACCCCAGAATCATCAATCCCAAACCCCAGAATCATCCATCCTAAACCACAGAATCATCAATCCCAAACCCCAGAATCATCTATCCTAAACCACAGAATCATCAATCCCAAACCCCAGAATCATCCATCCTAAACCACAGAGTCATCAATCCCAAACCCCAGAATCATCAATCCCAAACCCCAGAATCATCAATCCCAAACCCCAGAATCATCAATCCCAAACCCCAGAATCATCAATCCCAAACCCCAGAATCATCAATCCCAAACCCCAGAATCATCAATCCCAAACCCCAGAATCATCCATCCCAAACCCCAGAATCATCCATCCCAAACCCCAGAATCATCAATCTGAAACCCAGAATCATCAATCCCAATTGGTATATTATTTTTATTAATCCTATTCGTCTATCCTAAATCCCATTTTATTAATCCTTAATTCAACTTCTCCGTGAAATGACCAACTCAAACTGCTCCGTCCCCCCAGAAACCAACGCTGCGGATTGCTGTATTGCACGTCAAATATCGCCTCAGGCGACCCAATTCCGGTGTGGCAAGGCGCCAACCTCGCCGACGCCAAGGTGTTCGAGGGCAGCGTGAACTCCACTAACGTGATCGCCGCTTTTATGCAGCTGGACTTGCGCAGCTCCGGCTACCGGGACCCTGGGCTCGTTCCCAATGGCGCCGAATGCGGAACCGGACGGGTGGGTGCTCCGGTATTTAATAGAGTGCACTTATTAAATTTTTCGCACTTAGCCGGGTTGCTTCGGGGCTGAAATATTTCAGGCGTGAATCACATGAGCCCCAGTACCGATTTTCGTGCCCTTTCTCGGGGGGGGGGGTCAGCGGGAAGGGCTTGACTGAGTTCTGATATTTCAATTCCCAACTCGCAACTATTTTCCAGATGTGCGTCGACTCCCAGTGCGTGGCCATCAACACCACGCGCTGCCCGAACTGCAATGGCAACGGCTGGTGCACGCAGAGCGGCCAGTGCTTCTGCAGTCCCGGCTTCGCTCCGCCGAACTGCCTGCAGGCTGGAACGGGCGGCTCAATGACCAACCATCCGCCTTGTGAGTTTTTTTAACTGCTAGTGTAATTCTATTGACTGAGTATTTGTTCTCTGCCGCGAGTTTACTCAACAGCGGATTATAACATTGTTTTAATTGCAGTTCCTGCGACTTCGACATCAACAACAACCACGCCAACAACAACAACTCCAACAACAACCACGCCAACAACTCTCGCTCCGACAACAACCACGCCAACAACGCTCGCTCCGACAACAACCACGCCAACAACTCTCGCTCCGACAACAACCACGCCAACAACAACCACTCCAACAACGCTCGCTCCGACAACATCCACGCCAACAACATCCACGCCAACAACAACCACTCCAACATCGCTCGCTCCAACAACAACCACTCCAACAACTCTCGCTCCAACACCAACCACTCCAACACCAACCACTCCAACAACAACCACTCCAACAACTCTCGCTCCAACAACAACCACGCCAACAACAGCCACGCCAATAACAACCACACCAACAACAACCTTGCAAACAACAACCACTCCAACATCGCTCGCTCCAACAACATCCACTCCAACAACAACCACTCCAACAACTCTCGCTCCAACAACAACCACTCCAACAACAACCACGCCAATAACAACCACGCCAACAACAACCACACCAACAACAACCTCGCAAACAACAACCACTCCAACATCGCTCGCTCCAACAACATCCACTCCAACAACAACCACTCCAACAACTCTCGCTCCAACAACAACCACTCCAACAACTCTCGCTCCAACAACAACCACTCCAACAACTCTCGCTCCAACAACAACCACGCCAACAACAACCACGCCAATAACAACCACGCCAACAACAACCACGCCAACAACAACCACGCCAACAACAACCACTCCAACACCAACCACGCCAACAACAACCACGCCAACAACAACCACGCCAACAACAACCACTCCAACAACAACCACTCCAACAACGCTCGCTCCGACAAAAACCACTCCAACAACGACCACTTCAACAACAACCAGTCCAACAACAACCAACCCCACAACAACCACTTCAACAACAACCACTCCGACGATAACGACGCCAACAACTCTGACAACAACAACGAACAACGTCATCTGGCCTCGAGAAGCTTCCCAATGCAGATGTAGCCTAGCGCTGTCCCTGCTGTTGCCTTCACTCACTGTACTCCTAGCAGCTTGTTTTTCATAAAGCGTTGCTTCGTTTTTTCAAACATGTATCAACATGTAACATGGTATATTTTGCGATAAACTGTCCAAATTTATATCATTTTTTAAAATTTCATTTAACTTCAGTGCGTGTCTTGCCTTGGTGGACAATTTGATGAAGAGATGCTGCCTTAATTGAGGGACTTGCCCCATTGCTCATTATGTTTTTTATTTGTTGTTCAGCATCATGAGGACAGAGTGAACCGTTTGTACAGCCCGATACTTTTCAAATTAATTTATGCTTCCTTAAACGGTCTGTTATTGATACTATGTAGCAGGTGAAATCGTCGGAAAAATTTAAATAAAGTATAAACACTTCAATATTTATTTATTTTAAATTGCCCAAACACGGCTCTAATTAGTGGTTTACTCAAGATGTTACCGAAGTTTTAAACAGTAAATTTGTAAATAGATCATGAGATTAAAATCAAATGTGTGGGCTCATTAAATTTTATATACAATTTAATTTTATGTACCGCTATCGATTGAGCCATCGAATCATGCGACTGATGTAAAATAAATTACAAAGTATTGATAACTTGTACTATTTGCGTGTTGCTAGATCAAGCAAAGACTGGTTTCAATGACGTAACAACGACTGCGCCAACAACCAACAACCAGCAATCAAACAAACAATCAAGCCGACAAGTTCACCAGCAACGACAACCACCCAAAACAACTTTCGTGCCTACGACGACCTCGTCAACGGGAACCATCTTTGGCGTCGCCTTGTGTGAATTTTACCACGGCGTTTACTCTAGGACCCAACGGGAGTGGGAGTACATATTCTCATGCTGGAATATCCCGATGGTTCTAGTCAAAAGTCTAGCTCAAAGTTCACAGTTGGTAGCAACTTTTTTAAACGCGTGCCTCAAACAGTTCTGTATGCAACAGGTGGTGGCACCACAGTGACCATCGGTTTTGCCGCACTCGGTCCCGAACCGGGGCAGCGCTCTGCTCAGCAGCACAGGCTTCTGCCTCCTAGTCCGAAAGCGTCTGCGCAGCAGAAAGCCCAGCGTGGCGTACTGCTGCGACCACACAGTTCCCACTATGTCTCGGCGGAGTTCGAAGTTCTCGTGCAGCACGCTGATCTGCTGGGTCAGTAGGGCGATGCCGAAGTTCAGGATGAACACGGCCACGAGCAGGAACACTATGACCTGCGGCCACAGCGCAACGTAGTCGCCGATGCCGGGAAAGCTAGCAAAGCTGAATGCGTAGCGGAAAGACCGGCCAAGGTACTCTATGACGCAGACCAGTGAGTAGTTGGAGCACTCGATAAAAGGCTGGCTGAGAAGCAACGTTGAGCAAACCAGAGTTACTGGCACAACAGTTAAGAGCACCAGCTTCATGGACACACTCATGCAAAAAAGTAAGTTTAGGAACACTTGGTAGTGACCGGCCATGTTGGATACAAAGAAAAGTTCCAACATGCAAGTAAAGTAGTAGTTCAAGGCTACTGCGACTTGAAGACGAGTCGCTTCGACAAACAGGCGTCCATCTTGCTTAAAGTAGCTGCCGGAATCGCTGAAGATGTAAAGCTCCATGAAAATCATACAAACCTGCAGCATGTTGAACAGAATCCCAAAGAATTCCATCACCAGACAACCTCGCATCGAGACGGCATCTGCAAGCCAGGTTAGAAACTTGGACCGAGTTCGCATTACCTGGAGCTGAAAGTGCGCATCAACAACGCGGGCTACGATCCAAGAGAGCCAGATTAGCAAGAAGAAGATTTGGAACGCGACTCGCACGTAGAACACGTATTTGAAAGCGGCGACAACAGACGGTGAGATGCCCTGCAGGTAGGACTGGTTCGAGTTCCCGCCGCTCGGAATGAACACCTGCACGCTGGAGTTGAATGTGCCCGCCGTGAAAATTCGAACTGTCATCGTGCTCAACAGTGAAAAGTAAATCAAAATGTAGATGAACAGACTTATGAAGGCCACCGGCAAGGTCTGTTTCAGGTGGGCAACGCTGAGAAAATAGGCCTGCGCAACCGGGCTGTGATAGAAACAGATCAACTTCGCTGGAATAACTCCCCCAACCGCAGTCTGCGAAGACTTCAGAAACTGCAGGAACGGTGACTTGAGAAAGCGGTCCCCGTCGCTGGAGTAGAGGCTGAGGTCGACCTCCTCGACCAGCAGGCTCGGGTCGGTCGGATGCTCCCGCTCTCTGATCAGGTATCCGGGCGCATTGGCGAACGCTGTCGCCAGGTGAAAGCAGTCCCTGGCCGCCGCGTACTCCAGCGGTGTCAGGCAGTCGGCCGTCGGCTCCTCGCTCAGCAGCCGAGCGCACGGGTCCGGATGCCGGCGCGACAGTCTGACGAAGAACCGAGCGAGCTGCGCCTCGTCAGCGGAGCAGGCCTGACTCGAGCAGCAAAAGTCCACCAGGAGGAACAGGGCGCAGCGGACGCGGTCCCACAGACCGAGGCTGTCGACCAGCTCGACGGCTCGGCTGGCCAGCTCGTCGTCCCGACTGAGCAGCACGAGGCAGAACGGCGACAGCTTTGGACAGTCGTTTGCGTTGCCATCGGCGACCAGGTAGTCACAGAACTTGCATCCACTGTGGCGGAGCAGCTCAGCATTTTGCTGCAGCGCGTCGGCAAAACGGGAGAACTGCCCCGCGTAGAGCAGCCCCATGGCTTTGCGTGCGGTGCGGGCTGAATCCGACTCGTGCGCATCTTCCAATTGTTTCTGCTCGCCATCAGCGGCACCGGGGCCGCACCGGGGAATCAGTTTTTTTAGCTTCATCTGCTGTTCTGTAATCCGCTGTTCCGTATGAGCTGCGATTCGATTCTGAAAAAGCTCTGCGACTTGATAGCCAGTCGGATTGAGCTTAGATTAAATACTGACAAGAGGGTGTTTTCTCAGCCTACCTGTAATCTACCTGCATTGATATGAGCCAGGTATGGACGGTCGCATTTCCGTTTACCCGGGGGCACAGCTAAGTATGCTCCGGACAGTTGCTACTCTTGGACAAATTCAACCTGAGTCTAGTGTAATTCAAACACTGGGCTTGCTGCGGGGCAAATTAATTGTGGACATTTCTAATCGCTGTATTGGCAAACCTGCATCCGAAACCGAAACCGTGGCAGCATCAATACCTGTCATCTCTGGAACTGCATCTTCCTGTCTCTGTCATCCAATCTGACAGATTGGCAAACTGAAACTGCGACTGTACCTCGTATTTAATCAATTCTGATAGGATTTTATAGGATTTTCTCATAGCGTCGAATGGCTGGCTGAAGAGCAGTGCAGCTTGTCAGTGAATGAATCGGTGAGCACTCATTTAGCATTAGCTAGACAGCCATATTGGCGTCAGTTGTGAGGTGACGGTTGATTGGTTTGTGAGCTGGGTAACTGTGGGGGGGGGTTGTTTGCTTAACTTCGCTTGGTCACTTTGTTTGCAACTTGCGATCTGCGTGAAATAGCTTAAATATTGTAAATATTGAATTTAACTTATGCACTGGCACTGTAAGTGGAGAGGGTAAAAATGGTAGAGACTTAACGGGCGGGGCAATGGCTAGTGCAGTGATGCACATTGAACAGAGTAGAGTACGCATAGAGTACACAATGATTTAGTGAGTACACGCAGATCGCAGTGGCAAACAAAGTGACTAAGCGAAGTTAAGCAAACAAAGCCCTCCACAGTTACCCAACTCACAAACCAATCAACCGTCACCTCAAGTGCGCCTCGTTCCTACCAGACAGAATTTCATGAAGATGTCTCAAGTTGTGCCGACTGCATCCAGTTCAACTGCTCCTGCTGCTGCTGCTGAATGTCATGGTGTATCGATGCCCTGTGCAGCCTGAGTTCTCGCTTATGTACGTAGCGCCCTATACCAGCTTGGACTATGAGCAGCTTTGGGGAGCTGCTAAGTCAGCTTGTGAATTCTTCCGAGACCTGAAGGAAAATGGTCACCCCATCAATGTTGCTCTGTTTGAAAGGGAATTCTATGGGAAAGGGTTTCGGATTCTATGGGAAAGGGTCCAGGATTCTATGGGAAAAGGGTCCAGGATTCCATGGGAAAAGGGTCCAGGATTCTACGGGAAAGGGTCCAGGATTTCATTGGAAAAGGGTCCAGGATTCCATGGGAAAAGGGTCCAGGATTCCATTGGAAAAGGGTCCAGGATTCCATGGGAAAGGGTCCAGGATTTTATGTGAAAGGGTCCAGGATTCCATGGGAAAGGGTCCAGGATTCTATGTGAAAGGGTCCAGGATTCCATGGGAAAGGGTCCAGGATTCTATGGGAAAGGGTCCAGTATTCCATGGGAAAGGGTCCAGGATTCTATGGGAAAGGGTCCAGTATTCCATGGGAAAAGGGTCCAGGATTCCATGGGAAAGGGTCCAGGATTCTATGTGAAAGGGTCCAGGATTCCATGGGAAAGGGTCCAGGATTCTATGGGAAAGGGTCCAGGATTCCATGGGAAAAGGGTCCAAGATTCTATGGGAAATGGTCCAGGATTCTATGGGAAAGGGTCCAAACGTCAGCACAAAATTTCAAAGAATCTTTAGCAAGATTTCAGTTCTCCCTGCTGAAGAGTTTAGCGCTGCAGCTAATAATGAGCAAACTTTACCAACAGACATGCATCTACAGTGTAAGATAAGATAACGTCCCGCTAGAGGCTGCGGCACCTTTGAACTCGACAAAACTTACGACACTGCAGATTGCAATGACCAGTAGGCAGTCGTATTCTCTATTCGCAGGAGATTAACAGTGCCACCACTCTGTATTAAATCTCGTCCCAATGACGCGTTTCCATGGATACACAGCTAGTTCTGCATGCTCGCAAAGGCTGTCAGCTGCAATATCGTATTTTTAAATGAATTTGTTTGTTGTAGATTTGCGGTTGAAGAAAACAGCACAAATACTAGAATAACTAGATGGGCTACTTAGCACATTTGCGTGTAAGCTACTTCAGTTCAGTAGTAAGTTTAACAGAAGCATTTTAATTTAAATGTTTAAAGCCAAGACTCATTAATTGGCTCTTACCCCCAGCTTAAACCCTTCAACCGCGCCTTTCCACACTACGGCTTTCTACGCTTGCCCCGCTCCAATTTTTATTGCCTCTCTCGGAATTCCAGACAAAAGCAGCCATGTACATTTGAGCGGACTGGCCTATGTACATTACTGCTGAACCAATTAGCAAGTTGTTTACGCCTGCTTCTAAACTTATCGAAGTCATTTCAGCTGCCTTTATTTTTATAAATTAGCTTATGTATTCTTCTTTGCTACTGAAATGAAAGTAGAAAGCTGCTTTACTAAGTATATATGCGCGAGTGGCCCATCTAGTTAATTTAGTATCTGTGCGGCCAACATTGACACCCCATTTTCCCTAGGTGGGGTTGAAACGAAAAATTTATATGGGTTTTTCCCATATTATCGTTTCCTTCTGCCAACAGTTCAGGAAGACAACGAACAATGGACTTCGATGGTAACTTTCTCTGTGTGATCTCTAGAGTCACATTCTCAAACTTCAGGCGAGGATCTTTCCTCTTCAATCAGTATATTTTATAAGCTAGCACACTGTACGCGAGCAACGAGGAATAGGAGCAGTAGGGAGAGAGAGTGGGATTTCGAGGCCCAATAGGCAGTGTCGGTCAGAGGTTGTGCATGCATCACGCGAGGGTCGCATGGCTGGGCTTCTTGCTCGCCGATCATCAGGACTATTTTTAGGCATGCAGATCTTGTGCATCTGGGGAGTTGCTGCCAAGGCTGGATGCTTGTTCACGCATCACGCGCGTGTCGGCTGATTTCTCCCATCCTCTTGCTAACGGCGCCTTCGTTTCACTTCAGTCGCTCTTTTTTCAGGGAAGCGAGGCCCTCCGAGCTCTGTTGAAAATAAGCTTGGAGCAATGATGACATGGCGTACAGTTGTGCATTTGCTTGCGATACGCAGTACCACTTGGTAACTTGCAGTTGAGTTGATGTTGTTGAAACACGAAACTTGGTCAAGGGGCAAAGTGAACTTGTGACAACAGTGGATGAATTGTACCAGCATATCCTCTTGACTATTTAATCAGATCTGAGAGGGGGATTCACGTGAACTCGGAAACTCGACAAATTGAATGGGCTTTTCGATGCCCTAAACAGTGACGCAAATAGGACTGGACACGGAGACTCGACAAATTGAAACAGCGTCTGGTAGACAGTCAGATCGGGATGCTGGCTGAAGGTACATTGCAGTTAAATAGGACGTCGGAAAAATACCGTCTTGACCAAATTGATTGTGTAGATCTCTCAACGAAAGTTTCTTCTTGGAAGGGTAAACTGCGTCGCTTCTTGATCTTCGTCCATTGGTCTTGTTTAGTTCGAAGTTTTCCTTTACTGAAGGCAGGAAAGTCTCAGTTCTCGATTCATTCGAATGGCTGTTGAAGACATGCAGCAGAGCGGTAACTGCATGGTGTCTGAGACTTCTGTCTAGCGGCGACTCACGCGGTCAGTGGAACCAATTGAAACGAAAAATTATATGGGGTTTTCCCATATTATCGTTTCCTTCTGCCAACAGTTCAGGAAGACAACGAACAATGGACCTCGATGGTAACTTTCTCTTTGTGATCTCTAGAGTCACATTCTCAAACTTCAGGCGAGGATCTTTCCTCTTCAATCAGTATATTTTATAAGCTAGCACACTGTACGCGAGCAACGAGGAATAGGAGCAGTAGGGAGAGAGAGTGGGATTTCGAGGCCCAATAGGCAGTGTCGGTCAGAGGTTGTGCATGCATCACGCGAGGGTCGCATGGCTGGGCTTCTTGCTCGCCGATCATCAGGACTATTTTTAGGCATGCAGATCTTGTGCATCTGGGGAGTTGCTGCCAAGGCTGGATGCTTGTTCACGCATCACGCGCGTGTCGGCTGATTTCTCCCATCCTCTTGCTAACGGCGCCTTCGTTTCACTTCAGGGTGTCTGCCATCGTCTCGGCAATCTTTCTGGTCTGGCAAACCGGAGCGTTCGGACTAATCAGCTGACATCTCTCTGACCCTCTTACTCTCTCGCGCTCGCACTGATTGGCTTACGACCCCTTGTAAGCCAATCTTCTCCCCACTGTGTGCCCTGTGATTGGACCAGCCCAGACTCTGGCTGCCCAATCTGTCTTCAAGCCCAGACCACCCCAGACCGGACTTCCATAAAATAGATGAAATAATCGCCAGTAAGAAGAGTTTAATAATACTAAAGATTTATTAATATTTATTCTGCTTATGAATTATATAGTGTTTGTGTTGGATTATGACTTAAAACGCATGAAGTTCGAGATAAAAGAAAAGTCTGGCTGATGCTACTAATAGTAGAGCATACGAAAAATTTGTCTGTTCAGACAATTTGGGCTTTTGAGTGTTTTTGCGGGACAAAGCAAGAATGTTTTGATTTCAAACAATGTGATTGATTGGTAGCAAATTTGTGTACAATTTCTATAGCTATTGAATTCTGAATCAAAGGGTGCAATCAGCAGATATTGTCATATTTTAAGCATTTTTCTAAACGATACATCGAGGCAAGTAGTAAGAAGCGCGCTTTGTGAGAATTTTTTCGCATTGAAGAATTTTTTGTTATTTTTTTGTCGTTGTTTAGGGTGCATATATAGTTGCTACAAAATCAATTAGATTGTACTTTTAGTTTGTCCTTCGGTTCGCTCAGTGCGGTGGCGAAAACACCAGCCCAGTCCTGTTGGTTGTCAGCGCGCAATCGCTGGTGCTGCTGTAGTCCCACATGCAGTACCTGGACAGGTACCTCAGAGAGCAGTATCGGCAGCAACACTCGCTGAAGTACCTCGGCGGCACCTCCGGCTTTTTGTAGGCCCGGCACCAGCTGCCCACCTTTGCGTCAGTCAGGTCCGCTTCGATCTCCGGGACGCGGAACAGAGTGACTCCCAGCTTCTCCCCCATCAGCTCAATGTTGATTGGTGGCAGCGGAATTTTACCGTTGCTTGAAACGTAGGCTTGCAGCATTTTACCTGCACCATGAGATAGAGCATTGCTTAGTAACCTTGCTTACCTTGATTTGAATGAGTCACCTTTTATCTCAACGAGTCACCTTTGATTCCAATGATTCACTTTTAATCTCAATGAGTCATCTTTAAAATGAATGAGTCACCTTTAAAATGAATGAGTCACCTTTAAATGAATGAGTCACCTTTAAAATGAATGAGTCACCTTTAAAATGAATGAGTCACCTTTAAAATGAATGAGTCACCTTTAAAATGAATGAGTCACCTTTAAAATGAATGAGTCACCTTTAAAATGAATGAGTCACCTTTAAAATGAATGAGTCACCTTTAAAATGAATGAGTCACCTTTAAAATGAATGAGTCACCTTTAAAATGAATGAGTCACCTTTAAAATGAATGAGTCACCTTTAAAATGAATGAGTCACCAATTAATCGGAAGAAGGTACAGTTATCTAAATTGATCAATTTTGTCCTAAGAAGACACCCGATTCCATGACAAGTAACTTTTGTTTGTTTTCAGTGAGTCGCATTAATCTCGAATCAGTTAAGCTTGCTTTGCAGGTTTCCACCTAATTCTAAACGAGTTTTTTTTCTAAATTGAGGCAATGTTGTCCCAGAAGTCAACTTTGCATTCTCTCACCTCCAGTTTCGTTTCCATAGAGATAGATGGGGTTGATTCTGCCTCGATTATAGCACAGAGTGTAGAGCTTCTCAGCGTAGGACGGCAGGTTGCACTTTCGAAGTGGATCCTACAGTGGAGGAGACGTTCCATCGAAAGTATTTGCATCGAATCGAGTTGACACAATTGTTAATTTTGTTTCAAACCGTGTCTTACACTAAAGTCGCTTCTCTTCCCATTGTCGAGATATTCGTCGTCTGTAACACAATTTAAAGCAGATGTGTGGCAAATTTAGTCAATTTTTTAACTGTCTTTTGCAGACAACAACTCACCTTTAACAATGGTGAACTTAATCAGAAATCCACCGTACTTATCCGCACTGCGAGGCAACGGCTTCTTTCCGTTGGCGACTCGCGCTGTGACGAACTGCACCGTCACAGCGTTGCTAGTGCTGCCAGACATCAGGTAGTTCTTGGCGCCGAAGACGCTCGGCTCGCTGTAGCTTGGTGGCGCCGTTTTGCCGCCCGCCTTGCCGTAGAATTTGCCCAGCAGTTTGCCGCCAACGCTCGCGCCCTCGTACACGGCCACATAGTCCTGCGGCCCGGCCGTGCTGAACTCCGGGAACTGGAGCAGCAGCTTGGCTGACCGGTGCGGCGGCGCCAGAGTCCACTGGCAGTTCAGACCGCCCGGGTAGGCCGCCCTGCCCTGGCCAAGGTGGCTTCGCAGGGTTCGCTGGCACGCTTGGCCATTGCTGCCGGCAGTTGAGTCGTCCTTGTCGTCGTCGCTGTCGGCTTGCGGTTTCGAAATTTCGCCACATCCTGCAGTGCCATGGAGTTTGGAGTACTCAGGACAGGCTCACCTAACTCGGCCCAAACCCGGACCTCTCTAACGTTTTCAGACCCGACACCCTCTACCAGCTCGTCCGCTACCTGTGGACTACCGGGCTCTCCGGAGGGGGACCGAGCTGCGGACACCGGCACCCTAGATCTCCCTGTGCGACACCGCAGCACCAGCTGCCCGTGGTTGCCAGGGCTTAGCAGAATGGGTGGCGACACCTCCTCGCTGTATCCGGATGCCTGGAATCCCCTGAAGCTAAGTCAAGTCTCGCAAGTAAGTCAAAGACATTGACACTGACATCAATTGGCATCTCAAAACCCCACCCATGAGCCATATTTCAGCAATAACCATAAACTTTGCTCACCTCCGGGAGATCCGTGAGCCACCAGTTGGCATATAGTGAGTCTGACGTCGCTGTCCAGCGCCGTCACCATGACCCAGCTGCCGGTAGCTTCGCAGTTGAACGACTTCCTGACGAACAAGTTTCCGTTTTTCCCATTGACGCAGATAGAATTCTCAACGGACAGTTGGAAGTTTTTAGTCCACTGGTTGAACTCGGCAGCCGAGTGCAGCTCGATCCGCTCGAACTGGAAGCTCCTGTCAGTCTGCGCCATCCACCAGGGCCGATGACTCGCACTGGTCATCGCGCAGCTGCTCAAGGACACCTTCGGGCTAGTTGATACAGAGCACTCTTCGTCGTAGGCCAGGCTGCACGAGAATGTACCATCGGCACCTCTCAGGTTGCTGGACTGGCGACAGCTGTGCAGTCGGATTCGCTCTGGTTAAAATGCATGCAGCGCCTTGATTGTTGGATCAAATAGTGATGAAATTCGGGACGAAATCCCCAACTGCCGCCAATCTCCTCTTCTAAGCTGCGGGAAATTCTTCTGAACCAAAAATCGAAGGGATACCCGTGCTCTCACTATGACCTTCACAGGTCACGGTTGCTTTGTCAGGCAATTTCCACAAAGCGACCGCCGGAGCAAACTCTGCCCCTTTTGCAACCTCGAGAACGAGGAAGTTAAGCACTTCGTCTGCCACTGCCGGGTGTTCAAACGAGACCGGCTCCACCACTTCGGGAGTGACTCGCGTCCCCTGGACCCGTCCCCTGGACGACGCTTGCCGGCCAGAGAACTTCCCACGGCTCATCCGGTTTCTCCGGGCCACCAGACGAGCCTCTGTCCTCTGTCCAAGCAAAGTCAAAGCGATGCAAATTGAAAGAGGATGTGAACTTAAGAGTCAAAATGGAGCCCGAAACATTTGGTTCCGATTTCTCTATTCATTTGGAGCTAAATAGCTCCCGCCGTACCTAAAACCGACCACTTTAGAATTTGGGGATCTCTATGGGGAGAAATGGGGATTTCACGATATAAATGTGCGAAAATGATGTTTACCACCCTTCGTCTCGAAACGTCGGCTTAACGTCCACTTCGTCGAGGTAGAAATTGTCTGTCTAAAATGTGTGATACAAACCCCTTTGACGTTATTTACGTCTCCATCAAGGTGGGGAAACACAATGAGAGCTGGGGTGGGGGGATAACATAAAAAAGTATTAAGAAGAGCGTTTATCATGGTCATCTCGTCATTTAAGCATTTGAATCTCCAAATGAAGGGATTGGCTTAGAGAAACCGAGACCCAATGCTTCAGGCTCCGTTCTATAGAGCTTTAAGTTCACATGAAAACCCCATTTATCCCATTTCTCCCCATAGAGATTCCCAAATACTAAAGTGGTCGGTTTTAGGCATAACGGGAGCTACGAGGGTTTGGCTCCAAATGAAAAGACTTGGCGTAGAGAAATCGGGACCCAATGTTTCGGGCTACATTTTGACTCTTGAGTTCACATCCTCTTTAAGCGTTCACTAATATTACCATGCGGTGACGTGCGTTAACAGTAGCACCCGAAATTCCGCTCGGTATGCAAGCCTCAGTCTTTATTCCAAATCATAAGCGAGGCAGATAAAGGCGTCTTGGCGCCACTTTAGAGTGAGCAAAAATTGCACTTAAAAAAGGTCAACAATTTGAAGTTCAATAGGAATATCAATATTACTGATAGAGGAAGGCACTCTGAACGCTGCAAAAGGCTTGAAAAGTATTGTTTTAAAATCTTCGGCATAAAACTTTCGAATCTTACCTCTAACCACCAAGGCAATGTACTTGTTGACAGTGGTGAAGTTGCACAGATTTTTTCCCATTCTAGCCAGCGGAAACGAACAAGTCAGGGACTTGTTGCCGAGGTGTTCGCTTTTGAACAGGATCAACACGTCGGTGACATCCAGCAAGTTGGACCCGAGGTCGGGCAGTTTGATGGATAGCTGGTCTGCGTGAGGACGAGTTTAAAGCAAAAATATGAACTTTGAATGTTACTGACATTCAATTGTCACTGACAGTCAATTGTCACTGACAGTCAATTGTCACTGGCAGTCAATTGTCACTGGCAGTCAATTGTCACTGACAGTCAATTGTCACTGACAGTCAATTGTCACTGGCAGTCAATTGTCACTGGCAGTCAATAGTCACTGACAGTCAATTGTCACTGACAGTCAATTGTCACTGACAGTCAATTGTCACTGGCAGTCAATTGTCACTGAAATCAATTGACACTGTGACTATAGTCGGTGACAATTTAAGCAAAGCCCAATGAAGTTTTAACAAGAGTTCATTAACTCACCGTTTCCAGCCGGGTCGGGCTTCGAACCCAGATCCTCTCCGTTGTACAACAGTTCGAGGTAGAAATTCCCCGACACCACCTGCTCCCCGGTGAGTTCCCTGAGCGGCGCCGACCAGCTCAGCCACTTGTACAGGCCGTAGACTTTGAAGTCCAGGATGCGCGGGGGCTTTCTGTGATCGGCGACTCCTGCTGGAAAGGAGGTGCGGGCGGGTTTTAGAAAACCACTTGCAGTCAGAGTCATACGAGCTAAAATACACAGGTGACAATACCCCCACTTTTAAGATCAATAAATACACAGGCGACAATACCCCTGACATTCAGGGTCATTAAATACACAGGTGACAGTGCCCTTGACTATCAGGGTTATCAAATACACAAGTGACAATGTCCCCGACAATCAGGGTCATTAAATACACAGGTGACAATACCCCCGACAATCAGGGTTATTAAATACACAGATGACAATACCCCCGACAATCCGGGTCATTAAATACACAGGTGACAGTGCCCTTGACAATCAGGGTCATTAAATACACAGGTGGGAACATTCCTGCCTTTTAGGGTCACTCAGGAACAGGTGACAGTACCTCTGACAATTAATTGGGTCTCGCAGACACAGGTGACAATACCTCTGACAACTAATTGGGTCTCGCAGACACAGGTGACAGTACCTCGCCTCCGACTTGCAGGGTGGAAAGGATCTTTCCTTTTTACAATTATTACGTTATAAAAGCAGAGATTCAAATTAAGAAGAGCTCCTCATGGCTTACCTGGAGCATCGCCCAAGTCACCTTGTCCGGGCTTCGCCTGCAGGCCAATTGCCAAATGAACAACCAGAAGAAGCAGAACGAGCGGCGTCAGAAACGACTGCATTGGAACTTTCTCTCTTAATCCTCTGATTTAAGCAAAGACTGGAGGAAAGAATAGTTGAACTTTTGTTATATTCAATAAGCAAACAGCTGTCTCCAAGCAATTACAAACCACTCTTTGCCAGAGTAATTTATCAAAACGATTGTGTTCAGTTGAAACCCTGTTTTTTATTTATTTCTATGGCCCAACTTCGCCCTAAAGAATATTGGGTATAACCAGATTTTTGTTTACGATTGTGTATTCGTTTGTACTTTTACAAATTTGCTAAGCTTATAGTCTTCCGATGAACAGATAAGAAGAAAAAGAACGAGTTTAAGTTCATTTTTAGATCACTTCGATATTTCATTTAGCAGAAATCACTTCTACTAATAGTAATATATTTGACTAATTTTCTTATGCAACTTGGAATTTCATCAACTTAATCAATTCCGCTGTGTTCACATACTTTTAAATATTTCTCTTCCGGATTCCCACTGAGTTGGCAACTGTACGGCAGCGATTAGTTTGGCAAATTTCCACACCTGGATTGGCAGTACAGCCAGTAATGAGTACCGCAGTGTAGCTGAGGTGCGCCTGAATGCAGTGAGTTTGACAGGGCAGTCCGACGAAACGGAGAAATTCCTACTACAGCTGCTTTCTGCGCGCCTCTCTTCCCAGAATTCCTTCAGTTCAAGGCCTCTCTCAACAGTCTTTCCCGCTTGAAGTGCCCCTCACAGTCGCTGTCAAAAAGTACAGGATTTAGAGAGATTTGGCCGCGTCCAGAGGTAGAAACTAAAAAACAACAACCATAAGCTGTTTCGCTGCAGACCATGACAATGATGATGATGTATACTCCTGCCCCCCGGGTTCTTATCCCTCCCTGTGTCTCTCTCTCAAGCCTTTGCGAGGCGGATCCCCTTGCAGATTGTTTGCCCATGCGCCGAGCTCTGATTGGCTGTCCGGAGCCACTTTCTCCTGGCAGAGGGACGCAGTGGCTTAGGGGGGAGGCACTGCTGAGACTCTGCGCTCGCTTTTTATAAACTAACGCAGTGATGGAGCGGTAAAAGCGCTCGTTTTGAAAGGGGGCTCCTCGGTCGGCAATATCCAGAGCTACGCATAGTCAGCATCATGCAGCAGCCGTTGGCGTCTAACAACACTTCCCTGGCGGCGGCACCGGAAGCTCCCGTGTGCGTCAACCAGACACTCGACCTGCTGACAGCCGTGGCCACCGGCACGCCTCTGTGCCTGATAGCGCTGGCCACAGTGTTCGGCAACTGCCTGGTGCTGCTTGCCGTGGCCACCCAGCCGAGCCTTCGCTCCAGCGCCACCGCCGTGTTCATTTCGAATCTTGCCATCGCTGACCTGCTTCTGGGAGTCTGCGTCCTGCCGTTCAGCTCCGTGCTGGAGGTCACCCACGGCTGCTGGTACTTCGGCCAGCTGCTCTGCCACGTCTGGGCGTCGGTTGATGTCCTCTGCTGCACCGCCAGCATCATGTCGCTGTGCGCCATCTCTCTGGACAGGTGAATTCGTTGAGCTTTTTCCACTGCTCAGAGCAGTAAAGTTCGTTAAGGGAAGAGCCAGGGCTCCAATTCAATCGCAGCGCTTTGAAGCAGGTGCTTTTACGAAATCATTGACCGGACGCTCGTACAAAAACAGCGTAAACATACAGTTTCAAAAAGTGTCCCGCATGTGAAATGCCACCCAAGGACTTCTAGTGTAAAAAAATATCTGGAAAATTGACTTTCTCGAACTCTCCTAGTCACTCAGGTTGCACGCCAACCTCTCATATCTTTAGTTGCCACCACCCTCCCAGATCCTTAGGCTACTTTTAAGGCGTAACTAATGGTAAATTGAATTTCGATGACAGTAGACCTGATTACAGTTGTTTTTCTACCCCATTTCCAGCCTTTCCAGTCTTTTCCAGCCTTTTTCTTGAAGCCTTTTTCCACAGTCGAATTTCAGGGACAGGTGGGAAAAAATGTTCACTGAGATCGTGCACGCAACACTGCTTCAGCTTTAACATTCCGAAGCTTGGCTTAGAGTTCCGTCACAACCATCTCATCTCATCATAATCATCTCATCATGCGCAGTCGAAATCAGCAGCATAGGATGCGAGCTCCGGAAGACAGAGAATGAAAGGTGTGAATATCCGCTCGCATACTACGGGGCTATATGCTGCGCCTAATCCGGGCTCATCATTTAGGGTATCTGGATTAATATATAGTTAGTGGCTAAATTGGCTTGGATACTTTGTCTACCGCTACCTCGCGGGCACAGCGCAGCCGCTGGAAGGTGTGTTAATTCTTAATGACGCTCAAGATCACTGTGACGCAGTTTCTTTGGCAGCCAAGGATTACTGCATAGATGATGAAGGGGATTTTCTCGCAGGATTTTCGCATCAGTACTGTCACACCACGCTCAGTTTCCGTGCTTTTTAATGGACCACAACGTCACTAAACGCATTGAGCTGAATCCAGCAGGAAATTTCATTTTAAAAATCGTGTTGAGTATCAACGCTATAGAATGAACTATAAGGATGTAAATGTAGGTCATTTACGCTCGTACATGGCAGATCTTCAAAATTTAGTTCCTATTTGTGGAACAGTGTTCAAATCCCGAATGTTCGAGTTCCATTTCCAACGGTCCCATCCCAGATGTTCAATATTAACTTCCCACGTTTGATTCATCCCGGATGTACAATGTGGACTTTCCCACACTTGTCCCATCCCGGATGTTCAATATATTGACTTTCCACGATTGTCTCATCCCGGTTGTTCAATATTGACTTTCCATCTGTCCCATACCGGTTGTTCAATATTGACTTTCCATCTGTCCCATACCGGTTGTTCAATTTATTGACTTTTCATCTGTCCCATACCGGATGTATAGTATTGATTTTCCACTTATCCTATTCCGGAAGTAGAATTTTTCTTCCCACTGTCTCATCCCGAATGTTAAAGTTCCGCTCAAGTCCCATAGCCGATACTTTTCAATAATCTGTCTTGTCCGTCGGCAGATACATCGGCGTCACGAGGCCACTCCGTCACGCCTCGATCGTCACCAGACGCAGGGCAGTCGCCCTGGCCGCAGGGGTCTGGCTGCTCTCCCTGTTAGTCTCAGTCGGTCCCCTGCTCGGCTGGCGCACAGATGGCGACGGGGCGCAGCCGAACATCTGCCGCGTGTCCGACAACCGAGCCTACATCGTGTTTTCAGTGATTGTATCCTTCTACCTGCCGCTGTGCGTTGTCATCTTCTTCTACATCAGAATCTACCAGGCAGCCAGCAGGCAAACCAGGAGCCTTGCCAACGGCGTGGTGACGGCCAGAATGCGCGCGTCCAACAGTCAGCAGTCGGTGAATTCAACGGCATCGGCTTCGGCCACGTCAGCAACGGCCGTGGTCACTCTTCGAGTGCACCGCGGCGGTGGCGGCGGTGGCGGAGCCTGCGGCCTGACTGGCGCCGGGCGGCAGCATCAGCAGTCGCGGCTGCACATGGCAGGTGAGACAATCGCGCTTTGAAGAGAATGATGGAGGTCCTAGGCTGATGCAAATTGCAAAGCTCTTGTCCTGCATGTATTCGTTTTTCTTAAAAAATAGTCTCTGGCCAAACCATATTTGACGCGATCCATTCTTCAGAAACACTGTGCGCTATCATGTACTTTCTCTCGCTCCCGATGGCCTACATAGTTGCTTACTTTACAATTTGTTTTCATTTCCCAATTGCATTTAATTTTACCAACAATGAGGCATTCTGTACACAGTTTTTTGTCCCTTTAAATTGAAAACTTTCTGACAAGTTACGAGATGTAGAGAAGATCCAATGAATATAAAAGTTTCCTCTAATTCTGCTTCATCTGTAAGGATATATGTAATAATAATTATGAGGAGGAGTGGCTTCTTAAGAATGCTCAATTTTCCCCTGATTAAATGCCCATCAAAGGGGATTTTTCATTTCAAGTACAAAGCGTCCTACCGGTTTAGAAATCTGCATCTCAGCGACTTCTCATACTCGCACTTGCCAGTAATTGAAAGGCAGGATAGACCTGATCATTTCAGCAGCATCCTTGAGAGATTCATTATGATGTGGCTTCACTCGTGTCAGTGCCGAGGTCAGGCCACTCAGCTCTCTGAGTTTCGACCAAAGGTCAGACACTGCGGTGAGAATTCAGCTGAGCTGGACTTCCATGCCTTCCATAGTAAACAAGTTACAAAGATTAGGGCTAGTGTTCGACTGTGCTTAGAAGTACAGTCTGGGATTTTCTTGAGGTGCGGAAGGGTTAAAACAGCCCCTGATCCTAGCTTTGGCACCCCTGATCACAGCTTTGGCACCCATGATCACAGCTTTGGCACCCCTGATCACAGCTTTGACACCCCCGATCCCAGCTTTGGCACTCATGATCACAGCTTTGGCACTCATGATCCCAGCTTTGGCACCCATGATCCCAGCTTTGACACCCCCGATCCCAGCTTTGGCACCCATGATCCCAGCTTTGTCACCCCTGATCCCAGCTTTGGCACCCATGATCCCAGCTTTGACACCCATGATCCCAGCTTTGACACCCATGATCCCAGCTTTGTCACCCATGCTCCCAGCTTTGACACCCATGATCCCAGCTTTGACACCCCTGATCCCAGCTTTGACACCCATGATCCCAGCTTTGACACCCATGATCCCAGCTTTGGCACACATGATCCCAGCTTTGGCACCGCTGATCCCAGCTTTGACACCCATGATCCCAGATTTAGCACCCCAGTTCCCAGCTTTGGCACCCCTGATCCCAGCTTTGACACCCATGATCCCAGATTTAGCACCCCTGATACCAGTTTTGGCACCCATGATCCCAGCTTTGGCACCCATGATCCCAGCTTTGGCACCCATGATCCCAGTTTTGGCGCCCATGATCCCAGACCTCTTAAACCTTGATCCGACACAGTTGCACCATCCAACTTCGAACGGTCAAACCCGGTGCAGAAGTTATTTACAGAGTAAAAACTGAGTTGATTAAACTAATTGCATTAGCAACCAAATCGGGAGCTTCTTGCCAGAGAAATTCTCCTGCAAAAGTGCGGCTCGCTGAGCCATTCTCGGTGTAAAGAAATTGTCTTCCCTTGACTGCCGGCAGCTCAACTGAGTGCGTTTCCTTCACTCCACTTGCAAAAGGACTCGGAATCCGCACTCAGGCGCTCAGCCTCCGCTTGGGGAATCATTTTGAAAAGGCAAAGAGTTCTGCTGCCAGGGAATCAGCGGGAAAGAGCGAAGCCGAGAACCACCTGTGCTCACAAGCTGGGCTGCGGGACCAAGAGATTAGAGTGGAGAGAGGCAGAACATTGCGCTGAGCTGCCTGCTGCATCTGGCTGAGGTACTTTGCACTTTTCACTATCTATCTATCTATCTATCTATCTATCTATCTATCTATCTATCTATCTATCTATCTATCTATCTATCTATCTATCTATCTATCTATCTATCTATCTATCTATCTATCTATCTATCTATCTATCTATCTATCTATCTATCTATCTATCTATCTATCTATCTATCTATCTATCTATCTATCTATCTATCTATCTATCTATCTATCTATCTATCTATCTATCTATCTATCTATCTATCTATCTATCTATCTATCTATCTATCTATCTATCTATCTATCTATCTATCTATCTATCTATCTATCTATCTATCTATCTATCTATCTATCTATCTATCTATCTATCTATCTATCTATCTATCTATCTATCTATCTATCTATCTATCTATCTATCTATCTATCTATCTATCTATCTATCTATCTATCTATCTATCTATCTATCTATCTATCTATCTATCTATCTATCTATCTATCTATCTATCTATCTATCTATCTATCTATCTATCTATCTATCTATCTATCTATCTATCTATCTATCTATCTATCTATCTATCTATCTATCTATCTATCTATCTATCTATCTATCTATTTATCTATCTATCTATCTATCTATCTATCTATCTATCTATCTATCTATCTATCTATCTATCTATCTATCTATCTATCTATCTATCTATCTATCTATCTATCTATCTATCTATCTATCTATCTATCTATCTATCTATCTATCTATCTATCTATCTATCTATTTTGCCTCGAGTTATTACTTAGATCGATTGAAACATTATGCTCTACACAGGGTAAACATTTACAGAGCTAACTATAGCAAGCTTCTGCCTGCAAATTAGAAGGCTTGGCCATCTGTCTCTGCTGGCCTGTTTTCTAGATATATTATGACGCACTTGGCTTCTATTTGAAGTAAAACGGGTGCTTGGAACTGTATATTTAAGGGCAGAACAGATGGTGCAACTGCAGCTTACAAAGAGTAGTCAGAGTAATTCGCCGCGCAGTTGCTGCAGACGAAGTAATCAAGTTGCAAAATTTAATACTGGATGCATTTCTTCTAGAATTGCCGAATGATTCTTCTGTCAAAGTCTGCTCATCTTGGTTTCTACTCAACTCTAATGCAGCTCAAGCCGGACTGCATCGCCTGCACCTTCGGGGCCTGGCTGAGTCATTATTGATCCACTTGTAACGCTTCATCTGTCCCCAGCTTCCTCTTCTTTCACCCGCGTGAATGCATTCTGGGCTACAGTGAAACAGAGTGCAATGTGAGCGTTATGTATTGTTGCTTGAGTGCAGGTGACAGCACACCAGACTCATGTTTTTCCTATTCTAATGCAAGGAGAGCTCTGTACCTGGGATGTACACTGGCCAAGGAGTTACAGTTTTCCCGGGTTAGTTTAAACTATTTTGTCTAGCGGAAAGTTGCTACTCCCAAATTAATTATTCTCAATGAATTGAAATAGTGCAAACGATTATTGAATAATTGGTCGCATGAAGGCTCATTGGCTAGTGTCGCATCCAGGTATAGAGCACTCCTTGGCCAGTGTTACATCCAGGTATAGAGCACTCCTTGGCCAGTGTCACATCCAGGTATAGAGCACTCCTTGGCCAGTGTCACATCCAGGTATAGAGCACTCCTTGGCTAGTGTCACATCCAGGTATAGAGCACTCCTTGGCTAGTGTCACATCCAGGTATAGAGCACTCCTTGGCCAGTGTCACATCCAGGTATAGAGCACTCCTTGGCCAGTGTCACATCCAGGTATAGAGCACTCCTTGGCTGGTGTCACATCCAGGTATAGAGCACTCCTTGGCTGGTGTCACATCCAGGTATAGAGCACTCATTGGCCAGTGTCACATCCAAGCACTCCTTGGCTAGCGTCAGAGCCCTGTTTAGTCAGACTGTGAATCTGGCGAGCATTGCATAACAGTTCATTTATTTATTTCGACTTTACCTTGCCTGTGTCATATATGCCTGCTGCTAACTATTTTGTTAAATTTATTTATTTATCAAGCTGATGCCAATGTGGCGCACCAAACCACCCAAACACCCGTGATTATAGTATCGCATACCCATGGAAAAACCGCGGATCAACAAGGTACGCCTAACTTGTTTTCAGCGAGTACTTGTCCGTGAAAGCTGCTTAGTTACAAGCTATTGGTGAAACCCGTAGCCATGCTTCTTATGAATTAGAAATTTTGAATTTGATTTTTTCACCAGAACAGACTGGCGCACAATTGTAGCTCTTGGTGTCCTCCCACGTAGTAAAAGTATTGTACTGTGATAATAATTTTAATAATAATTGATTACACCTGCCCCAATGGGCAGATGTGCAACCGACAGCTCAGCCGCAGCTATTGCGCGGCGCATCTGAAGGCTGCGTACGGCTGTTCAGTCCAAGGACTGAGGGGTCGCCACACCCTCAGTTACCCCAGCTAATGCTGGCACCCATTTTACAGCTGGGTGAACTGAAGCAATGCAGAGTTAAGTGTCTTGCTCAAGGACACAAAGCATTCCAAGTGGGTCGAGAATCGAACCCCTGACCATTCAGTCCTGAGTCCGACGCTCTAACCACTAGGCTGCAAGCCCACACTGATTGCACGGTACAGGTATTATAACAGGCAATTTTAATGCACGTCAGATGTCTGAGTTCGCATTGACTAGAGTTAGTTCTCGTACTCATTTTTTGAGTTCTAAAATTTTGAAAAATCTCGTTAGTTAATACATGTAATTAATAATTTAAATTTCAGGCAAGCTGGCCCGGTTCAAGCGCGAGAAAAAGGCCGCTAAAACTCTGGGCATTGTGGTCGGCGTTTTCATCCTGTGCTGGTTGCCCTTCTTCTTCATCTATCCGTTCAGTGCGTGTCCGATAATTCTCCTGTGTCCGAGTTTGAGGGTTTTAGCTTGGAAATTTTTATTACGAGCTTAAGTTATTTGATTGAGTCTGTTCTGCCAATGAATGAGATAACAGGTTCAGTGTATATTGAGTGGAGACGAGATTTTAGGTTCAAATGTACATTGAGTGGGGACGAGATTGTAGGTTCAAATGTACATTGAGTGGGGACGGGATTTTAGGTTCAAATGTACATTGAGTGGGGACGAGATTGTAGGTTGAAATGCACATTGAGTGGGGACGAGATTGTAGGTTCAAATGTACATTGAGTGGGGACGAGATTGTAGGTTGAAATGCACATTGAGTGAGGACGAGATTGTAGGTTCAAATGTACATTGAGTGGGGACGAGATTGTGGGTTGAAATGCACATTGAGTGGGGACGAGATTGTAGGTTCAAATGTACATTGAGTGGGGACGGGATTGTAGGTTGAAATGTACATTGAGTGGGGACAAGATTGTAGGTTCAAATGTACATTGAGTGGGGACGGGATTGTAGGTTGAAATGTACATTGAGTGGGGACGAGATTGTAGGTTCAAATGTACATTGAGTGAGAACAATAATTCTTACCTACCGCTTCCACAGAGGAGATTCTCTGTCGGCAGTGCTCAGTGCCGGACCTGCTGTTCAAAGTTGTGTTCTGGCTGGGCTACTGCAACTCTCTGTGCAACCCCGTGATCTACGCCTGCTCAAACCGAGAATTCAAGCGCGCTTTCTGGCGCCTCCTGAGCTGCTTCTGTCGGCGCCAGCGTCAAAAACGGCCCGGCCAGATGCAGCAGCGTCAGCGACTGACCTCAGCCGCCACAACAACGCTGCAGGCCTGTCATCGACAGCAGCGCAGCTCCTCATCGGGACAGGCGCCAACTCGGGGCGCCCCGAGTGCCACTGAGCTGACACTGCTGAATCGGAAAAACCACCATTGGTAGAAATTGCCGACTTTCAGTCAACTGCTGACAAACTGAGGGAACCTCCGCTCCCTGATCAGTCCCTGAGTCTGCCTATCAGCTCCCTGATCAGTCCCTGAGTCTGCCTCTCCGCTCCCTGATCAGTCCCTGAGTCTGCCTCTCAGCTCCCTGATCAGTCCCTGAGTCTGCCTCTCAGCTTCCTGATCAGTCCCTGAGTCTGCCTCTCCGCTCCCTGATCAGTCCCTGAGTCTGCCTCTCAGCTCCCTGATCAGTCCATGAGTCTGCCTATCAGCTTCCTGATCAGTCCCTGAGTCTGCCTCTCAGCTCCCTGATCAGTCCATGAGTCTGCCTCTCAGCTCCCTGATCAGTCCCTGAGTCTGCCTCTCAGCTCCCTGATCAGTCCCTGAGTCTGCCTCTCAGCTCCCTGATCAGTCCCTGAGTCTGCCTCTCAGCTCCCTGATCAGTCCCTGAGTCTGCCTCTCAGCTCCCTGATCAGTCCCTGAGTCTGCCTCTCCAATCCCTCAGTCATTATAAGACGTATGTCTTACTTTAAGCTGAAAATGGTTAATTCATGATATTTTACCGAATGGAAACTCCCAACTCAGACAAGAAATTGGATTGGCATTTTTCTAAACCCAGAAAAGTCCTGTATAAGAAGACTCCTTAGCAGATTCAGTCGGTCAAGTCAACAGCCGCTTCAACACGCGATGACGATTTAAGAAATTACAATTCGAACTTTTCTTGAATTCAGTCGTCGAGTGAAAGCTTTTGGACTATGTGAAATCCAAATCCATTGGAATTAGTGTGGATTAAACGCTAATCCCTATCCTACTCTGGATTAGGAGGATTAGGGATGCGCTTTTCAGAAGACTCCTTCCAGATTGAGATCGTGACAGCTCAGGCTCGTCAAAGATTCGCGCTTATTTAACACGCAAGCAAAACCTGGCTACGCTATTCTGTTGTATTGCGTCACTGCAAAGTGCATTGCAGTCATTCTGTTGTGGCACTTTTAGACTTTTAGAAACCTCTGCGTTTGAATAGATTTATCGAGTCTATCTGTGTTTTTGTGGAAATACACTGGATACCTGATGCTTTGCACGAAAAATCAGTTGCTCTTGGACTGAATAAGAAGGACCACTCTGAATAACTGAATACCCAACCCTGGGGGAAGTCACGATAGGCTGAATTGAAACAGTGGATGGTTGGCAAACAAAGGCAAAGGCACGCTAGCCTTTCAATTGACAACTGAACTGAAGCAGAAAGCAGCTGCACTAATTTGAGGAACATTTAACGAAAAAGAAGCCTTCTGAACCTCTGAATTTCAATAACCAGGCAGCTATATGCGTATTTTCCGGGACTAATTAACGAGTTGCTGAGGTATCGTTAATTTAAGGGGATCGTTATGTGGATGGATAGCTGTGTGGATGGATAGCTGTGTGGATGGATAGCTGTGTGGATGGATAGCTATGTGGATGGATAGCTGTGTGGATGGATAGCTATGTGGATGGATAGCTGTATGGATGGATAGCTGTGTGGATGGATAGCTATGTGGATGGATAGCTATGTGGATGGATAGCTATATGGATGGATAGCTATGTGGATGGATAGCTGTATGGATGTATAGCTGTGTGGATGGATAGCTATGTGGATGGATAGCTGTGTGGATGGATAGCTATGTGGATGGATAGCTATGTGGATGGATAGCTATATGGATGGATAGCTGTGTGGATGGATTGCTATATGGATGGATAGCTGTGTGGATGGATTGCTATATGGATGGATTGCTATATGGATGGATAGCTGTATGGATGGATAGCTGTGTGGAGGGAGTTCAGCGGCATCTTCGGTTGTATTTCTGCCTAAGCCCCTTCCATTGCTTTAACTATCATCTTCTGTCTCGGCTAGGGTAGAGAGAGGCCGGCAAAAAGTCGACGCAGAGAGGCAAAAACAAGCGGCAGTTGTCTTCAATCTGCTGTTGTGCGAGGGCGTTCAAGTATTTGAGTAGCGTATAGCTCAGAAGATGGAGATGGGCTCTGTGTGTTTCTGAGACAATAAAAGACAGGGACTAACCTACCCTTAGCCACCCATGGCAAACACTTAACCACGAATGCTCAGGTGACCCCTGCGTGCGTCTGTCCACGCGAATTCCAATTGCACCCGAAGAATGACAACCCCAGCTCAACACTTGTGCGCGCAGAAGGCCGGAATAAAAAGCTCACGCAGTGAGAGCTCTGGCTCGGTCCATCAATGACGGGCCTCAACTCTGAGCTGACTAGAAGCGTCTTGCAGCCACTGCTATAAGGTATTCGCCCCGGTGAGACTCAGCAGCCATGCGTAAGTGTCATAGATAATAATTTATGGCTTAATTTTCACAGTTTGCATCTGTGTAACATAACTAGCTGCAACCGAGTCACTTGAACTAAAATCAAATCAAGCAGTGGCACGTTTCCTGCGGCAGAATCTCAGCAAAAAAATAACTAATGAACTTTGCTTCAAGTTACCGAGACAGAGAACCTGCTTCAAAGTATTTTTTCGCTTGAAATCATTAGCGGCCAATTAGATAGCAAAAAATCGCCGGAAAGTACTGCAGTAGCTGCTTGAAACGTTTTCTAATGAAGCGGCATTCTAGAACATTTCGTTTGAACTGCAAGACTCTCGATTTACGTTTAGATGGCTGGGAATTTTCGTTCACCTGTGTCATTTCTTTACACTCAAAACCAATTTAAACTGAAGAGATTCTCAGGCCATTAAAAGTACATTGATTTGGCGTTGTGACTCTGAAGGAGTGCGTAGATTCGATACGTAGATTCGTTTTGGTGCTACTCTAGGATATAGACTGAGACAAAGATTTAGGGTAATTAAAAGACTAACGGACATGCAAATTGGGTTTGAGAAGTTTCTGATATTTTAACTCATTGCAGCCAACGCCGCTGCCACAGCTGCGCCGCTTCTGGCCCTGCTGACCATCTGCGCGTTGCATCAGCAGCCGTCCCAGGCCCTGGTTTGGACGCAGGCCTTCAGCTCGGAGTTGGCCACTCGTTTTCGGCTGTGCAACGCGCCTCCATCGAAGAGCGTTGTGTTAGAGGCGGTAGATGCTTACAACATCACGGACGCGAACACGCCAGGTTTAGTCTACTCGGTGAAGTCAAGCATTAAACTATACGTCATCTTCTGCAGTGATGGTTCAGAAGCCACTCGAAATTTTTTAGTAGCGAAAATGCCGACTGTGATTCAATGGCGAGACATCTGCGACAACACGATCAACCTGGCTATTTACCTGCAGTCGTCAGTTAGACCAGAGTTACAGAACACTTTGCAGCCCTGCAACTATGAAGTACAGCATTCTGGAATCACTGAGCAGCAGGTGACCGCGTGGGTGCTGGTGACCTACACAGCCAACTGGGACCCCGTGTGGGTCAATCGAACTCTACCAGAGCCCAGAGACAGCAACACCACAGCATCTGTAATGCTCAGTAGCAGCACGGATTCACTGTCGAATGCCACTTGGTATCGCGTTCAAGTGAACTCTGGCCTGCTCGAAGATTCCATGTCGCCAAATCAACGCGTACAGGCGGTTTTGACGTCCATTTCAACGGCTCCGGGGCAAAGATGGTGGCTGCTTATCTGCAGTGTTCTCAATGCTACGGAGGACTTGCTAGTGACAATCTCTGACAACAATGAAACCGTGGATATGCATATGGACTGTGGGAGTCTCGTACAGCCTACCCTGGTGCTGGGTGCTCCAGCCAACAGTTCCAACGAAACTCTCCCAGTCCCGGCCGTCCAAAGCTCCTCCGGTGGCTACTGGGGCCCCACACTGCAGCGACTTCTGACTGAGCAGACGTTTGGGGGCCTTAACTTCTGCAACGCATCCAAAGCTGACGGGGCTGTCCTCGTGAATGCGGTCGACGAAATCGTGATCGGGTTGGACTCCGGCGCCACTACACCTACCGTAGTCAGAGCTACCCTTGACCTTTACGTGGCACCCTGCGACAGCAGTTCCAGCCTGGCACTGGGAGACGCCTTTTTAAAAGTTTTCCTCCAGGGCGACGCGAATTGGACGGAGGTTTGCGCGGACTCCGCCAACCCGACTGTCACTGTGAACTTGGTCAACAGAACCGCATTGCGGTTCAACCCGTGCCCGGCAGCCAATGCCACAGCAGAGGAATCTGCTGCAAAGCTGGCCTGGTGCATTCTGGCTTTGAACTCGTCCGATTCAGAGCTGATGTGGACCAACCGAGACACCACTAGCCTGGTCGAGCCGTCGGCTGCCAGCGTGTCCTTTCGGATACTCGGGGACGCCAGCAACATGGTGCTGCAATGGGGCAACGTTCTAGTGAACGGAATTTCAACTGGGGACAATGCCGACCGACTGGTCCAGGTGTTCCAATCAGTTAGTACCTCTTACTGGCCAGTTGTTTGCCAGCTTTTAAACCCCTCGACTGGGAGCTTCATGCTTATCGAGATTCAGAGCGGTGAAAACAGTAGTAAAAAAATCAACCTCTATGCAAACTGCAGCTTTGAAAGTGAACTCTCCAGCACTCCACCGCCTACTCAACCTCCAACAGCGGTAGAAACCACTGCTGCTTCGACATCTGCACCATCATCAACGACTCCGTCAGCTACTTCAACGACTACAACGACGACGACTACACCAACAACCACGACTACCATGCCAACAACCACGACGACCACGTCAACAACCACGACAACCACGTCAACAAGCACGACGACAACTACGCCGATGACCACAACAACTTCAACAAGTACATCAACTACAACCACAACTACACCAACTACAACTACAGAGGCTTCATCAGCGTCACAACAATCAGAGAGCACCTCTACCACAGTTTCTGTACCTGTCACACTCTCTGCCGAGCAGAGGAAAGATAAGAAAGACATCGAGGATGCTGAAGGAAGACTGGATTTCGGAACTCAGACAGCCGTGTTGGTCTTTGCTCTGGTAATTATGGCGTTACTGTCCACAGTTGGTATTTGCAAGCTGGTGGCACCCAGGTCTATTTAAAGATAGCTGCCGTACATGCACTCCATGGCCACGTCATTCATTAATTTTTTAACAATTGTTCATGATGAAAAGATCGGTGCTCATTTAATGATTAAAATTTTAATTCATTTAATATAATACTTTTTTGTACGATTTTACATTATTGTAATGTGAACTGCTAATTTTTTCATCAATTTGTTTTTTTGAAACTTCTCGATAATATTGCCAAATAAAAGTATCATTCAACGCTCAAATAATTCCAGTTGATGATGCATAGCACATTTTTAATAAAAAGTCGTAATAATGCTTCAAATGAACTGTATAAAAATTGGCGTGATTTTCGAAGAGCCTGCAAAATAATCTCTTTCTAACTGAGCCAAATGAACCGTTCATCTCCTTTTCGGTCGGATGGTAAGTTTAAGTTTAAAAGCTTAACGCTCATACCATAGACTATTTTCTTAGGAGTGACGACTTTCCATGTCTATCACTATTCCAGTCGGATGAAAATGCATAGCCTAAGAACACTAACATATATAGATATACTGTATTTTTACGAGTTACGACTGAGTTAAATCATTCTTAAGTATCTTATAGTAAAAGCAACAAGTAATTTCTGGGATAATGGCGTCCAATGACAAAGAGGCGTTCATGTCAGACGACGAATTCGGTGAGCTGAATAGCCCAAATTCGATAGATGCAGAGACGAAAGAGCTTTCCTGGAATGCTTTAATTGCTGGTCAAGATGTGCTGGAGACTGTAAACCAATTTCTATGGACGCCTAAACGGAATCCAGGAATGAGCCGCGTTTCACTGCTGCGGCGTCCAGCAGAGGCAAGACCAAGCGGCAGCGAACGTATTGAGCGCTGGCGTGAGAGAAATGGGCGCGGTCGGAGATGTGGTGCTGCCCGCCGAGCCGCTGCTGCGCCGGCCCATGCGGATCTTCTGGGTGGCGCCAGGGACCGTGAGGGGAACATCGAGCGGTCCAGCCCCAGCCGTACCAAAGAACACACTTAGGGTCGCACTCTCAAGGCAACCTGGCTTAGAGGGGCTCTGGCAAAGCTAGTGCTCATCCTAAGCTGTGATGTCATTTTATCATTTTACCGCGCCGAGTCCCTACTGTCCGTACTCCGTACCAGGTGCAAGAGGCGCTGCTGCTGACACTGCAGGCGCCCTACCGCCGGAGACAATCGGGCACTCGGCGTTTCGTCGACTGCCTGCTGGCGAACGCCGGATTAGGTCCGGCGGCATGGCCTTTGTCGCAATTTGTTGAAATCGTATAAACTATGAAGGGCAATTAGCTAGTATCAAGTTTATTAGCCAACACAAGGCATTGTCATTAGCATAATGCAATAGGCTGAGCCATCAAGCAGTAAAACAATAGCTCGTACAACGCTTGGCTCGCCAGCATCGTTCGTGTGAGCCTGTGTCCCCGCTCGCGCCCCACACGAGGGTGCAAAATGCTAGTCCTCTATACTAAAAATTATATTCCATATGTGCCATATAAATAAGTTCGAGTACCCATACACTAAGCTAGAAATGAATTCCTTGCTTCAAACGATAAAAAATAATCTGCAATCCTAAACGAACTATTTCGTATCTTCTTTTCGAAAAAAGAGAGTAAATACTTGATGACTAAAAATGTAGGTATAATAGCAAGAATCATGCTAATGAAGCGTATTACAAGAAGCTTTCATTCCAGCCTTGGTAAAATGTATTTGCTATATGCTAGAACCGAGCAAATAGTATTAATGGGTAGACAAAAACACTGCTTGCAGTTGGTCGTGTTGTTTGCAGGCTACAACGGATGATTATAAGCAGAAAATTTTACTTTTTTTAGACGTACCATTATATACACGGGAAACGAGCTTAGGAATGAAAAACACACATTAAAAAACATTGGAATGTTTCGCATTGGGCAGAATTACTCGTAAATTACACTCAGATAGAAGAAATCAGCACTAAAGCCTCTATAGGTCAATTATCAGGTATGGCTATTTCTCTTCAACCCCTTGGGACTTATGGCATTAGACACGATCGTGAATCAGCATTGCATCGACAAATACGATGTCGACAAAAATTTGTTATGAAACATGATCTTCCATTTGATTTCACAATCTCACTACTTGATTTCAATTACACTGCTGAAACAGAGGGGGTGCTGGAGAGACCTGAGGGTCCCTAACTGTCTATGGCCAAGCATAGTTTCTGTTCGCGCAGCACCCAGTGAGGATTTGCCATAGACAACAGTCTGGGCGGGCGTGAAGCTGGTGGTCTCGTGCCCGCTGGCTTTGCGCAGGAAAATCAATATATACGAGTAGTCTTGTGGCCATAGACTATTAATCTAATTTAAGTCTAATTTTGCATTCAAACAAATAATCCTATGCTTAAATTCCACATACAGTGTAAGCAGCTTAAGTCAAACACACTCGATTAGATGCACTATCTCACTGCTAACGGTAAAACAAGCTTAAATAAGACATTAAGGTCAAAGTTTTACAGGGCTGCAATTATTTTTATTTAAGCAATAATAGTAATAATAGGACTGACAGGAGCGCACGCACAAAGAAGGTAATTATTTTGTCAGGAAAAACAAAGGTCAATCATTCGAGCTCAATAGCCGCCGCCTCCGGGCATCCGATAGTCCTTGCCCGCCTGCTTACGTACCATCTTCATGTCCTTGTTAATAGTGACGATCAGGGCCAAACTGCTGATGATGCCAATTATCTGGAGGGCATAGGGAAATGTCAAAGGCTTATTTTCACCATCTGATATTCTCATCAGACAATTCCAGTGTTTATTAGTGAAGCTGTTGAAATTTCAAATTTGAAACTTCTTTGAGGAGAAGGATTATAGCTTTAATGTACCAGTGAATCTTCATTCACGAAATAGAAATCTATGAATATGGAATCTGTAAGTGCGGCACATGTTAATAAGGACGCTGGGACTACAGAGCGGGTCTGTGAATGTGATATTTGTTAATACACAGAACCTGTGGTAGCTAAAACTTTAAATCAGAATCTGTGAATGTGTAATCAGTGAATACAGGATATGTGAACGGCGGAATATGTAAATGTGGAGTTTGTGACTGTGAAACCTGTAAATCAGAATCTGTGAATGTGTAATCAGTGAATACAGGATCTGTGAATGGCAGAATATGTAAATGTGGAGTTTGTGACTGTGAAACCTGTAAATCAGAATCTGTGAATGTGTAATCAGTGAATGCAGAATCTGTCAGACAGACGTCTGTGAATGAGAAATATGTGAATCCGGATTCAGTGAATGCTCATTTGGTGAATAAAGAATCTGTGAATGGAAAATATGTGAACGCTAGGTCTGTGAACTAAAAATGTGTGAACATATAGTCTGGCACTACAGAGGCTATAAATCAGAATATGTGAATCAGCAATGTTGTGAGAAAAGTTTCAATGCAAAAATTTGACGCATGGAACTTTAAAAAATCTTAAATCTTAAATAGATAATATCGAATTAATATAAAACAACTATGTTTAATAATTGTGAGCTCAAATTCTCACCATAATGATGAACAGAGAGAATCCAATGTAGCCCAGGAAGTTGCTGTAAAAGCCCATCACCTCCGCTCCGGCTTGGAAGCAGCCCTGCACGTGTGCGTGAAAAGGGGTAGAAAGTTGTGATAAAACTGCTACAAACTACTGTCAGTAGAAATACAGGAATAAAAACTGCTACAAACTACTGTCACTAGAAATATAGGATTATAGGATTAAAAATACCTACAAACTACTGTCAGTAGAAATACAGGAATAAAAACAAACTACTGTCAGTAGAAATATAGGATTTTCCGAAACCGGGGTACTCACCTTATAGTTAACGGCATCGTTGAACGCTCCGCTAAGCTTGTTGGGCGGGCCATAGGGGAAGTACTGGCACTGCTCCTTGTTCCTGACTTTGCCGCTGGGCCACAGGGTGCGCGGGTCGATGAGGCTGAGGCAGCAGGACTCGGGCACGAATTTGTACAGCGGCGACCATTGAGGAATTCTGGAGCCGAGGTTGCGCGCATCGGCGTTGACCATCAGGTCCCACTGGCTGCCGATGTACAGCTGCCAGCCGTTGCTGTCCACCGCGCAGCAGCGAAGGTGCGTCTGCGATGGTTGCGAGGGGGGCACTTGGGAATTGCTCAACCACTGAGCTGGACTCTCGGGATTGTTTTGAATGCATAATATGAGCGTGATAGGTTGGACTTCAAAGTCTGGTAGATCGGAATCTCAAATTTAATAGACCAGACTCTCAAATCTGATAGACCGGACTCTCAAATCTGATAGACCAGACTCTCAAATCTGATAGATCAGACTCTCAAATCTGATAGACCAGACTCTCAAATCTGATAGATCAGACTCTCAAATCTGATAGATCAGACTCTCAAATCTGATAGATCAGACTCTCAAATCTGATAGGTCAGAATCTCAAATCTGATAGATCAGACTCTCAAATCTGATAGACCGGACTCTCAAATCTGATAGGTCAGACTCTCAAATCTGATAGATCTGACTCTCAAATCTGATAGATCTGACTCTCAAATCTGATAGGTCAGACTCTCAAATCTGATAGGTCAGAATCTCAAATCTGATAGATCAGACTCTCAAATCTGATAGACCGGACTCTCAAATCTGATAGGTCAGACTCTCAAATCTGATAGATCTGACTCTCAAATCTGATAGATCTGACTCTCAAATCTGATAGGTCAGACTCTCAAATCTGATAGATCAGACTCTCAAATCTGATAGATCAGACTCTCAAATCTGATAGATCAGACTCTCAAATCTGATAGGTCAGAATCTCAAATCTGATAGATCAGACTCTCAAATCTGATAGACCGGACTCTCAAATCTGATAGGTCAGACTCTCAAATCTGATAGATCTGACTCTCAAATCTGATAGATCTGACTCTCAAATCTGATAGGTCAGACTCTCAAATCTGATAGGTCAGAATCTCAAATCTGATAGATCAGACTCTCAAATCTGATAGACCGGACTCTCAAATCTGATAGGTCAGACTCTCAAATCTGATAGATCTGACTCTCAAATCTGATAGATCTGACTCTCAAATCTGATAGGTCAGACTCTCAAATCTGATAGATCAGACTCAATCTGATAGACCGGACTCTCAAATGTGATAGATCAGACTCAATCTGATAGATCAGAATCTCAAATCTGATAGGTCAGACTCTCAAATCTGATAGGTCAGACTCTCAAATCTGATAGGTCAGACTCTCAAATCTGATAGATCAGACTCAATCTGATAGACCGGACTCTCAAATGTGATAGATCAGAATCTCAAATCTGATAGATCAGACTCAATCTGATAGATCAGAATCTCAAATCTGATAGGTCAGACTCTCAAATCTGATAGGTCAGAATCTCAAATCTGATAGATCAGACTCAATCTGATAGGTCAGAATCTCAAATCTGATAGATCAGACTCAATCTGATAGGTCAGAATCTCAAATCTGATAGATCAGACTCAATCTGATAGATCAGAATCTCAAATCTGATAGGTCAGAATCTCAAATCTGATAGATCAGACTCAATCTGATAGATCAGAATCTCAAATCTGATAGATCAGACTCAATCTGATAGATCAGAATCTCAAATCTGATAGGTCAGACTCTCAAATCTGATAGGTCAGAATCTCAAATCTGATAGATCAGACTCAATCTGATAGGTCAGAATCTCAAATCTGATAGATCAGACTCAATCTGATAGGTCAGAATCTCAAATCTGATAGATCAGACTCAATCTGATAGGTCAGAATCTCAAATCTGATAGATCAGACTCAATCTGATAGGTCAGAATCTCAAATCTGATAGATCAGACTCAATCTGATAGGTCAGAATCTCAAATCTGATAGATCAGACTCAATCTGATAGGTCAGACTCTCAAATCTGATAGGTCAGACTCTCAAATCTGATAGGTCAGACTCTCAAATCTGATAGATCAGACTCAATCTGATAGACCGGACTCTCAAATGTGATAGATCAGACTCTCAAATCTGATAGATCAGAATCTCAATCTGATAGGTCAGACTCTCAAACCTGATAGAACAGACTCTCAAATCTGATAGATTAGACTCTCAAATCTAACTTATCAGACACTCAGTGTGACAGAGTTAAAAGCAGCACTACTCAAGCATAAAGGATCACTAGACCAACCTGGATGGCATCCCAAGATTCCGTGATGAGCCGCGTCTTGCCATAGTGAATGGTGAGCGAGTAGCTCATGGTGTCCTTGGCAGTCTGGATCACCGTGGCCCTGAATATCACAGCCAGCAGGCTGCCAACAAAGGTGACCAGGGTGAGCACCAGCATGATGACCAGAAAGGCGATCAGACAGGCCTTGTTCAGCTTGTGAGCTCCGTAGGCGCCCAGCAGGCCGACGAAAGCAATAAGAAAGCCGGCAACAATGCACAGGTAAGCAGCGGCCAGGGCCACCACACTGCCAATGATCTCGGAGATGAAGCCGCGGTCCAGCTGAATGTACACCCCGATGGCCACTAGGGAGCCGCCGAGGCACTGCAGAGCATTACGAAGCAATGTTTGGTGTAATTAGAAATAGAGAAAATGCAAATATTTGAATTCAACTTACAAATGCAAACATAGCCACTAGGAACATGATCATCTTAGCATAGAGAGGCCTGTTTCGCAGCAGAATTGGTCTGAAATAATTATTTTATAACTTAATTATTTTATGAATTTCATCAATAATAAAGTATTTTAAACCACTTACTTTAGCTTCTTTTGCTGCACATCCTCTTCATACATTGGCTGTGGAGTTCCTTCACTATACATGGCTGAAGGATGGCTAAGTCACAATTTTTGTGACAATATTTAGCACAATATCATGAAATTAGAATAGGCAAATATTGCAAATGTAAAAATTACAATCATAAAAATTATTTGCTATTACTACTATTCATTATATTCATTATATGAAAGCTAGGCCTAATCTGAAAACATATTTAAAAACTAAAACAAAAAATATTAAATATTAAGCTAATAAACAATAAACAAGATAGATAAGCAATAATTTGTTTTATCTGATTCATTTAAAACATTTCTATATTTAATGATTTGATTAAGATAAAAAATTACTTTCCTGCAGAAATTAGTTTAAGAAAATTATTTTTTATAAACACAATCCTAATTTTCATTGCATTTAGGATTGTGTACATGCAAGATTTTAGCAATAAAAAAGCAAAATATATTATGATTAATACCAATTAAGAATCCAGTTGCAGTACCTAACTCTTCTAAAAAGCTAGAAGAACTAAAGCCAATTATCAGTCCCTTAGTTCTAGGTTCTAGCCCTTAAGTCTCTATCAAAACCAAATCTCTATCAATGATAATATTAGAAAAAAATTTAAGAGCTTTGAATTTCATTTATTTAAACACTTTTATCACTGATAATTTTGGCAACCTATTCAGGAAGAAGATTATAACTAAATTTTTAGTAATGGGGGGGCTGAAAACTTTCCACAAACTAAAAGGCATGTCATTGTCTTGACTTATTCAAACTTATAAGTACAAATTTAAAAAGGTCACTTCCTGCTTCTTGGCATTGTAGTTATAATGTAGCCAGTTAAATATTTCGGAAACATTCAAACATTTTCTGAATATCTTTGATAACTGAATAAAAAACGAGCTAAAAGTAATACACCATGCCATGATTAGTACCTGAAATATATATATATATAGACAATTGTATATTGAAATTGAAAACTTAATTGTAATTAACTACGGATATAAACTTGCAATTAAATTTATTCTCTGACACAAATAGTGTGCACTTATTTTGCTTTTTTATTGTAAAGTTATTTTTAACAACAAAAAATAGATATTTTTACAGTTTCTTATTATCTATTAGTCAAAAATATAAACAGTATTAGTTTTAATAGCTGCTGCCGTTGTAAGAATTGCAACACCGTGAGTTGCTAGATTATACAAAAAGCAAAGTTAAAGAAAACAATTGCCCTAATTAGATGTCAGAAAAAAATAAAAAATAATGCTTCTTTCTACATTACCGCTCTGACCTCTGACTGTTAACCAATTCACTTTTATTAAACAATAGTTTAAACTTCAGAAAGTTCATTCTCGAAACGGTAATAAATTATTTGCGAAAATTCAAAATTACTGAAAATAGTTTTTTAATTTAGATCTTTCGAAATTTCAAGGCTTATTTATGTGAGCTGAGTTTATCATTCTCTAGAGATTAGATCTATATATAATGCTTGGGTCTATAATTTAGTTTTGATAGAAAATTTTTGTGAGTTTTTTAGTGCGTTTTATTTTTAACATTGCCCTTTTTGTTGCAAAATCTAAAAAACCGAATAATTGCCTTTAGGGTGTATCAAAAATGAAATTCCCTTGTACATTGCTTGATTTGTTCAATTATAGGTATGTTTATTAAGTATTTAAATAATTTGTATGAGTTTATCAAGCTTATTTATTGTGAATTTAATCAATTAAGTTTTAGGCCCTACAATTTATTCCAACTAATTCTATGAAGAGTACTATGCTACATAACAGAAAATATAATTTGGAATATATCAAAGTCTTCTGCAGTGCAGCTTATAAAGCATCGCTTATAATATTCATTGATTTGTTTTTCTGCAAACAAATGCCAATGGCAGTTTATAGTTGAAAGTCATAGTGGATAGATAGAACTGATACATATGATAAATGATATTGTTGCTTTTAAAAATGACAATATATATGAATCTGTGTTCTCTTTTATTAATTCTACAAGCGAGTTTTATTACTGAGCAGAATCTATGTTGTTTTACCCTTTCTATGAAATTATGATGTTCTTGTTTAAATTTTAAAACTCTATTGATTTATTCTTGATTTTAATTAATATCTTAGTAAATAGAAAATAAAGTTATAACACTTGCTTGATTTTCTTCAAAAATTCTTTCTTACTGTTGCAGCATGTTGCTAATGTCTCTATATTGTCAGACATGCTAAATTTATGAAATAATTGTCTTATTTGATTTAAATTTAATGATATATGATGTTTTTTTGCAAATTTTTTGTTGATTTAGAAAGGAGCAAAGTTTAAAAATGAATAAATAGTTCACAAAAGCTAGTAATTCACATAAATAAATTTCATAATTTTTAAGGCATTATTTTTTTTATCTTTTTTTCTGAAAAACTCGCATTAGTTTAATTATTATGTTGAATAATGAATACACATAGAAAATCTTATATGTACTATTTTGTTTGAAAGACATTGGATATGTCCCTGGTTTTTTTATTCCATGGCTCGAATTCTTAAATTATTTTCAGCCTAAGCCCTGCAGTCTGTCTGAAAATTCCTGGCCCAACTTCAAATTGCAAGCAGTTGGCCACTGCAGATTCTGCAACACTGAAGTGGATGGCCTCACTAGCAAACTGTACATAGGCTAGTTGAAACAAACAGATATAAACATATAAATAGAGTGAGAAATAGAAACAGCCTGAAAGCCATGTGCGATGTGATGCCCACCATAGTTGAGGATGGCATTGTCGGGCCTACTGGTGGAGGAGACGGTGGCAACGGCGAAGGCGGCGGCGGTGGCAGCGGAGAGCGCGACTTCTCCCAGGAGGAGCTATCGGCAGCTGGCAACGTCGAGCAGCTGATGATCAGCATGTTAGATGAGCGCGACAGGCTGACGGAGGCGCTTCGAGACGCGCAGGAGCAGCTGGGTCTGTCGCACCGGCGCGCGGAGGACCTGCAGCGGGAGAGGGACCAGCTGCAGCGTCAGCTGGACTCCAGCATGCCTAAGGTTTGTCTTATTGGATGCGAAGAAATCAAATGGCAGATTGTAAAATAGATACGGCAGATTTTGAAGTAGAAGTGGCGAATTGTCGAGTAGATATGGCAGATTGTAAAGTTGTAAGTGGCAGATTGTAGAGTAAAAATGGCAGATTGTAAAATAGATACGGCAGATTGTAAAGTAGAAGTGGCAGATTGTAAAGTAAAAATGGCAGATTGTAAAGTCAAATCGCAGATTGTAAAGTCTAAGTGGCAGATTGTAAAATAGATTTGGCAGATTGTAGAGTAGAAGTGGCGAATTGTCGAGTAGATATGGCAGATTGTAAAATAGAACTGGCAGATTGTAGAGTAAAAATGGCAGATTGTAAAATAGATACGGCAGATTGTAAAGTAGAAGGGGCAGATTGTAAAGTAAAAATGGCAGATTGTAAAGTTAAATCGCAGATTGTAAAGTATAAGTGGCAGATTGTAAAATAGATATGGCAGATTGTAGAGTAGAAGTGGCATGTTGCAGAATAGAAATGACAGATTGTACAGTAGAATGGCAGATTTTAGAGTAGAAGTGGCAGATTGTAGAGTAGAAATGGCAGACTGTAGAGTAGAAGTGGCAGATTGTAGAGTAGAAATGGCAGATTGTAGAGTAGAAATGGCAGATTGTAGAGTAGAAATGGCAGACTGTAGAGTAGAAGTGGCAGATTGTAGAGTAGAAATGGCCTATACTAATAGAGACAACCAATTCAAGGGTATAAATTATAAAAGTTGTCCCAATGTTTTATTTCCATTTTTGACTAAGCTCTTATGTAACGCTTATCATTCCTTAGCCTAAAACTACAACATGAATCATAATAAAGGAAAGGCACACAGCAACCAAACTGGATTGGTTTATACAGCGTCCATCCATTTATCCACAGTCTTGATAACTCGCTATTAGCCTTACGCAGCGGTTCAGTCAGCCCGGCAGTCAAGTCCCCAGCACCCTCTGGAATTGATGGGGAAAGCGCAGCCTCCCTCTCCGCACATGGCTGCCGCATGTTCCGTTCTGGTGCCGCCAGGTCAAGGTGTACCTTAGCAGGGATCTGGAGCAACAACTCTTGTCAGTCAGTCAGTCACCCACTCACTCAAGTCAGTCAGTCAGTCGCTCAGCCAGTCAGTCAGTCAGTCAGTCAGTCAGTCAGTCAGTCAGTCAGTCAGTCAGTCAGTCAGTCAGTCAGTCAGTCAGTCAGTCAGTCAGTCAGTCAGTCAGTCAGTCAGTCAGTCAGTCAGTCAGTCAGTCAGTCAGTCAGTCAGTCAGTCAGTAAGTCAGCCAGTCAGTCAGTCAGTCAGCCAATCAGACTCAGCCAGTCAGCCAGTCAGTCAGTAAGTCAGTCAGTCAGTCAGTCAGTCAGTCAGTCAGTCAGTCAGTCAGTCAGCCAGTGAGTCAGCCAGTCAGTCAGTCAGTCAGTCAGTCAGTCAGTCAGTCAGTCAGTCAGTCAGTCAGTCAGTCAGTCAGTCAGCCAGTCAGTCAGTCAGTCAGTCAGTCAGTCAGTCAGTCAGTCAGTCAGTCAGTCAGCCAGTCAGTCAGTCAGTCAGTCAGTCAGTCAGACAGTCAGTCAGTCAGTCAGTCAGTCAGTCAGTCAGTCAGTCAGCCAGTGAGTCAGCCAGTCAGTCAGTCAGTCAGTCAGTCAGTCAGTCAGTCAGTCAGTCAGTCAGTCAGTCAGTCAGCCAGTCAGTCAGTCAGTCAGTCAGTCAGTCAGTCAGTCAGTCAGTCAGCCAATCAGACTCAGCCAGTCAGCCAGCCAGTCAGTCAGTAAGTCAGTCAGTCAGTCAGTCAGTAAGTCAGTCAGTCAGTCAGTCAGTCAGTCAGTCAGTCAGTCAGTCAGTCAGTCAGTCAGTCAGTCAGCCAGTCAGTTAGTCAGTCAGTCAGTCAGTCAGTCAGTCAGTCAGCCAGTCAGTCAGTCAGTCAGTCAGCCAGTCAGTCAGTCAGTCAGTCAGTCAGTCAGTCAGTCAGTTTCAAGGGAAATTATTAAACATTTTACGCTCATCTATAACACAATACCAAATCTAAACTAGAAGCACAGTTTTGACCAAACAGCACATTGAATACGACAAGTCGAATAGTAAAAGGCGACACGCAAGTTTGCCAGATAATCCTGCGCCAGAATACTCGTTCCAAGATCTCCTTGGCCCGATCCCAGCCCCAGACGGCGAGCTTCTTTGATAGCTAAACTTTGTCCTACAGGGCCCCAGCCGTTCTGTGGAATAAATAAACACCAAAGTGCGCCTGCTTGACAGATAGGGAACAGTTTGAAGATGAGGCCTGGTTTTACCATTCCTGGGTGCTCGACTAGCAGGCCAGGGGAAATATTTTTATTTGCTGAAATATGTTTTCTTTATACTGGTACCACAAGTCATTTTGCTAATCAGTCATCTATGCAAGTTTACCTTAGTCTTGTCACTTTTCTCTTTTGCTCATTTGAAATAGTTGCTAAAATTTATTTTGCGAATCTTGTCGAAATTTAGATGTTTATTACATAATTTTCGAACCTTAGGACATATTTACACAGAAAAAAATAGGAATTTAGACAAATACAGACATTTTTTACTTACCTACTAGAAGTAGCATTGTTCGCAGTTGTTTAACATCATTTTTTTCTCTCTCTCTCCGTGTCCGCTATCCTCTGATCTGATTGGCTGAGAGTTCGATAAATAGCAGCAGCGACCTCTGCATTGATGAGAATTTGTTGAGCGATTAGTTCTTGCAGACAAATGCAGGATATATTTGAAGCTGCTAAATATGTCTGCCAAGTCTTTGTTGCCGTCATTGAAGTCTTCTCGGTCTCGATCGCAGCGTCGGCAAGTTCTAGCGGCTCTGGGCCGGCCTATGACTCCAGTTGCATCCGCTGAACTGCTCAGACAGGAAGGCAGCTCTAGCGACAATGATATTAGTTATTATTCTAATAGTGCTATTAATACTACTGATCCTTGTCCTAGCACTAGTAGTAAATGCTCGAACGAAACCTTATTGTACGAAGGAAACTTGCGGCATCCTCAGAGGACTGCCTTGGCAGTCAGCCAGCAAACCAGCTCGCCGAGGCGGCATTCGCTTGATGACCGGCAGGTAGCAGCCAGCACTGATTAGCTACCTGTGGCCTGGCCTGTGTTCTTTGTTATGTGCCCTAGCTGTCAGCTCTTGATGCTGCACTCTCTTGTAGCTACATCTCATCTCCGCCTGATTAGTCTCCTGTCTCTCATTTGCATCTCATCTCCACCTGATTAGTCTCCTGTCTCTCATGTGCATCTCATCTCCACCTGATTAGTCTCCTGTCTCTCATTTGCATCTCATCTCCTCTATGAGATTAGTTTCCTGTCTCTCATTTGCATCTCATCTCCACCTGATTAGTCTCCTGTCTCTCATTTGCATCTCATCTCCACCTGATTAGTCTCCCGTCTCTCATTTGCATCTCATCTCCACCTGATTAGTCTCCTGTCTCTCATTTGCATCTCATCTCCACCTGATTAGTCTCCTGTCTCTCATTTGCATCTCATCTCCACCTGATTAGTCTCCTGTCTCTCATTTGCATCTCATCTCCTCTATGAGATTAGTTTCCTGTCTCTCATTTGCATCTCATCTCCACCTGATTAGTCTCCTGTCTCTCATTTGCATCTCATCTCCACCTGATTAGTCTCCCGTCTCTCATTTACATCTCATCTCCACCTGATTAGTCTCCTGTCTCTCATTTGCATCTCATCTCCACCTGATTAGTCTCCTGTCTCTCATGTGCATCTCATCTCCTCTATGAGATTAGTCTCCTGTCTCTCAAATACATCTCATCTCCTCTATGAGATTAGTCTCTCATGTACATCTCATATCCGCCTGATTAGTCTCCCGTCTCTCATGTGCATCTCATCTCCTCTATGACATAAGTATCCTGTCTCTCGAATACATCTCATCTCCTCTATGAGATTAGTCTCATGTCTCTCAAATACATCTCATCTCCTCTATGAGATTAGTCTCCCGTCTCTCATGTGCATCTCATCTCCTCTATGACATAAGTATCCTGTCTCTCGAATACATCTCATCTCCTCTATGAGATTAGTCTCATGTCTCTCAAATACATCTCATCTCCTCTATGAGATTAGTCTCCCGTCTCTCATGTGCATCCCATCTCCTCTATGACATAAGTATCCTGTCTCTCGAATACATCTCATCTCCTCTATGAGATTAGTCTCATGTCTCTCAAATACATCTCATCTCCTCTATGAGATTAGTCTCCCGTCTCTCATGTGCATCCCATCTCCTCTATGAGATTAGTCTCCCGTCTCTCATGTGCATCCCATCTCCTCTATGATATTAGTCTCCCGTCTCTCATGTGCATCTCACCTCCACCTGATTAGTCTCCTGTCTCTCATGTGCATCCCATCTCCTCTATGAGATTAGTCTCCCGTCTCTCATGTGCATCTCACCTCCACCTGATTAGTCTCCTGTCTCTCATGTGCATCTCATCTCCTCTATGAGATTAGTCTCCTGTCTCTCATTTGCATCTCATCTCCACCTGATTAGTCTCCTGTCTCTCATGTACATCTCATCTCCTTTATGTGATTAGTCTCCTGTCTCTCACGTGTATCTAATTTCCGCCTGATTAGTCGAGAATCGAACCCCTGACCTTCAAGTCGTGAGTCCGACGCTCTAATCACTAGGCTACAACCCTTTTATAGCTCTCATGTATCTCATGTGCACCTCATCTCATCTCCTCTATGAGAACATTCTTCCATGCGCCAATGCATATGTTGGCAGAGTTACAGAGCTAAGTACAAACAATATATTGTAGAGATGCCGCACAGGGTAAGCGCAATGCATTATAAATCACGCCCAATTGCTGCAGTCCGTCTGCGTTCGATCGATTGAACCGTTTTTGGGGGGGGGGGCGGTTTGGTCGCTGACTTTCAGATCCGGGAGTGAGGGGGCTAATTTGCCGCGGCTAAGCCGGCCCGATGCTTGCGGCTCAATCCGTGAGATTGCCGGCTGAGCAGCTCTTACTCAGATCTTATATTCCCGCCTTACCATGCTTTGGAGTGGGGGGCCTCGGAGTAGTGAGAGTTGCTCTGCTCATTCATTGATGAATTATAGATGCTGACTGCCGTTTCTGCTGCTGCATCTATCTATCTATCTATCTATCTATTTATCTATCTATCTATCTATCTATCTATCTATCTATCTATCTATCTATCTATCTATCTATCTATCTATCTATCTATCTATCTATCTATCTATCTATCTATCTATCTATCTATCTATCTATCTATCTATCTATCTATCTATCTATCTATCTATCTATCTATCTATCTATTTTGCCTCGAGTTATTACTTAGATCGATTGAAACATTATGCTCTACACAGGGTAAACATTTACAGAGCTAACTATAGCAAGCTTCTGCCTGCAAATTAGAAGGCTTGGCCATCTGTCTCTGCTGGCCTGTTTTCTAGATATATTATGACGCACTTGGCTTCTATTTGAAGTAAAACGGATGCTTGGAACTGTATATTTAAGGGCAGAACAGATGGTGCAACTGCAGCTTACAAAGAGTAGTCAGAGTAATTCGCCGCGCAGTTGCTGCAGACGAAGTAATCAAGTTGCAAAATTTAATACTGGATGCATTTCTTCTAGAATTTCCGAATGATTCTTCTGTCAAAGTCTGCTCATCTTGGTTTCTACTCAACTCTAATGCAGCTCAAGCCGGACTGCATCGCCTGCATCTTCGGGGTTTGACTGAGTCATTATTGATCCACTTGTAACGCTTCATCTGTCCCCAGCTTCCTCGTCTTTCACCCGCGTGAATGCATTCTGGGCTACAGTAAAACAGAGTGCAATGCGAGCGTTATGTATTGTTGCTTGAGTGCAGGTGACAGCACACCAGACTCATGTTTTTCCTATTCTAATGCAAGGAGAGCTCTGTACCTGGGATGTACACTGGCCAAGGAGTTACAGTTTTCCCGGGTTAGTTTAAACTATTTTGTCTAGCGGAAATTTGCTACTTCCAAATCAATTATTCTCAATGAATTGAAATAGTGCAAACGATTATTGAATAATTGGTCGCATGAAGGCTCATTGGCTAGTGTCACATCCAGGTATAGAGCACTCCTTGGCTAGTGTCACATCCAGGTATAGAGCACTCCTTGGCCAGTGTCACATCCAGGTATAGAGCACTCCTTGGCCAGTGTCACATCCAGGTATAGAGCACTCCTTGGCTAGTGTCACATCCAGGTATAGAGCACTCCTTGGCTAGTGTCACATCCAGGTATAGAGCACTCCTTGGCCAGTGTCACATCCAGGTATAGAGCACTCCTTGGCCAGTGTCACATCCAGGTATAGAGCACTCCTTGGCTGGTGTCACATCCAGGTATAGAGCACTCCTTGGCTGGTGTCACATCCAGGTATAGAGCACTCATTGGCCAGTGTCACATCCAAGCACTCCTTGGCTAGCGTCAGAGCCCTGTTTAGTCAGACTGTGAATCTGGCGAGCATTGCATAACAGTTCATTTATTTATTTCGACTTTACCTTGCCTGTGTCATATATGCCTGCTGCTAACTATTTTGTTAAATTTATTTATTTATCAAGCTGATGCCAATGTGGCGCACCAAACCACCCAAACACCCGTGATTATAGTATCGCATACCCATGGAAAAACCGCGGATCAACAAGGTACGCCTAACTTGTTTTCAGCGAGTACTTGTCCGTGAAAGCTGCTTAGTTACAAGCTATTGGTGAAACCCGTAGCCATGCTTCTTATGAATTAGAAATTTTGAATTTGATTTTTTCACCAGAACAGACTGGCGCACAATTGTAGCTCTTGGTGTCCTCCCACGTAGTAAAAGTATTGTACTGTGATAATAATTTTAATAATAATTGATTACACCTGCCCCAATGGGCAGATGTGCAACCGACAGCTCAGCCGCAGCTATTGCGCGGCGCATCTGAAGGCTGCGTACGGCTGTTCAGTCCAAGGACTGAGGGGTCGCCACACCCTCAGTTACCCCAGCTAATGCTGGCACCCATTTTACAGCTGGGTGAACTGAAGCAATGCAGAGTTAAGTGTCTTGCTCAAGGACACAAAGCATTCCAAGTGGGTCGAGAATCGAACCCCCGACCATTCAGTCCTGAGTCCGACGCTCTAACCACTAGGCTGCAAGCCCACACTGATTGCACGGTACAGGTATTATAACAGGCAATTTTAATGCACGTCAGATGTCTGAGTTCGCATTGACTAGAGTTAGTTCTCGTACTCATTTTTTTAGTTCTAAAATTTTGAAAAATCTCGTTAGTTAATACATGTAATTAATAATTTAAATTTCAGGCAAGCTGGCCCGGTTCAAGCGCGAGAAAAAGGCCGCTAAAACTCTGGGCATTGTGGTCGGCGTTTTCATCCTGTGCTGGTTGCCCTTCTTCTTCATCTATCCGTTCAGTGCGTGTCCGATAATTCTCCTGTGTCCGAGTTTGAGGGTTTTAGCTTGGAAATTTTTATTACGAGCTTAAGTTATTTGATTGAGTCTGTTCTGCCAATGAATGAGATAACAGGTTCAGTGTATATTGAGTGGAGACGAGATTTTAGGTTCAAATGTACATTGAGTGGGGACGAGATTGTAGGTTCAAATGTACATTGAGTGGGGACGGGATTTTAGGTTCAAATGTACATTGAGTGGGGACGAGATTGTAGGTTGAAATGCACATTGAGTGGGGACGAGATTGTAGGTTCAAATGTACATTGAGTGGGGACGAGATTGTAGGTTGAAATGCACATTGAGTGGGGACGAGATTGTAGGTTCAAATGTACATTGAGTGGGGACGGGATTGTAGGTTGAAATGTACATTGAGTGGGGACAAGATTGTAGGTTCAAATGTACATTGAGTGGGGACGGGATTGTAGGTTGAAATGTACATTGAGTGGGGACGAGATTGTAGGTTCAAATGTACATTGAGTGAGAACAATAATTCTTACCTACCGCTTCCACAGAGGAGATTCTCTGTCGGCAGTGCTCAGTGCCGGACCTGCTGTTCAAAGTTGTGTTCTGGCTGGGCTACTGCAACTCTCTGTGCAACCCCGTGATCTACGCCTGCTCAAACCGAGAATTCAAGCGCGCTTTCTGGCGCCTCCTGAGCTGCTTCTGTCGGCGCCAGCGTCAAAAACGGCCCGGCCAGATGCAGCAGCGTCAGCGACTGACCTCAGCCGCCACAACAACGCTGCAGGCCTGTCATCGACAGCAGCGCAGCTCCTCATCGGGACAGGCGCCAACTCGGGGCGCCCCGAGTGCCACTGAGCTGACACTGCTGAATCGGAAAAACCACCATTGGTAGAAATTGCCGACTTTCAGTCAACTGCTGACAAACTGAGGGAACCTCCGCTCCCTGATCAGTCCCTGAGTCTGCCTATCAGCTCCCTGATCAGTCCCTGAGTCTGCCTCTCCGCTCCCTGATCAGTCCCTGAGTCTGCCTCTCCGCTCCCTGATCAGTCCCTGAGTCTGCCTATCAGCTCCCTGATCAGTCCCTGAGTCTGCCTCTCCGCTCCCTGATCAGTCCCTGAGTCTGCCTCTCAGCTCCCTGATCAGTCCCTGAGTCTGCCTCTCAGCTTCCTGATCAGTCCCTGAGTCTGCCTCTCCGCTCCCTGATCAGTCCCTGAGTCTGCCTCTCAGCTCCCTGATCAGTCCATGAGTCTGCCTATCAGCTTCCTGATCAGTCCCTGAGTCTGCCTCTCAGCTCCCTGATCAGTCCATGAGTCTGCCTCTCAGCTCCCTGATCAGTCCCTGAGTCTGCCTCTCAGCTCCCTGATCAGTCCCTGAGTCTGCCTCTCCAATCCCTCAGTCATTATAAGACGTATGTCTTACTTTAAGCTGAAAATGGTTAATTCATGATATTTTACCGAATGGAAACTCCCAACTCAGACAAGAAATTGGATTGGCATTTTTCTAAACCCAGAAAAGTCCTGTATAAGAAGACTCCTTAGCAGATTCAGTCGGTCAAGTCAACAGCCGCTTCAACACGCGATGACGATTTAAGAAATTACAATTCGAACTTTTCTTGAATTCAGTCGTCGAGTGAAAGCTTTTGGACTATGTGAAATCCAAATCCATTGGAATTAGTGTGGATTAAACGCTAATCCCTATCCTACTCTGGATTAGGAGGATTAGGGATGCGCTTTTCAGAAGACTCCTTCCAGATTGAGATCGTGACAGCTCAGGCTCGTCAAAGATTCGCGCTTATTTAACACGCAAGCAAAACCTGGCTACGCTATTCTGTTGTATTGCGTCACTGCAAAGTGCATTGCAGTCATTCTGTTGTGGCACTTTTAGACTTTTAGAAACCTCTGCGTTTGAATAGATTTATCGAGTCTATCTGTGTTTTTGTGGAAATACACTGGATACCTGATGCTTTGCACGAAAAATCAGTTGCTCTTGGACTGAATAAGAAGGACCACTCTGAATAACTGAATACCCAACCCTGGGGGAAGTCACGATAGGCTGAATTGAAACAGTGGATGGTTGGCAAGCAAAGGCAAAGGCACGCTAGCCTTTCAATTGACAACTGAACTGAAGCAGAAAGCAGCTGCACTAATTTGAGGAACATTTAACGAAAAAGAAGCCTTCTGAACCTCTGAATTTCAATAACCAGGCAGCTATATGCGTATTTTCCGGGACTAATTAACGAGTTGCTGAGGTATCGTTAATTTAAGGGGATCGTTATGTGGATGGATAGCTGTGTGGATGGATAGCTGTGTGGATGGATAGCTGTGTGGATGGATAGCTATCTGGATGGATAGCTGTGTGGATGGATAGCTATGTGGATGGATAGCTGTATGGATGGATAGCTGTGTGGATGGATAGCTATGTGGATGGATAGCTATGTGGATGGATAGCTATATGGATGGATAGCTATGTGGATGGATAGCTGTATGGATGTATAGCTGTGTGGATGGATAGCTATGTGGATGGATAGCTGTGTGGATGGATAGCTATGTGGATGGATAGCTATGTGGATGGATAGCTATATGGATGGATAGCTGTGTGGATGGATTGCTATATGGATGGATAGCTGTGTGGATGGATTGCTATATGGATGGATAGCTATATGGATGGATAGCTATGTGGATGGATAGCTGTATGGATGGATAGCTGTGTGGAGGGAGTTCAGCGGCATCTTCGGTTGTATTTCTGCCTAAGCCCCTTCCATTGCTTTAACTATCATCTTCTGTCTCGGCTAGGGTAGAGAGAGGCCGGCAAAAAGTCGACGCAGAGAGGCAAAAACAAGCGGCAGTTGTCTTCAATCTGCTGTTGTGCGAGGGCGTTCAAGTATTTGAGTAGCGTATAGCTCAGAAGATGGAGATGGGCTCTGTGTGTTTCTGAGACAATAAAAGACAGGGACTAACCTACCCTTAGCCACCCATGGCAAACACTTAACCACGAATGCTCAGGTGACCCCTGCGTGCGTCTGTCCACGCGAATTCCAATTGCACCCGAAGAATGACAACCCCAGCTCAACACTTGTGCGCGCAGAAGGCCGGAATAAAAAGCTCACGCAGTGAGAGCTCTGGCTCGGTCCATCAATGACGGGCCTCAACTCTGAGCTGACTAGAAGCGTCTTGCAGCCACTGCTATAAGGTATTCGCCCCGGTGAGACTCAGCAGCCATGCGTAAGTGTCATAGATAATAATTTATGGCTTAATTTTCACAGTTTGCATCTGTGTAACATAACTAGCTGCAACCGAGTCACTTGAACTAAAATCAAATCAAGCAGTGGCACGTTTCCTGCGGCAGAATCTCAGCAAAAAAATAACTAATGAACTTTGCTTCAAGTTACCGAGACAGAGAACCTGCTTCAAAGTATTTTTTCGCTTGAAATCATTAGCGGCCAATTAGATAGCAAAAAATCGCCGGAAAGTACTGCAGTAGCTGCTTGAAACGTTTTCTAATGAAGCGGCATTCTAGAACATTTCGTTTGAACTGCAAGACTCTCGATTTACGTTTAGATGGCTGGGAATTTTCGTTCACCTGTGTCATTTCTTTACACTCAAAACCAATTTAAACTGAAGAGATTCTCAGGCCATTAAAAGTACATTGATTTGGCGTTGTGACTCTGAAGGAGTGCGTAGATTCGATACGTAGATTCGTTTTGGTGCTACTCTAGGATATAGACTGAGACAAAGATTTAGGGTAATTAAAAGACTAACGGACATGCAAATTGGGTTTGAGAAGTTTCTGATATTTTAACTCATTGCAGCCAACGCCGCTGCCACAGCTGCGCCGCTTCTGGCCCTGCTGACCATCTGCGCGTTGCATCAGCAGCCGTCCCAGGCCCTGGTTTGGACGCAGGCCTTCAGCTCGGAGTTGGCCACTCGTTTTCGGCTGTGCAACGCGCCTCCATCGAAGAGCGTTGTGTTAGAGGCGGTAGATGCTTACAACATCACGGACGCGAACACGCCAGGTTTAGTCTACTCGGTGAAGTCAAGCATTAAACTATACGTCATCTTCTGCAGTGATGGTTCAGAAGCCACTCGAAATTTTTTAGTAGCGAAAATGCCGACTGTGATTCAATGGCGAGACATCTGCGACAACACGATCAACCTGGCTATTTACCTGCAGTCGTCAGTTAGACCAGAGTTACAGAACACTTTGCAGCCCTGCAACTATGAAGTACAGCATTCTGGAATCACTGAGCAGCAGGTGACCGCGTGGGTGCTGGTGACCTACACAGCCAACTGGGACCCCGTGTGGGTCAATCGAACTCTACCAGAGCCCAGAGACAGCAACACCACAGCATCTGTAATGCTCAGTAGCAGCACGGATTCACTGTCGAATGCCACTTGGTATCGCGTTCAAGTGAACTCTGGCCTGCTCGAAGATTCCATGTCGCCAAATCAACGCGTACAGGCGGTTTTGACGTCCATTTCAACGGCTCCGGGGCAAAGATGGTGGCTGCTTATCTGCAGTGTTCTCAATGCTACGGAGGACTTGCTAGTGACAATCTCTGACAACAATGAAACCGTGGATATGCATATGGACTGTGGGAGTCTCGTACAGCCTACCCTGGTGCTGGGTGCTCCAGCCAACAGTTCCAACGAAACTCTCCCAGTCCCGGCCGTCCAAAGCTCCTCCGGTGGCTACTGGGGCCCCACACTGCAGCGACTTCTGACTGAGCAGACGTTTGGGGGCCTTAACTTCTGCAACGCATCCAAAGCTGACGGGGCTGTCCTCGTGAATGCGGTCGACGAAATCGTGATCGGGTTGGACTCCGGCGCCACTACACCTACCGTAGTCAGAGCTACCCTTGACCTTTACGTGGCACCCTGCGACAGCAGTTCCAGCCTGGCACTGGGAGACGCCTTTTTAAAAGTTTTCCTCCAGGGCGACGCGAATTGGACGGAGGTTTGCGCGGACTCCGCCAACCCGACTGTCACTGTGAACTTGGTCAACAGAACCGCATTGCGGTTCAACCCGTGCCCGGCAGCCAATGCCACAGCAGAGGAATCTGCTGCAAAGCTGGCCTGGTGCATTCTGGCTTTGAACTCGTCCGATTCAGAGCTGATGTGGACCAACCGAGACACCACTAGCCTGGTCGAGCCGTCGGCTGCCAGCGTGTCCTTTCGGATACTCGGGGACGCCAGCAACATGGTGCTGCAATGGGGCAACGTTCTAGTGAACGGAATTTCAACTGGGGACAATGCCGACCGACTGGTCCAGGTGTTCCAATCAGTTAGTACCTCTTACTGGCCAGTTGTTTGCCAGCTTTTAAACCCCTCGACTGGGAGCTTCATGCTTATCGAGATTCAGAGCGGTGAAAACAGTAGTAAAAAAATCAACCTCTATGCAAACTGCAGCTTTGAAAGTGAACTCTCCAGCACTCCACCGCCTACTCAACCTCCAACAGCGGTAGAAACCACTGCTGCTTCGACATCTGCACCATCATCAACGACTCCGTCAGCTACTTCAACGACTACAACGACGACGACTACACCAACAACCACGACTACCATGCCAACAACCACGACGACCACGTCAACAACCACGACAACCACGTCAACAAGCACGACGACAACTACGCCGATGACCACAACAACTTCAACAAGTACATCAACTACAACCACAACTACACCAACTACAACTACAGAGGCTTCATCAGCGTCACAACAATCAGAGAGCACCTCTACCACAGTTTCTGTACCTGTCACACTCTCTGCCGAGCAGAGGAAAGATAAGAAAGACATCGAGGATGCTGAAGGAAGACTGGATTTCGGAACTCAGACAGCCGTGTTGGTCTTTGCTCTGGTAATTATGGCGTTACTGTCCACAGTTGGTATTTGCAAGCTGGTGGCACCCAGGTCTATTTAAAGATAGCTGCCGTACATGCACTCCATGGCCACGTCATTCATTAATTTTTTAACAATTGTTCATGATGAAAAGATCGGTGCTCATTTAATGATTAAAATTTTAATTCATTTAATATAATACTTTTTTGTACGATTTTACATTATTGTAATGTGAACTGCTAATTTTTTCATCAATTTGTTTTTTTGAAACTTCTCGATAATATTGCCAAATAAAAGTATCATTCAACGCTCAAATAATTCCAGTTGATGATGCATAGCACATTTTTAATAAAAAGTCGTAATAATGCTTCAAATGAACTGTATAAAAATTGGCGTGATTTTCGAAGAGCCTGCAAAATAATCTCTTTCTAACTGAGCCAAATGAACCGTTCATCTCCTTTTCGGTCGGATGGTAAGTTTAAGTTTAAAAGCTTAACGCTCATACCATAGACTATTTTCTTAGGAGTGACGACTTTCCATGTCTATCACTATTCCAGTCGGATGAAAATGCATAGCCTAAGAACACTAACATATATAGATATACTGTATTTTTACGAGTTACGACTGAGTTAAATCATTCTTAAGTATCTTATAGTAAAAGCAACAAGTAATTTCTGGGATAATGGCGTCCAATGACAAAGAGGCGTTCATGTCAGACGACGAATTCGGTGAGCTGAATAGCCCAAATTCGATAGATGCAGAGACGAAAGAGCTTTCCTGGAATGCTTTAATTGCTGGTCAAGATGTGCTGGAGACTGTAAACCAATTTCTATGGACGCCTAAACGGAATCCAGGAATGAGCCGCGTTTCACTGCTGCGGCGTCCAGCAGAGGCAAGACCAAGCGGCAGCGAACGTATTGAGCGCTGGCGTGAGAGAAATGGGCGCGGTCGGAGATGTGGTGCTGCCCGCCGAGCCGCTGCTGCGCCGGCCCATGCGGATCTTCTGGGTGGCGCCAGGGACCGTGAGGGGAACATCGAGCGGTCCAGCCCCAGCCGTACCAAAGAACACACTTAGGGTCGCACTCTCAAGGCAACCTGGCTTAGAGGGGCTCTGGCAAAGCTAGTGCTCATCCTAAGCTGTGATGTCATTTTATCATTTTACCGCGCCGAGTCCCTACTGTCCGTACTCCGTACCAGGTGCAAGAGGCGCTGCTGCTGACACTGCAGGCGCCCTACCGCCGGAGACAATCGGGCACTCGGCGTTTCGTCGACTGCCTGCTGGCGAACGCCGGATTAGGTCCGGCGGCATGGCCTTTGTCGCAATTTGTTGAAATCGTATAAACTATGAAGGGCAATTAGCTAGTATCAAGTTTATTAGCCAACACAAGGCATTGTCATTAGCATAATGCAATAGGCTGAGCCATCAAGCAGTAAAACAATAGCTCGTACAACGCTTGGCTCGCCAGCATCGTTCGTGTGAGCCTGTGTCCCCGCTCGCGCCCCACACGAGGGTGCAAAATGCTAGTCCTCTATACTAAAAATTATATTCCATATGTGCCATATAAATAAGTTCGAGTACCCATACACTAAGCTAGAAATGAATTCCTTGCTTCAAACGATAAAAAATAATCTGCAATCCTAAACGAACTATTTCGTATCTTCTTTTTGAAAAAAGAGAGTAAATACTTGATGACTAAAAATGTAGGTATAATAGCAAGAATCATGCTAATGAAGCGTATTACAAGAAGCTTTCATTCCAGCCTTGGTAAAATGTATTTGCTATATGCTAGAACCGAGCAAATAGTATTAATGGGTAGACAAAAACACTGCTTGCAGTTGGTCGTGTTGTTTGCAGGCTACAACGGATGATTATAAGCAGAAAATTTTACTTTTTTTAGACGTACCATTATATACACGGGAAACGAGCTTAGGAATGAAAAACACACATTAAAAAACATTGGAATGTTTCGCATTGGGCAGAATTACTCGTAAATTACACTCAGATAGAAGAAATCAGCACTAAAGCCTCTATAGGTCAATTATCAGGTATGGCTATTTCTCTTCAACCCCTTGGGACTTATGGCATTAGACACGATCGTGAATCAGCATTGCATCGACAAATACAAAAATTTGTTATGAAACATGATCTTCCATTTGATTTCACAACCTCACTACTTGATTTCAATTACACTGCTGAAACAGAGGGGGTGCTGGAGAAACCTGAGGGTCCCTAACTGTCTATGGCCAAGCATAGTTTCTGTTCGCGCAGCACCCAGTGAGGATTTGCCATAGACAACAGTCTGGGCGGGCGTGAAGTTGGTGGTCTCGTGCCCGCTGGCTTTGCGCAGGAAAATCAATATACAGTCTTGTGGCCATAGACTATTAATCTAATTTAAGTCTAATTTTGCATTCAAACAAATAATCCTATGCTTAAATTCCACATACAGTGTAAGCAGCTTAAGTCAAACACACTCGATTAGATGCACCATCTCACTGCTAACGGTAAAACAAGCTTAAATAAGACATTAAGGTCAAAGTTTTACAGGTCTGCAATTATTTTAATTTAAGCAATATTAGTAATAATAGGACTGACAGGAGCGCACGCACAAAGAAGGTAATTATTTTGTCAGGAAAAACAAAGGTCTATCATTCGAGCTCAATAGCCGCCGCCTCCGGGCATCCGATAGTCCTTGCCCGCCTGCTTACGTACCATCTTCATGTCCTTGTTAATAGTGACGATCAGGGCCAAACTGCTGATGATGCCAATTATCTGGAGGGCATGGGGAAATGTCAAAGGCTTATTTTCACCATTTGATATTCTCATCAGACAATTCCAGTGTTTTTAGTGAAGCTGCTGAAATTTCAAATTTTAAACTTCTTTGAGGAGAAGGAAGCTTCATTCACGAAATAGAAATCTATGAATATGGAATCTGTAAGTGCGGCACATGTGAATAAGGACGCTGGGACTACAGAGCGGGTCTGTGAATGTGATATCTGTTAATACACAGAACCTGTGGTTGCTAAAACGTTAAATCAGAATCTGTGAATGTGTAATCAGTGAATACAGGATCTGTGAACGGCGGAATATGTAAATGTGGAGTTCGTGACTGTGAAACCTGTAAATCAGAATCTGTGAATGTGTAATCGGTGAATGCAGAATCTGTGAGTCAGACGTCTGTGAATGAGAAATATGTGAATCCGGATTCAGTGAATGCTCATTTGGTGAATAAAGAATCTGTGAATGGAAAATATGTGAACGCTAGGTCTGTGAGCTAATAAATGTGTGAACATATAGTCTGGCACTACAGAGGCTATAAATCATAATATGTGAATCAGCAATGTTGTGAGTAAAGTTTCAATGCAAAAAATTGACGCATGGAACTTTAAAAAATCTTAACTCTTGAATAGATAATATCGAATTAATATAAAATAACTAATCATTCATTCTCATCTCATCTCATCTCATCTCACAATATACTAAATCTCTAAGATCTGTCTGTCTGTCTGTCTGACCGGAATTCCAGTCCACAGCCTGAATGCCTGAACCGATTTTCTTCGAACTTGCACCATTCGATCAGAAATTTTTCCGTGACGGTACATGCATCGTGGCTAAGAAATTGCTCGATGCTAAAGGGATTAAATATTCGAAAAACATGCTTTTTTGCAAAGGTCAAGCAGCTATTTCGACTTGAAACGCACTGTAAAAATGCTAGAGAAAAAACTGACTGACTGAATTCCGATTGTGATAAAGATTGCATCACAACAAGTTGAAAACAGTGCCGAACAAATGCACACAAAACTTGAATGAAATTGCGTAACCATATTGCCAACTTAAATTGAGACTGATTCTGGCTGACTGAGAAATTGATTATGTCATAATTTTTTACTCCAATTGACTTGCTGTAAGAATTGAATTATAAGGGCCACAATTCATGTTCTCCAATTGAAAAGAGATAGCCAAGATGCGAACAGACTGGACTGCTACTGTAGCGACCTGGGTTCGAATCTTAGTAGTGCAAAAAAGATTTTTTTTATTAAAACACCTAAAAAACACAAAACTACTAAACATAAAAGAAGCGCAATGTGAAACATAGAAGAGCCACCATGTCGAACATTAAAGAGCCACCATGTCGAACATAAAAGAGCCAACATGTCAAACATAAAGAGCCACCATGTCAAACATTTAAGAGCCACCATGTCGAACATTAAAGAGCCACCATGTCGAACATAAAAGAGCCAACATGTCAAACATAAAGAGCCACCATGTCAAACATTTAAGAGCCACCATGTAAAACATTAAAGAGCCACCATGTCAAACATAAAAGAGCCAACATGTCAAACATAAAGAGCCACCATGTCAAACATTTAAGAGCCACCATGTAAAACATTAAAGAGCCACCATGTCAAACATAAAAGAGCCAACATGTCAAACATAAAGAGCCACCATGTCAAACATTAAGGGCCACCATGTAAAACATTAAAGAGCCACCATGTCAAACATTTAAGAGCCACCATTTGAAACATTAAAGAGTCACCATGTCAAAAATTTAAGAGCCACCATGTCAAACATTTAGGAGCCACCATGTCAAACATAAAAGAGCCACCATGTCAAACATAAAAGAGCCAACATGTCAAACATAAAAGAGCCAACATGTCAAACATAAAGAGCCACCATGTCAAACATAAAAGAGCCAACATGTCAAACATAAAGAGCCACCATGTCAAACATTTAGGAGCCACCATGTAAAACATTAAAGAGCCACCATGTCAAACATTTAAGAGCCACCATTTGAAACATTAAAGAGTCACCATGTCAAACATTTAAGAGCCACCATGTCAAACATTTAGGAGCCACCATGTAAAACATTAAAGAGCCACCATGTCAAACATTTAAGAGCCACCATTTGAAACATTAAAGAGTCACCATGTCAAAAATTTAAGAGCCACCATGTCAAACATTTAGGAGCCACCATGTCAAACATAAAAAAGCCACCATGTCAAACATAAAAGAGCCAACATGTCAAACATAAAAGAGCCAACATGTCAAACATAAAGAGCCACCATGTCAAACATAAAAGAGCCAACATGTCAAACATAAAGAGCCACCATGTCAAACATTTAGGAGCCACCATGTAAAACATTAAAGAGCCACCATGTCAAACATTTAAGAGCCACCATTTGAAACATTAAAGAGTCACCATGTCAAACATTTAAGAGCCACCATGTCAAACATTTAGGAGCCACCATGTCAAACATAAAAGAGCCACCATGTCAAACATAAAAGAGCCAACATGTCAAACATAAAGAGCCACCATGTCAAACATATATGTGACTTTGTGTCAAACATTAAAGAGCCACCATTTCGAACATTAAAGAGCCACCATTTCGAACATTAAAGAGCCACCATGTCAAACATGAAAGAGCTATAACATGAAGAATATTAAAGAGCCACCATGTCGAACATTAAAGAGCCACCATGTCAAACATGAAAGAGCTATAACATGAAGAATATTAAAGAGCCACCATGTCGAACATTTAAGAGTCACCATGTTAAACCTAAAAGAGCCACCATGTTAAACCTAAAAGAGCCACCATGTCGAACACTTAAGAGCCACAATGTAAAATATTAAAGAGCCACCATTTCGAACATATAAGTGACTTTATGTCAAACATTAAAGAGCCACCATGTCAAACATTAAAGAGCCACCATGTCAAACATTTAAGAGCCACCATGTTAAACATTAAAGAGCCACAATGTAGAATATTAAAGAGCTACCATGTCAAACATTTAAGAGCCACCATGTCAAACATTTAAGAGCCACCATGTCAAACATTTAAGAGCCACCATGTCAAACCTAAAAGAGCCACCATGTCGAACATAAAAGTGCTATACCATGAAAAACATTAAAGAGCCACTTTCTCGAACATTAAAGAGCCACCATGTCAAACATTTAAGAGCCACCATGTCAATTATATATGTGTCTTTATGTCAAACATTAAAGAGCCACCATTTCGAACATTAAGGAGCCACCATGTCAAACATTTAAAAGCCACCTTGTCAAACATTAAATAGCCACTTTGTCGAACATTAAAGAGCCACTGTGTCAAACATAAAAGAGCCACTGTTTCAAACAAGAGCCACCAGGTTAAACATTAAAGAGCCACCATGTCAAACAATAAAGAGGCACCATGTCAAACATAAAAGAGCCACCATGTAAAACATAAAAGAGCCACCATGTCTGACATTAAAAAGCCATCGTTTCAAACATAAAACAGTTGCCATGTAGAACATAAAACAGGCACCATGTCAAACATAAAATTTACACAATTTCAAACATAAAAGTAAGCGAATTTTAAAGGAGCCACTATAATGCTAAGGAAATTGTCGCACTAGCTACTTATTGTCTGGTGGATGCTTGCTATTTGGGGATGCTATCTATGTAGGGGATGCTTGCTATCTGGCGGATGCTTGCTATCTGGGGGATGCTTGCTATCTAGGGGATGCTTGCTATCCGGGGGTTGCTTGTAATCTGGAGGATGCTTGCTATCTGGGGGATGCTTGCTGTCTTGGGATGTAAGAATTGAGTTATAAGGACAGCAATTCATGTTCTCCAATTGAAAAGAGATAGCCTAGATGCGAACAGACTGGACTGCTAATGTAGCGACCTGGGTTCCAATATTAGTAGTGCAAAAAGATTTTTTTATTAAAACACCTTAAAAACCAAAAATGTTACACATAAAAGAAGCGCAATGTCAAACATAAAAGTGGCACCATGTCAAACATAAAAGAGTCACCATGTCAAACATAAAAAAGCCACCATGTAAGACATAAAAGAGCCACCATGAAAGATATAAAGGAGCCACCATGTAAGACATAAAAGAGCCACCATGTCAAACATTAAAGAGCCACCATGTCGAAGATTAAAGTGCTACCATGTCAAACATAGAAGAGCCAACATGTCAAACATTAAAGAGCTGTCATGTCAAACACAAAAGAGCCACCATGTCAAACATTAAAGAGACACCATGTCAAACATTAAAGAAACACCATGTCAAACATGAAAGAGCCACCATGTCAAACATTAAAGAGCCACCATGTCAAACATTAAAGAGCCATCATGTCGAACATAAAATAGCCACTATGTCGAACATAAAAGAGCCACCATGTCAAACATATACGTGACTCCATGTCAAACATTTTAGAGCCGCCATGTCAAACAATAAAGAGCCACAATGTTAAACATAAAAAAGCTACAAAGTCAGACATATGCGTGACTCCATGTCAAACAGTAAAGAGCCACCATGTCAAACATACACGTGACTGCATGTCAAACATTAAAGAGCCACCATGTCAAACAATAAAGAGCCACAATGTCAAAAATAAAAGAGCCAACACGTCAAACATATACGTGACTCCATGTCAAACATTAAAGAGCAACCATTTCGAACATAAAAGAGCCACCATGTCAAACATCTACGTGACTCCATGTCAAACATTAAACATACAAGAGAGACAACATGCCACACAATGAAGCCACTATGTCAAACATATACGTGAGTGCATGTCAAACATTAAAGAGCAACCATTTCGAACATAAAAGAGCCACCATGTCAAACATCAATGTGACTCCATGTCAAACATTAAAAATACAAGAAAGACAACATGCCACACATAAGGGAGCCACTATGTCAAACATATACGTGACTGCATGTCAAACATTAAAGAGCAACCATTTCGAACATAAAAGAGCCACCATGTCAAACATCAATGTGACTCCATGTCAAACATTAAAAATACAAGAAAGACAACATGCCACACATAAGGGAGCCACTATGTCAAACATATACGTGACTGCATGTCAAACATTAAAGAGCAACCATTTCGAACATAAAAGAGCCACCATGTCAAACATCTATGTGACTCCATGTCAAACATTAAAAATACAAGAAAGACAACATGCCACACATAAGGGAGCCACTATGTCAAACATATACGCGACTCCATGTCAAACATTAATCATAAAAGAGACACCATGCCACACATAAGGGAGCCACCATGTCGAGCATATACGTGAATCCATGTCAAATATTAAAGAGCCACCATGTCGAACATAACAGAGACACAATTTCAAACGTAAAAGGGCCGCCATGTCAAACATAGAAGAGTCACCATGTCAAACATTAAAGTGCTACCATGTCAAACATTAAAGTGCTACCATGCCAAACATAAAAGAGCCACCATGTCAAACATTAAAGTGCTACCATGTCAAACATAGAAGAGCCACCATGTCAAACATAGAAGAGCCACCATGTCAAACATTAAAGAGTCACCATTTCAAACATAAAAGAGACACAGTTTCAAACATAAAAAGAAGTGTCATGCCAAACAAAATGGAGCCTCTATAAAGCTAAGGAAATTGTTGCACTAGCTACTTGTTCTCTGGTGGACGAGATAAGAAAACTGTTATGGCACAAGATGAGAAAACTATCATTGCACGAGACGAGAAAACTGTAATTTCATTAGATGAGAAAACTATTATTGCATTAGCTTAGACGACTATTATTGCACAGGATGAGAAAACTATGATTGAACTAGGGGGATCATTTTAAAACCGACTGAGGGATCATTGCAAACCTGACTGGGGGATCATTGCAAACCTGATTGGGGTATTGTTGGTAGATTCTTAGAAACCGATTCTGCAATGTGGATTACCAATTTTATAAATAAATGGTACGAAAGTTTTCTAAGTGTACTCATACTTTAAGACACCATGCTTATTGTTACCAATGACGCCATACTAATCGCTACCAGAATTTAAATAAATAAATCTTGCTCTTTCTTATCGGCCGCCCCGAAGGGGGGCACTAGATTGCTAGTAATCAACTATGTTTAATAATTGTGAGCTCAAATTCTCACCATAATGATGAACAGAGAGAATCCAATGTAGCCCAGGAAGTTGCTGTAAAAGCCCATCACCTCCGCTCCGGCTTGGAAGCAGCCCTGCACGTGTGTGTGAAAAGGTGTAGAAAGTTGTGATAAAAACTGCTACAAACTACTGTCAGTAGAAATATAGGATTATAGGATTAAAAATACCTACAAACTACTGTCAGTAGAAATATAAAGAATAAAAACTGCTACAAACTACTGTCAGTAGAAATATAAAGAATAAAAACTGCTACAAACTACTGTAAGTAGAAATACAGGAATAAAAACTGCTACAAACTACTGTCAGTAGAAATACAGGAATAAAAACTGCTACAAACTACTGTAAGTAGAAATACAGGAATAAAAACTGCTACAGTAAAAATACAGGAATAAAAACTGCTACAAACTACTGTAAGTAGAAATACAGGAATAAATACTGCTACAAACTACTGTAAGTAAAAATACAGGAATAAAAACTGCTACAAACTACTGTAAGTAGAAATACAGGAATAAAAACTGCTACAAACTACTGTCAGTAGAAATACAGGAATAAAAACTGCTACAAACTACTGTAAGTAAAAATACAGGAATAAAAACTGCTACAAACTACTGTAAGTAAAAATACAGGAATAAAAACTGCTACAAACTACTGTCAGTAGAAATACAGGAATAAAAACTGCTTCAAACTACTGTCAGTAGAAATACAGGAATAAAAACTGCTTCAAACTACTGTCAGTAGAAATACAGGAATAAAAACTGCTAAAAACTACTGTAAGTAAAAATACAGGAATAAAAACTGCTACAAACTACTGTCAGTAGAAATACAGGAATAAAAACTGCTACAAACTACTGTCAGTAGAAATACAGGAATAAAAACTGCTACAAACTACTGTCAGTAGAAATACAGGAATAAAAACTGCTACAAACTACTGTCAGTAGAAATACAGGAATAAAAACAAACTACTGTCAGTAGAAATATAGGATTTTCCGAAACCGGGGTACTCACCTTATAGTTAACGGCATCGTTGAACGCTCCGCTAAGCTTGTTGGGCGGGCCATAGGGGAAGTACTGGCACTGCTCCTTGTTCCTGACTTTGCCGCTGGGCCACAGGGTGCGCGGGTCGATGAGGCTGAGGCAGCAGGACTCGGGCACGAATTTGTACAGCGGCGACCATTGAGGAATTCTGGAGCCGAGGTTGCGCGCATCGGCGTTGACCATCAGGTCCCACTGGCTGCCGATGTACAGCTGCCAGCCGTTGCTGTCCACCGCGCAGCAGCGAAGGTGCGTCTGCGATGGTTGCGAGGGGGGGGCACTTGGGAATTGCTCAACCACTGAGCTGGACTCTCGGGATTGTTTTGAATGCATAATATGAGCGTGATAGGTTGGACTTCCAAGTCTGGTAGATCAGAATCTCAAATCTGATAGACCAGACTCTCAAACCTGATAGACCAGACTCTCAAATCTGATAGACCAGACTCTCAAATCTGATAGATCAGACTCTCAAATCTGATAGACCAGACTCTCAAACCTGATAGACCAGACTCTCAAATCTGATAGATCAGACTCTCAAACCTGATAGACCGGACTCTCAAATCTGATAGATCAGACTCTCAAACCTGATAGACCAGACTCTCAAATCTGATAGACCAGACTCTCAAACCTGATAGACCAGACTCTCAAATCTGATAGACCAGACTCTCAAATCTGATAGACCAGACTCTCAAATCTGATAGATCAGACTCAATCTGATAGACCGGACTCTGAAATCTGATAGACCAGACTCCCAAATCTGATAGGTCAGACTCAATCTGATAGACCGGACTCTCAAATCTGATAGATCAGACTCAATCTGATAGACCGGACTCTCAAATCTGATAGATCAGACTCAATCTGATAGATCAGAATCTCAAATCTGATAGGTCAGAATCTCAAATCTGATAGATCATACTCTCAAATCTGATAGGTCAGACTCAATCTGATAGACCGGACTCTCAAATCTGATAGATCAGACTCAATCTGATAGACCGGACTCTCAAATCTGATAGATCAGACTCAATCTGATAGATCAGAATCTCAAATCTGATAGGTCAGAATCTCAAATCTGATAGATCATACTCTCAAATCTGATAGGTCAGACTCAATCTGATAGACCGGACTCTCAAATCTGATAGATCAGACTCAATCTGATAGACCGGACTCTCAAATCTGATAGATCAGACTCAATCTGATAGATCAGAATCTCAAATCTGATAGGTCAGAATCTCAAATCTGATAGATCAGACTCTCAAATCTGATAGATCATACTCTCAAATCTGATAGATCAGACTCTCAAATCTGATAGATCATACTCTCAAATCTGATAGATCAGACTCTCAAATCTGATAGATCATACTCTCAAATCTGATAGATCAGACTCTCAAATCTGATAGATCAGACTCTCAAATCTGATAGGTCAGACTCTCAAATCTGATAGGTCAGACTCTCAAATCTGATAGGTCAGACTCTCAAATCTGATAGATCAGACTCAATCTGATAGATCAGAATCTCAAATCTGATAGATCAGACTCAATCTGATAGATCAGAATCTCAAATCTGATAGGTCAGACTCTCAAATCTGATAGATCAGACTCAATCTGATAGGTCAGACTCTCAAATCTGATAGATCAGACTCAATCTGATAGATCAGAATCTCAAATCTGATAGATCAGACTCAATCTGATAGATCAGAATCTCAAATCTGATAGGTCAGACTCTCAAATCTGATAGGTCAGAATCTCAAATCTGATAGATCAGACTCAATCTGATAGGCCAGAATCTCAAATCTGATAGATCAGAATCTCAAATCTTATAGATCAGAATCTCAAATCTGATAGGTCAGAATCTCAAATCTGATAGATCAGAATCTCAAATCTTATAGATCAGAATCTCAAATCTGATAGGTCAGACTCTCAAATCTGATAGATCAGACTCAATCTGATAGATCAGAATCTCAAATCTGATAGATCAGACTCAATCTGATAGATCAGAATCTCAAATCTGATAGGTCAGACTCTCAAATCTGATAGGTCAGAATCTCAAATCTGATAGGTCAGAATCTCAAATCTGATAGATCAGACTCAATCTGATAGGTCAGAATCTCAAATCTGATAGATCAGACTCAATCTGATAGATCAGAATCTCAAATCTAACTTATCAGACACTCAGTGTGACAGAGTTAAAAGCAGCACTTCTCAAGCATAAAGGATCACTAGACCAACCTGGATGGCATCCCAAGATTCCGTGATGAGCCGCGTCTTGCCATAGTGAATGGTGAGCGAGTAGCTCATGGTGTCCTTGGCAGTCTGGATCACCGTGGCCCTGAATATCACAGCCAGCAGGCTGCCAACAAAGGTGACCAGGGTGAGCACCAGCATGATGACCAGAAAGGCGATCAGACAGGCCTTGTTCAGCTTGTGAGCTCCGTAGGCGCCCAGCAGGCCGACGAAAGCAATAAGAAAGCCGGCAACAATGCACAGGTAAGCAGCGGCCAGGGCCACCACACTGCCAATGATCTCGGAGATGAAGCCGCGGTCCAGCTGAATGTACACCCCGATGGCCACTAGGGAGCCGCCGAGGCACTGCAGAGCATTACGAAGCAATGTTTGGTGTAATTAGAAATAGAGAAAATGCAAATATTTGAATTCAACTTACAAATGCAAACATAGCCACTAGGAACATGATCATCTTAGCATAGAGAGGCCTGTTTTGCAGCAGAATTGGTCTGAAATAATTATTTTATAACTTAATTATTTTATGAATTTCATCAATAATAAAGTATTTTAAACCACTTACTTTAGCTTCTTTTGCTGCACATCCTCTTCATACATTGGCTGTGGAGTTCCTTCACTATACATGGCTGAAGGATGGCTAAGTCACAATTTTTGTGACAATATTTAGCACAATATCATGCAATTAGAATAGGCAAATATTGCAAATGTAAAAATTACAATCATAAAAATTATTTGCTATTACTACTATTCATTATATGAAAGCTAGGCCTAATCTGAAAAAATATTTAAAAACTAAAACAAAAAATATTAAATATTAAGCTAATAAACAATAAACAAGATAGATAAGCAATAATTTGTTTTATCTGATTCATTTAAAACATTTTAATATTTAATGATTTGATTAAGATAAAAAATTACTTTCCTGCAGAAATTAGTTTAAGAAAATTATTTTTATAAACACAATCCTAATTTTCATTGCATTTAGGATTGTGTACATGCAAGATTTTAGCAATAAAAAAGCAAAATATATTATGATTAATACCAATTAAGAATCCAGTTGCAGTACCTAACTCTTCTAAAAAGCTAGAAGAACTAAAGCCAATTATCAGTCCCTTAGTTCTAGGTTCTAGCCCTTAAGTCTCTATCAAAACCAAATCTCTATCAATGATAATATTAGAAAAAAATTTAAGAGCTTTGAATTTCATTTATTTAAACACTTTTATCACTGATAATTTTGGCAACCTATTCAGGAAGAAGATTATAACTAAATTTTTAGTAATGGGGGGGGCTGAAAACTTTCCACAAACTAAAAGGCATGTCATTGTCTTGACTTATTCAAACTTATAAGTACAAATTTAAAAAGGTCACTTCCTGCTTCTTGGCATTGTAGTTATAATGTAGCTAGTTAAATATTTCGGAAACATTCAAACATTTTCTGAATATCTTTGATAACTGAATAAAAAACGAGCTAAAAGTAATACACCATGCCATGATTAGTTCCTGAAATATATATATAGACAATTGTATATTGAAATTGAAAACTTAATTGTAATTAACTACGGATATAAACTTGCAATTAAATTTATTCTCTGACACAAATAGTGTGCACTTATTTTGCTTTTTTATTGTAAAGTTATTTTTAACAACAAAAAATAGCTATTTTTACAGTTTCTTATTATCTATTAGTCAAAAATATAAACAGTATTAGTTTTAATAGCTGCTGCCGTTGTAAGAATTGCAACACCGTGAGTTGCTAGATTATACAAAAAGCAAAGTTAAAGAAAACAATTGCCCTAATTAGATGTCAGAAAAAAAAAATAATGCTTCTTTCTACATTACCGCTCTGACCTCTGACTGTTAACCAATTCACTTTTATTAAACAATAGTTTAAACTTCAGAAAGTTCATTCTCGAAACGGTAATAAATTATTTGCGAAAATTCAAAATTACTGAAAATAGTTTTTTAATTTAGATCTTTCGAAATTTCAAGGCTTATTTATGTGAGCTGACAGCTGAGTTTATCATTCTCTAGAGATTAGATCTATATATAATGCTTGGGTCTATAATTTAGTTTTGATAGAAAATTTTTGTGAGTTTTTTAGTGCGTTTTATTTTTAACATTGCCCTTTTTGTTGCAAAATCTAAAAAACCGAATAATTGCCTTTAGGGTGTATCAAAAATGAAATTCCCTTGTACATTGCTTGATTTGTTCAATTATAGGTATGTTTATTAAGTATTTAAATAATTTGTATGAGTTTATCAAGCTTATTTATTGTGAATTTAATCAATTAAGTTTTAGGCCCTACAATTTATTCCAACTAATTCTATGAAGAGTACTATGCTACATAACAGAAAATATAATTTGGAATATATCAAAGTCTTCTGCAGTGCAGCTTATAAAGCATCGCTTATAATATTCATTGATTTGTTTTTCTGCAAACAAATGCCAATGGCAGTTTATAGTTGAAAGTCATAGTGGATAGATAGAACTGATACATATGATAAATGATATTGTTGCTTTTAAAAATGACAATATATATGAATCTGTGTTCTCTTTTATTAATTCTACAAGCGAGTTTTATTACTGAGCAGAATCTATGTTGTTTTACCCTTTCTATGAAATTATGATGTTCTTGTTTAAATTTTAAAACTCTATTGATTTATTCTTGATTTTAATTAATATCTTAGTAAATAGAAAATAAAGTTATAACACTTGCTTGATTTTCTTCAAAAATTCTTTCTTACTGTTGCAGCATGTTGCTAATGTCTCTATATTGTCAGACATGCTAAATTTATGAAATAATTGTCTTATTTGATTTAAATTTAATGATATATGATGTTTTTTTGCAAATTTTTTGTTGATTTAGAAAGGAGCAAAGTTTAAAAATGAATAAATAGTTCACAAAAGCTAGTAATTCACATAAATAAATTTCATAATTTTTAAGGCATTATTTTTTTTATCTTTTTTTCTGAAAAACTCGCATTAGTCCAATTATTATGTTGAATAATGAATACACATAGAAAATCTTATATGTACTATTTTGTTTGAAAGACATTGGATATGTCCCTGGTTTTTTTATTCCATGGCTCGAATTCTTAAATTATTTTCAGCCTAAGCCCTGCAGTCTGTCTGAAAATTCCTGGCCCAACTTCAAATTGCAAGCAGTTGGCCACTGCAGATTCTGCAACACTGAAGTGGATGGCCTCACTAGCAAACTGTACATAGGCTAGTTGAAACAAACAGATATAAACATATAAATAGAGTGAGAAATAGAAACAGCCTGAAAGCCATGTGCGATGTGATGCCCACCATAGTTGAGGATGGCATTGTCGGGCCTACTGGTGGAGGAGACGGTGGCAACGGCGAAGGCGGCGGCGGTGGCAGCGGAGAGCGCGACTTCTCCCAGGAGGAGCTATCGGCAGCTGGCAACGTCGAGCAGCTGATGATCAGCATGTTAGATGAGCGCGACAGGCTGACGGAGGCACTTCGAGACGCGCAGGAGCAGCTGGGTCTGTCGCACCGGCGCGCGGAGGACCTGCAGCGGGAGAGGGACCAGCTGCAGCGTCAGCTGGACTCCAGCATGCCTAAGGTTTGTCTTATTGGATGCGAAGAAATCAAATGGCAGATTGTAAAATAGATACGGCAGATTTTGAAGTAGAAGTGGCGAATTGTCGAGTAGATATGGCAGATTGTAAAGTTGTAAGTGGCAGATTGTAGAGTAAAAATGGCAGATTGTAAAATAGATACGGCAGATTGTAAAGTAGAAGTGGCAGATTGTAAAGTAAAAATGGCAGATTGTAAAGTCAAATCGCAGATTGTAAAGTCTAAGTGGCAGATTGTAAAATAGATTTGGCAGATTGTAGAGTAGAAGTGGCGAATTGTCGAGTAGATATGGCAGATTGTAAAATAGAACTGGCAGATTGTAGAGTAAAAATGGCAGATTGTAAAATAGATACGGCAGATTGTAAAGTAGAAGGGGCAGATTGTAAAGTAAAAATGGCAGATTGTAAAGTTAAATCGCAGATTGTAAAGTCTAAGTGGCAGATTGTAAAATAGATATGGCAGATTGTAGAGTAGAAGTGGCATGTTGCAGAATAGAAATGACAGATTGTACAGTAGAATGGCAGATTTTAGAGTAGAAGTGGCAGATTGTAGAGTAGAAATGGCAGACTGTAGAGTAGAAGTGGCAGATTGTAGAGTAGAAATGGCAGATTGTAGAGTAGAAATGGCAGATTGTAGAGTAGAAATGGCAGACTGTAGAGTAGAAGTGGCAGATTGTAGAGTAGAAATGGCCTATACTAATAGAGACAACCAATTCAAGGGTATAAATTATAAAAGTTGTCCCAATGTTTTATTTCCATTTTTGACTAAGCTCTTATGTAACGCTTATCATTCCTTAGCCTAAAACTACAACATGAATCATAATAAAGGAAAGGCACACAGCAACCAAACTGGATTGGTTTATACAGCGTCCATCCATTTATCCACAGTCTTGATAACTCGCTATTAGCCTTACGCAGCGGTTCAGTCAGCCCGGCAGTCAAGTCCCCCAGCACCCTCTGGAATTGATGGGGAAAGCGCAGCCTCCCTCTCCGCACATGGCTGCCGCATGTTCCGTTCTGGTGCCGCCAGGTCAAGGTGTACCTTAGCAGGGATCTGGAGCAACAACTCTTGTCAGTCAGTCAGTCACCCACTCACTCAAGTCAGTCAGTCAGTCGCTCAGCCAGTCAGTCAGTCAGTCAGTCAGTCAGTCAGTCAGTCAGTCAGTCAGTCAGTCAGTCAGTCAGTCAGTCAGTCAGTCAGTCAGCCAGTCAGTCAGTCAGTCAGTCAGTCAGTCAGTCAGTCAGTCAGTCAGCCAATCAGACTCAGCCAGTCAGCCAGCCAGTCAGTCAGTAAGTCAGTCAGTCAGTCAGTCAGTAAGTCAGTCAGTCAGTCAGTCAGTCAGTCAGTCAGTCAGTCAGTCAGTCAGTCAGTCAGTCAGCCAGTCAGTCAGTCAGTCAGTCAGCCAGTCAGTCAGTCAGTCAGTCAGTCAGTCTGTCAGTCAGTTTCAAGGGAAATTATTAAACATTTTACGCTCATCTATAACACAATACCAAATCTAAACTAGAAGCACAGTTTTGACCAAACAGCACATTGAATACGACAAGTCGAATAGTAAAAGGCGACACGCAAGTTTGCCAGATAATCCTGCGCCAGAATACTCGTTCCAAGATCTCCTTGGCCCGATCCCAGCCCCAGACGGCGAGCTTCTTTGATAGCTAAACTTTGTCCTACAGGGCCCCAGCCGTTCTGTGGAATAAATAAACACCAAAGTGCGCCTGCTTGACAGATAGGGAACAGTTTGAAGATGAGGCCTGGTTTTACCATTCCTGGGTGCTCGACTAGCAGGCCAGGGGAAATATTTTTATTTGCTGAAATATGTTTTCTTTATACTGGTACCACAAGTCATTTTGCTAATCAGTCATCTATGCAAGTTTACCTTAGTCTTGTCACTTTTCTCTTTTGCTCATTTGAAATAGTTGCTAAAATTTATTTTGCGAATCTTGTCGAAATTTAGATGTTTATTACATAATTTTCGAACCTTAGGACATATTTACACAGAAAAAAATAGGAATTTAGACAAATACAGACATTTTTTACTTACCTACTAGAAGTAGCATTGTTCGCAGTTGTTTAACATCATTTTTTTCTCTCTCTCTCCGTGTCCGCTATCCTCTGATCTGATTGGCTGAGAGTTCGATAAATAGCAGCAGCGACCTCTGCATTGATGAGAATTTGTTGAGCGATTAGTTCTTGCAGACAAATGCAGGATATATTTGAAGCTGCTAAATATGTCTGCCAAGTCTTTGTTGCCGTCATTGAAGTCTTCTCGGTCTCGATCGCAGCGTCGGCAAGTTCTAGCGGCTCTGGGCCGGCCTATGACTCCAGTTGCATCCGCTGAACTGCTCAGACAGGAAGGCAGCTCTAGCGACAATGATATTAGTTATTATTCTAATAGTGCTATTAATACTACTGATCCTTGTCCTAGCACTAGTAGTAAATGCTCGAACGAAACCTTATTGTACGAAGGAAACTTGCGGCATCCTCAGAGGACTGCCTTGGCAGTCAGCCAGCAAACCAGCTCGCCGAGGCGGCATTCGCTTGATGACCGGCAGGTAGCAGCCAGCACTGATTAGCTACCTGTGGCCTGGCCTGTGTTCTTTGTTATGTGCCCTAGCTGTCAGCTCTTGATGCTGCACTCTCTTGTAGCTACATCTCATCTCCGCCTGATTAGTCTCCTGTCTCTCATTTGCATCTCATCTCCACCTGATTAGTCTCCTGTCTCTCATGTGCATCTCATCTCCACCTGATTAGTCTCCTGTCTCTCATTTGCATCTCCTCTCCTCTATGAGATTAGTTTCCTGTCTCTCATTTGCATCTCATCTCCACCTGATTAGTCTCCTGTCTCTCATTTGCATCTCATCTCCACCTGATTAGTCTCCCGTCTCTCATTTGCATCTCATCTCCACCTGATTAGTCTCCTGTCTCTCATTTGCATCTCATCTCCACCTGATTAGTCTCCTGTCTCTCATTTGCATCTCATCTCCACCTGATTAGTCTCCTGTCTCTCATTTGCATCTCATCTCCTCTATGAGATTAGTTTCCTGTCTCTCATTTGCATCTCATCTCCACCTGATTAGTCTCCTGTCTCTCATTTGCATCTCATCTCCACCTGATTAGTCTCCCGTCTCTCATTTGCATCTCATCTCCACCTGATTAGTCTCCTGTCTCTCATTTGCATCTCATCTCCACCTGATTAGTCTCCTGTCTCTCATGTGCATCTCATCTCCTCTATGACATAAGTATCCTGTCTCTCAAATACATCTCATCTCCTCTATGAGATTAGTCTCTCATGTACATCTCATATCCGCCTGATTAGTCTCCCATCTCTCATGTGCATCTCATCTCCTCTATGACATAAGTATCCTGTCTCTCAAATACATCTCATCTCCTCTATGAGATTAGTCTCCCGTCTCTCATGTGCATCTCATCTCCTCTATGACATAAGTATCCTGTCTCTCGAATACATCTCATCTCCTCTATGAGATTAGTCTCATGTCTCTCAAATACATCTCATCTCCTCTATGAGATTAGTCTCCCGTCTCTCATGTGCATCCCATCTCCTCTATGACATAAGTATCCTGTCTCTCGAATACATCTCATCTCCTCTATGAGATTAGTCTCATGTCTCTCAAATACATCTCATCTCCTCTATGAGATTAGTCTCCCGTCTCTCATGTGCATCCCATCTCCTCTATGAGATTAGTCTCCCGTCTCTCATGTGCATCTCATCTCCTCTATGACATAAGTATCCTGTCTCTCGAATACATCTCATCTCCTCTATGAGATTAGTCTCATGTCTCTCAAATACATCTCATCTCCTCTATGAGATTAGTCTCCCGTCTCTCATGTGCATCCCATCTCCTCTATGACATAAGTATCCTGTCTCTCGAATACATCTCATCTCCTCTATGAGATTAGTCTCATGTCTCTCAAATACATCTCATCTCCTCTATGAGATTAGTCTCCCGTCTCTCATGTGCATCCCATCTCCTCTATGAGATTAGTCTCCCGTCTCTCATGTGCATCCCATCTCCTCTATGAGATTAGTCTCCCGTCTCTCATGTGCATCTCACCTCCACCTGATTAGTCTCCTGTCTCTCATGTGCATCTCATCTCCTCTATGAGATTAGTCTCCTGTCTCTCATTTGCATCTCATCTCCACCTGATTAGTCTCCTGTCTCTCATGTACATCTCATCTCCTTTATGTGATTAGTCTCCTGTCTCTCACGTGTATCTAATTTCCGCCTGATTAGTCGAGAATCGAACCCCTGACCTTCAAGTCGTGAGTCCGACGCTCTAATCACTAGGCTACAACCCTTTTATAGCTCTCATGTATCTCATGTGCACCTCATCTCATCTCCTCTATGAGAACATTCTTCCATGCGCCAATGCATATGTTGGCAGAGTTACAGAGCTAAGTACAAACAATATATTGTAGAGATGCCGCACAGGGTAAGCGCAATGCATTATAAATCACGCCCAATTGCTGCAGTCCGTCTGCGTTCGATCGATTGAACCGTTTTTGGGGGGGGGGCGGTTTGGTCGCTGACTTTCAGATCCGGGAGTGAGGGGGCTAATTTGCCGCGGCTAAGCCGGCCCGATGCTTGCGGCTCAATCCGTGAGATTGCCGGCTGAGCAGCTCTTACTCAGATCTTATATTCCCGCCTTACCATGCTTTGGAGTGGGGGGCCTCGGAGTAGTGAGAGTTGCTCTGCTCATTCATTGATGAATTATAGATGCTGACTGCCGTTTCTGCTGCTGCATCTATCTATCTATCTATCTATCTATCTATTTATCTATCTATCTATCTATCTATCTATCTATCTATCTATCTATCTATCTATCTATCTATCTATCTATCTATCTATCTATCTATCTATCTATCTATCTATTTATCTATTTATCTATCTATCTATCTATCTATCTATCTATATATCTATCTATCTATCTATCTATCTATCTATCTATCTATCTATCTATCTATCTATCTATCTATCTATCTATCTATCTATCTATCTATCTATCTATCTATCTATCTATCTATCTATCTATCTATCTATCTATCTATCTATCTATCTATCTATCTATCTATCTATCTATCTATCTATCTATCTATCTATCTATCTATCTATCTATCTATCTATCTATCTATCTATCTATCTATCTATCTATCATCTACCCCAACCAACACCCAAAACCGGCCCTCAGGACTCAGTCAGCTTGGCCAAGGAGGTCGCCCTTCTCCGCGACCAGCTGCAGGAGCGAGACGAGGACATCGCCGATCTGAAAGCAGAGCGGAGCAACACGCGTCTCCTGCTGGAACACCTGGAATCCCTGGTTGCTAGGCACGAACGGTCGCTAAGGATGACGGTGGTGAAGCGTCAGGCCTCAACTCCGGCAGGCGTGAGCTCCGAAGTTGAGGTGCTCAAAGCGCTGAAAAGTCTATTTGAGCACCACAAGGCTCTAGACGAGAAGATCAAAGAGAAATTGCGCAACGCCATCGACCGGGCGAACAGGCTGGAGGCGGAGCTGGCGGCGGCCAATCAGGCGGCTACCAAGAGCGCCGCCAGGAGCCAGGCTGTTCAGGTGGCGCCTTCCGCAACCCAGACTGAGGCATCCGGACTTGCCAATGGCCAGCCTAAACAACAGCAGGAAAATTCTCCAAAGCAAGAGCAGAATCAGATTGAAAGTAAGAAGCAGCAACAGCAACAAGAGGAACAGGAAAAGCAACGGCAACAACAATTGCAGCAGCAGCAGCAACAGCAGTTGCAAAAGCAGCAACAATTGCAGCAACAATTGCAACAACTGCAGGAGCACCTCGAGCAGAGCCAGCGTCGCATAGCGGAGCTGGAAGAGCTTCAGGCTCGAAATAACGCCGACTCGGGCAAGGCTGACGAACTGGTGGAGCGCCTGCAGCGCGACCTGGCCGAAGGCGAAGCCCGCCGGCGAGACCAGGAGGCCCGCATCGCCACGCTGGAGCAGCGGTGAGCGGCGCTTTTTAAACCAGAGAAGCGATGAGTATCAATAAATTATTCTTAGGAGGGCTGCGGACACTCTTCGGTGACATCGTCCCGCTGCCAGCACTGAGGCACTGAGGCACAGCAGATATCGAACCCAATAAGAAATCGATCCTCTTTATTCCAGCTACCTCGGCGCCCAGCGCGAGACCAGCGCCGCTCAGGAGCGCTGCGATCGGCTTGAAGAGCAGCTGGCCATGCGGGACAGCAGCCTCCGCCTGTCCGAGGACAAGCTGCGCCACCTGCTGGACCAGCGCGACCTGGACGCCGACAGCAGCGCCGAGCGGTCCGAGCTGGCCGAACGGACCGACGAGCTGCGCGAAGAGCTGGACGAGGCGCGCACGGAGCTGGCGCGCTGCCAGCAGCGGGAGCGACTGCACGAGGAGCACAGCGGCCGGCTGTCGGCCACAGTTGACCGGCTGCTGGAGGAGAGCAACGAGCGGCTGCAGCAGCACCTGGCCGAGAAGATGGCCAGCCTGACCGAGCGTGGGCAGCTCAGCGGCGAGCTGGAGCTCACCCGCGGCCAGCTGGAGGAGATCCGGGCCGATCGGGACCGTCTGGCTGGCGAGCTCGAGCGACTTCGCGCCGAGGCGCATCGGCTGAGGTCGGCGGCTCGACGTTCGGGCAGCTCGGCGGCGCCAGGCCTGGGCTCGTCCTCGGTGTCTCCGTCGTCTACTGCAGCCGCCGCTGCCGCCTCCGTGACTGACAGCAAAATGGCCGCGGTGGCTACAGACGCTGTGTCGGCTGAACACGACAGGGTGGCACAGCAGAAGGTGCTGCACAGTGTACAGCAGGTGAGCATTGGCTGCGGCTGCTTCAAGCTCTGCGCTGGAATGATTTTACTTGGGATTTTGAACCTGGGAATCTGTACGGTGATTATGAGGATTATCCTCATGGGGATCTGTAGCAGCTATTCAATTGGGAACTGTGAGAATTACCTTCATGGCTCTAAGGATCTGTGATCTATGATCTGTGATCATTATTTACCTGGGGATCTGTAAGGATTATTTACCCCTGGGGAACTGTGAGGATTATTTACCTGGGCGATCTGTGGGGATTATTTACCTGGGAGATCTGTGAGGATTATTTACCTGGGAGATCTGTGAGGATTATTTACCTGGGGATCCGTGGGGATTATTTAACTGGGAGATCTGTGAGGATTATTTACCTGGGAGATCTGTGGGGATTATTTACCTGGGAGATCTGTGAGGATTATTTACCTGGGAGATCTGTGGGGATTATTTACCTGGGAGATCTGTGAGGATTATTTACCTGGGAGATCTGTGAGGATTATTTACCTGGGAGATCTGTGAGGATTATTTACCTGGGAGATCTGTGAGGATTATTTACCTGGAAGATCTGTGAGGATTATTTACCTGGGAGATCTGTGAGGATTATTTACCTGGGAGATCTGTGAGGATTATTTACCTGGAAGATCTGTGAGGATTATTTACCTGGGAGATCTGTGGGGATTATTTACCTGGGAGATCTGTGAGGATTATTTACCTGGGAGATCTGTGAGGATTATTTACCTGGGAGATCTGTGAGGATTTTTTACCTGGGAGATCTGTGAGGATTATTTACCTGGGAGATCTGTGAGGATTATTTACCTGGGAGATCTGTGAGGATTATTTACCTGGGAGATCTGTGAGGATTATTTACCTGGGAGATCTGTGGGGATTATTTACCTGGGAGATCTGTGAGGATTATTTACCTGGGAGATCTGTGGGGATTATTTACCTGGGAGATCTGTGGGGATTATTTACCTGGGAGATCTGTGAGGATTATTTACCTGGGAGATCTGTGGGGATTATTTACCTGGGAGATCTGTGGGGATTATTTACCTGGGGATCCGTGGGGATTATTTAATTGGGGATCTGTAAGGATTATTAACTGTGGAGTTTATTAAGACGTGCCATGTGTCACGTGAATCGAAGACGATTTTCCTATTAATTTTTAACCATTTTCCGCTTATTTACCACGAAAGCTCGTTTTGAATGAAGTTTGCAAGCAAAGTTTTTAAGTTTTTTAAGCATCGCTTCAATTTGATTTCAATTTTCCTTGCTGCACCAAGACGTCTATGTCTCATATTTTTACCGCATGCTTCCCAAATCCCAATGCAAAATGTTCCCTTCCAATTTGCGATCTGTTCAACCAGCTGCCGGAGTCGCTGCCGGATGCTGCGCTGGGAGATGATGAAGCATTTGCAATGGACCCAAGAAATTTTGCTGCTTACGCTGAGCAGCAGCAGCTGCGCCAGCTGCATCTGATGAGGCGCCGGTTCCAGCAGCAGCAGGGATTTTATCCCGATCCATCGTCAGCATGCAGCATCCCAGTGCTGCTCCCTCCCATGGTGGAGGAAGCTGAAGAATATCCCAATAACCAGGTGGATTGTTGCTTTGCCGCCTGTGCTTCAACCTCACCGTGCCGCATTTTATTTGCTTCACTCTTGTGTTGCCTTCCCGCTTCCCAGTGTTGTCGTTCTGCTCCCAGAGCGTCTGGCCGTGCCGCTGCGCATGCGCTTGCTACTCTCGAATTGGGGCTCCGTAGCCACCTGCTTCTCCCTGTCTCACCTCTCTCCCTCCCTTCTCCCTCTCTTCTCCCTCCCTTCTCATTCTCTTCTCTCTCTCTTCTCCCTCCCTTCTCATTCTCTTCTCTCTCTCTCTTCTCCCTCCCTTCTCATTCTCTTCTCTCTCTCTCTCTTCTCCCTCCCTTCTCATTCTCTTCTCTCTCTCTCTTCTCCCTCCCTTCTCATTCTCTTCTCTCTCTCTCTTCTCCCTCCCTTCTCATTCTCTTCTCTCTCTCTTCTCCCTCCCTTCTCATTCTCTTCTCTCTCTCTCTCTTCTCCCTCCCTTCTCATTCTCTTCTCTCTCTCTCTTCTCCCTCCCTTCTCATTCTCTTCTCTCTCTCTCTCTCTCTTCTCCCTCCCTTCTCATTCTCTTCTCTCTCTCTTCTCCCTTCCTTCTCATTCTCTTCTCTCTCTCTCTCTTCTCCCTCCCTTCTCATTCTCTTCTCTCTCCCTTCTCCCTCCCTTCTCATTCTCTTCTCTCTCTCTCTTCTCCCTCCCTTCTCATTCTCTTCTCTCTCTCTTTTCTCCCTCCCTTCTCATTCTCTTCTCTCTCCCTTCTCCTCCCTTCTCATTCTCTTCTCTCTCTTCTACTCCCTTCTCATTCTCTTCTCTCTCTCTCTTCTCCCTCCCTTCTCATTCTCTTCTCTCTCTTCTCCCTCCCTTCTCATTCTCTTCTCTCTCTCTTCTCCTCCCTTCTCATTCTCTTCTCTCTCTCTTCTCCTCCCTTCTCATTCTCTTCTCTCTCTCTTCTACCTCCCTTCTTCTCTCTACCCCTCTTCTTCCTCCCTTCTCCTCCCTTTTCCTTCCCTCTTCCCTCTCTTCTCCCTTTCATCCCCCTCCCTCTGTCTCCCCCCGTCCCCCTCCCCTATCAATGGGCCAAGACATACAGTAAGTTGGCAAAAGTTCCAAGCAGGCAAGGATAGCAAATTGTTTTCCTAGATGGAGCTCAAATCGAAAATCTACGCATAGTAGAGCAAAAACGCTTTATGTTTATGTTTTAATGATTAAATACGCAACAATGAACTTATCTACTCATAGTAGTTTAAAATCTGTACATTCTAAACAAAATCTTCTAGGCTTTCGATTCTACAGCCGTGATTACTTCTGGCGCCGCATCTACTGACTCTGCTTATCGACAGCAGCAGCAGCAGCAGCCGCAACAACAGCAGCAGGATGTGCACTCACTGACCCTCATCATTCAGCAGCAGCTTGACGCCATCAACAACGAGATTCGCCTCATCCAGGAGGAGAAGGAGACAACGGAGCAGCGGGCCGAGGAGCTGGAATCTCGCGTAGGCAGCGGCGGCAGCCTGCATTTGCAGCACCAGCTCAGCCCGACCGCCTCTGCCGCTGCTGCAGTGCCGTCATCCATGGCGAGGAGCTCCGCTGCCGCCACCGCTGCCAGATCTGCTGCTCCTGGCTTTGCGGGACAGCACTATGGGGTGAGTCTGTCTGTCTGTCTGTCTGTCTGTCTGTCTGTCTGTCTGTCTGTCTGTCTGTCTGTCTGTCTGTCTGTCTGTCTGTCTGTCTGTCTGTCTGTCTGTCTGTCTGTCTGTCTGTTTCGTACACCATACGGATCGCACTCTGTTCTGTTGTACCTGTACGATGTGTACGTGCAATCGGGTTACAAATTTGAGAGCGCCATAATTCCGGAGCCAAGCCCAATCAGCCAGCTCACCCTGCAACGCCGCAGCCTGTTGAGCCCCAGCGACCGCACCGGCCGGCCTCGGCCCCCTATTTGGCTGAGTACTGTGATGCAGCTCAGCCGCCGACTGCGCGGATGCCGCAGTCGCAGCAAATATGGGATCGCGCCAGTTATTATTCCCAGCGCTGTCATTATCGCGCTGGACAGCAGGTTGGCGCGCGCGCGCACTCTTGCGCAACTTTTCGACTTCGCGTTTGCAAAAAAAATCCAGCCATGCGATTGGAGTTGTGTATTACCTGGGCTGGTGGTGGATTGTTAGACTGGTGGTGGATTGCTAGACTGGTGGTGGATTGCTAGACTGGTGGTGGATTGCTAGACTGATGGTGGATTGCTAGACTGATGGTGGATTGCTAGACTGGTGGTGGATTGCTAGACTGGTGGTGGATTGCTAGACTGGTGGTGGATTGCTAGACTGGTGGCGGATGGCTAGACTGGTGGTGGATTTCTAATCTATCCTATAAATAAAGACATAACGCAGATATATTATTACATAAAGTTTACTTAAAGCATAATCTTTAAATTATTCCTATAATTTACAAGCACATTGTCTTTTCTGTTGACAAATTTAATGTTAACAGCAGGATTGTATAAAAACGATTCGAAAATTATTTTTTCTTAGTGGGTTCGGCTTTCGCATTGGTTTTTATTTGCCCTGTTGGTTTCAGCCTTTTCTGCTATTTCCGATTGATGCAAAATGCCGAATATTAATTGAAATACTTCTTGCTAACTACTGACAGCAGTATCGTCAGCTTTCAACTGTTGTTTTTTATACTAATCTCTTGGCGCTTTGCAACTCGACGATTTCAGTCTTCAAAATTGTGGTAGCTGATTCCTAAGTTTCTGACCCGGCCGTTTTAGACTCGACCTTCGTCAGAAACACCCCACAATCCTCAGCAACAGCTTCATCATCTTCAGCATCAGCAGCAACAAGAGATGCGTTTGGCTGGGGTTCCTGCGGTCAGCTCACGCGATAAGTAAGTCCGTTTTGCCTGCTTTGCTAACTTGGCTAAATTGTTGCTTGTTGCTGTCTACTCAAACTAATGTGCTTCTACTCAGATAAAAGTCTACTCAGATTAGTTTGGAGTCTACTTAGATCAGTGCAGAGTCTACTCAGATCAGTGCAGAGTCTACTCAGATTAGTTTGGAGTCTACTTAGATCAGTGCAGAGTCTACTCAGATCAGTGCAGAGTCTACTCAGATCAGTGCAGAGTCTACTCAGATCAGTGCAGAGTCTACTCAGATCAGTGCAGAGTCTACTCAGATCGGTGCAGAGCCTACTCTTATCAGTGCAGAGTCTACTCAGATCAGTGCAGATTCTACTCAGATCAGTGCAGAGTCTACTCAGATTAGTGCAGAGTCTACTTAGATCAGAGCAGAGTCTACTCAGATCAGTGCAGAGTCTACTCAGATTAGTTTGGAGTCTACTCAGATCAGTGCAGAGTCTATTCAGATCAGTGCAGAGTCTACTCAGATCAGTTTGGAGTCTACTCATATCAGTGCAGAGTCTATTCAGATCAGTGCAGAGTCTACTCAGATCAGTTTGGAGTCTACTCATATCAGCTTGGAGTCTACTTAGGTCAGTGCAGATTCTACTCAGGTCAGTGCAGAGTCTACTCAGATTAGTGTGTTTGATCAACTGTGAACTTTGATCAAATATTTATCAACTCTGATCAAACTAGAAAATCTTACACCCCTATAACTGTCTCCTGGAAAATCCGCCCAGCCCTGTTGCTGGGGTGGCAGCTCCGCAGCGCCAGCAGCGATCGACCAAGCAGCAGCCGCCGCCCCCTCCGCCGCCGCCTAGAAACGAGCATGCTGCTAGGCAACTGTTGCTATGGCAACAGCAAGGCCAGAAAAGCAGAGCTGAAGGGTAAAATCTGCATGCTAAAGAGAAGAGCAGATGGCAGACGCCTTGCATTCTTTGTGTCATTTATTCTAGATCTTTGTACGAAGGAATGCCTGACAAGATGAAGCTCTGTAATGCTCATAACGGTAAACCCAGAAAAAGCATGAAACTGAGCATCCTATTCTGCTTAGACAAGTTTTTACAGTCACTAATTGTTTGCCATATTTTGTTTACAAGATTTTAATAGATTTTCTATGATGACGAGTGCATAACCGCAACTAATGTAATGCGATTTTTATGCTGAATTTTTATGCTTAATTTCTATTACCCAGCCTCCTTAAGGCTTCATCATCTTGTCAAGCTCCTTCATCTTGCACAGCTTCATTTCCGAAGTTTCATCATCCTATCAAGCTCCGTCAGCTTACACAGCCTCCTTTCTGAAGCTTCATCATCCCGTCAAGCTCTGTCATCTTACACAGCCTCCTTTCTGAAGCTTCATCATCCCGTCAAGCTCTGTCATCTTACGCAGCCTCCTTTCTGAAGCTTCATCGTATTTGTTAGCTCCTTTATCTTACCCAGCTTCATTTCCGATGCTTCATCATCTTGTCAGCTCCGTCATCTTACCCAGCCTCCTTTCCTAAGCTTCATCCCGTCAAGCTCCGTCATCTTACCCAGCCTCCTTTCCCAAGCTTCATCATCCCGTCAAGCTCTGTCATCTTACCCAGCCTCCTTTCCCAAGCTTCATCATCCCGTCAAGCTCTGTCATCTTACACAGCCTCATTCCGAAGCTTCATCATCCCGTCAAGCTCTGTCATCTTACACAGCTTCATTCCGAAGCTTCATCATCCCGTCAAGCTCCGTCATCTTACCCAGCCTCCTTTCCTAAGCTTCATCCCGTCAAGCTCCGTCATCTTACCCAGCCTCCTTTCCTAAGCTTCATCATCCCGTCAAGCTCCGTCATCTTACCCAGCCTCCTTTCCTAAGCTTCATCATCCCGTCAAGCTCCGTCATCTTACCCAGCCTCCTTTCCCAAGCTTCATCATCCCGTCAAGCTCTGTCATCTTACCCAGCCTCCTTTCCCAAGCTTCATCATCCAGTGAAGCTCTGTCATCTTACCCAGCCTCCTTTCCCAAGCTTCATCATCCCGTCAAGCTCTGTCATCTTACACAGCTTCATTCCGAAGCTTCATCATCTTGCCAAGTTCCATCATCTTACCCAGCCTCATTTCCAAAGCTTCTTTATCTCATCAAGCTTTTACAAGCCTGGTCATTCCAAATCGAACTCTTGAAACTGTCTTACAGTCAGCGGCATGACTCGCGACAGCAGCCGCACTACATTCAGCAGCAGTCGCCAACATCGTCAGCCTCTGGCAGTCAGGAATCTCTGCGTCAGGCCTTCCTGTCTTCGTCGCCCGTGCCTCGTCAACAGCAGCAGCAGCAGCAACAGCAACAACAACAGCAGCAGCAGAGGCGCAAGCCGAACTCGCTAATGGGTCGAATTTTCTTTAAACGCGGCGGAACCGGGACGGCCATCGCCGAGTCGCCGACTGTCGCCGCGCCGACGGGAGCTGCTTCCGCGGCGTCGCCGTCTCTGCCGGCGATTCAGGCAAATTCCGGTGGCCTGCAGTACTTCCACAGCTTGCCTAGGGGCGGGGGCGACTGGCGGGACTCCCCGGTGTCGATGGGTGAGCGATTCCCGGTCTGCTGCTGTCTGGTGTGCTGTCTGATGTGCTGTCTGGTGTGCTGTCTGGTGTGCTGTCTGGTGTGCTGTCTGATGTGCTGTCTGATGTGCTGTCTGATGTGCTGTCTGATGTGCTGTCTGATGTGCTGTCTGATGTGCTGTCTGATGTGCTGTCTGGTGTGCTGTCTGATGTGCTGTCTGGTGTGCTGTCTGATGTGCTGTCTGGTGTGCTGTCTGGTGTGCTGTCTGATGTGCTGTCTGGTGTGCTGTCTGGTGTGCTGTCTGGTGTGCTGTCTGGTGTGCTGTCTGGTGTGCTGTCTGATGTGCTGTCTGGTGTGCTGTCTGATGTGCTGTCTGGTGTGCTGTCTGATGTGCTGTCTGGTGTGCTGTCTGATGTGCTGTCTGGTGTGCTGTCTGATGTGCTGTCTGATTTGCTGTCTGATTTGCTGTCTGATTTAAACTTGGCTAAACTTGCTTCATCTGTAAAAATTGCAGGAAGCATCAACGCCCCCTCGCCCTTCGACTCCTCGTCCACGGCGTCCGGCCGCCCGTACACGCTGGCCGGGTCGCGTGACGGCTCCATAGCTGGCGGCTCCTCTGCCGCCTCAACCGTTGTGGCTCCCAGCCCACACGACTTCCTTGGACAGAAGGCGGAAGACAGAAGAAGAAGAAAAAAGTGAGACAGGTTTAAGGGATGACTTGCTAAGGGATTTATGTTGCCGAAGCAGTGCCGACTCTTGAAACACCTTCCCAAATACTCAGTTGCTGGGCCAGCCTCCCAGATCCTCAGTTGCTGGGCCAGCCTTTCAGATCCTCAGTTGCTGGGCCAGCCTCCCAGATCCTCAGTTGCTGGTCCAGCCTTTCAGATCCTCAGTTGCTTGTCCAGCCTCCCAGATCCTCAGTTGCTGGGCCAGCCTCCAAGATCCTCAGTTGCTGGTCCAGCCTCCCAGATCCTCAGTTGCTGGGCCAGCCTCCCAGATCCTCAGTTGCTGGGCCAGCCTCCAAGATCCTCAATTGCTGGGCGAGCCTCCCAGATCCTCAGTTGCTGGGCCAGCCTCCAAGATCTTCAGTTGCTGGGCCAGCCTCCAAGATCTTCAATTGCTGGGCCAGCCTCCAAGATCCTCAATTGCTGGGCCAGCCTCCAAGATCCTCAGTTGCTGGGCCACCGCCACCCTCCCGATCCCTACACTGCCGCCCTGCAGGGAGGAGCTGCTGGAGGCGGTGATGCGGGAGCGCACCAGCTTTGCCCAGTGGAGCGGGCCCACAGTGGTGGCCTGGCTGGAGCTGTGGGTCGGCATGCCTGACTGGTACGTGGCCGCCTGCCGGGCCAACGTGAAGTCCGGCGCCATCATGGCGGCGCTGTCCGACCAGGAGATCCAGCGCGAGATCGGCATCTCGAATCCGCTGCACCGGCTGAAGCTGCGCCTGGCCGTGCAGGAGATGCTGGCCATCACCGGCCCGGCGTCGGGCGCCGGCGGCGCGGGCAACCCAGTGAGCGGCCAGATGGGCCACGACTGGGTTGGCAACAGCTGGCTGCCCAGCCTGGGCCTGGCGCAGTACAGATCCGCTTTCATGGAGTGCCTGGTTGACGCCAGGATGCTGCCGAGGCTGGGCAAGAAAGAGCTGCGGTCGCATCTGCGAATGACCGACGGATTCCATCGCGACTCGTTCGCCTGCGGCGTGCGAGCGCTGCAGCTGCTGGGCTTCGATAGGGACGCCTTGGAGGCCAGGCGGGACGCCTGCGAAAACTCGGACACTGGTGAGGCTGGGAGATGTATGGGAGAAGCTGAGTGAGTCTGAAAGATGCTGGGAGAGTTTGGAAGAAGCTAAGTGAGTCTGAAAGATGCTGGGAGAGTCTGGAAGAGACTGGATGAGGCTGGAAGAGGGTTGGGTGAGTCTGGAAGAGACTGGATGAGTCTGGAAGAGGCTGGGTGAGTCTGGAAGAGACTGGATGAGGCTGGAAGAGGCTGGGTGAGTCTGGAAGAGACTGGGTGAGTCTGGAAGAGACTGGGTGAGTCTGAAAGAGGCTGGGTGAGTCTGGAAGAGGCTAGGTGAGTCTGGAAGAGGCTAGAAGAGGCTAGGTGAGTCTGGAAAGGCTGGGTGAGTCTGGAAGAGGCTGAGTGAGTCTGGAAGAGGCTAGAAGAGGCTAGGTGAGTCTGAAAGAGGCTGGAAGAGGCTGGGTGAGTCATGAAGAGGCTGGGTGAGTCTGGAAGAGGCTGGAAGAGGCTGGGTGAGTCATGAAGAGGCTGGGTGAGTCTGGAAGAGGCTGGAAGAGGCTGGGTGAGTCGCACTAGTTCAATATCCATCGTATCGACAGACTAAATGCAAACTCGAAGGTACAAGAAAAGCTGCACAAGTTTCCAGCAGCAATAGAAGACAGAATTAATGCATTTGGATTACCTCTTTGCACTGCCCGCAAGACCTGCTGGTCTGGTCAAGCGACCGAGTCTACCGCTGGCTGTGCCGCATCGGCCTGCCACTCTCGTCGGATCTGTCCGCGGCGTCGGCGGGCGGCCAGGCGGTTCATCAGCACCCGCTGCAGGAGTCGGGGGTGCACGGCGCTCTAATGCTACTGGACGAGAGCTTCGACTGGTCGACCTTGGCTCAGCTGCTACTGCTGCCGCAGAACGCGGGCGCCACTCCCGTCAGGCAGCTGCTGGAGCGCGAGTTCAACCAGCTGGTGGGCCGTGAGCGGGCGAGGCACCGACAGCTGCTGCAGGCGATGCAGCTTCAGCAGCAGCTGTAGCAGCGCATTTCAGCTTGTTGGCTTGTCGCTGGGGCTTGTGGAGAGCCGAAATTAAGACAACAGTCAGCCCTTGCCCTAACCCCAACTGTATGACCCTTGCCCTAACCCCAACTATATGACCCTTGCCCTAACCCCAACTGTATGACCCTTGCCCTCACCCCAACTATATGACCCTTGCCCTCACCCCAACTATATGACCCTTGCCCTCACCCCAACTATATGACCCTTGCCCTCACCCCAACTATATGACCCTTACCCAAACCCTAACTATATGACCCTTGCCCTAACCCCAACTATATGACCCTTGCCCTCACCCCAACTATATGACCCTTGCCCTCACCCCAACTATATGACCCTTACCCAAACCCTAACTATATGACCCTTGCCCTAACCCCAACTATATGACCCTTGCCCTCACCCCAACTATATGACCCTTGCCCTCACCCCAACTATATGACCCTTGCCCTCACCCCAACTATATGACCCTTGCCCTCACCCCAACTATATGACCCTTGCCCTCACCCCAACTATATGAACTTGCCCTCACCCCAACTATATGACCCTTGCCCTAACCCCAACTATATGAACTTGCCCTCACCCCAACTATATGACCCTTGCCCTCACCCCAACTATATGACCCTTGCCCTAACCCCAACTATATGACCCTTGCCCTAAGCCTGACAAACCCCTTAAGTGTATTAGTGCACGGAATCGAAGCCGCGGACTGTGACGCGAGAGCCAGGCGCATTACTACTGATATTATGACCCGGCCCTCCTCGGCAGTAGTACAGTAGGCTCATGAATTGGGATTCAGTTTGTACGACTTTCTGCGACCTCAGCGACATGCCCGAGTCGAACCCAGTACTTTTTGGTCACTGGCCAGTTTTTACAGCCTGCGGTTTTTCATTCACGGTCTCGATTGGATGCCCTGAATATGCCAGCAAGGCTTTTCAGTTCGTTTCCGTTGTACAATAAGGTGTTTCCTGTGCATTGGTGCAATATTCACTTAGGTGTGTGTTATACAAATATATTATTATTTAACTGTAGTTCTATGTGATGCCCGTTTTATTTTTCGTGCTATTTTCATTGAATCGAATCGCATGTTATTTTTTATCTTACTATTAAATTGTGTTATTGTCTTGTCGCGCAGTAGAAGTCATATTTTTTAAATATATAATAGCCTGTAGTTACGTCTGCTGTCTATATGCCCGTATATTTCCGTACGTTGGCTGCATTTCAACATTGAATTCACAAATTAATTAGGAAGATATTGTAGACGAAACTCACCCTCCACCAATGTACACACACTCTAGACCAAACCCTACCCCTCCGCCAATGTACACACACTCTAGACCAAACCCTACCCCTCCGCCAATGTACACACACTCTTGACCAAACCCTACCCCTCCACCAATGTACACACACTCTTGACCAAACCCTACCCATCCGCCAATGTACACACACTAAACCAAACCCTACCCCTCCGCCAATGTACACACACTCTAAACCAAACCCTACCCCTCCGCCAATGTACACACACTCTAAACCAAACCCTACCCCTCCGCCAATGTACACACACTCTAAATCAAACCCTATCCCTCCGCCAATGTACACACACTCTAAACCAAACCCTACCCCTCCGCCATTGTACACACACTAAACCAAACCCTACCCCTCCGCCAATGTACACACACTCTAAATCAAACCCTACCCCTCCGCCAATGTAAACTTACCATCCGTTGGTATCTGATTATTATCGATTAATTAATTGATATTGATTATTGACAACGAGCGTAGTAATGATATAAATGTATGCCTCTATTCAATATTTTTGTGACAAAACTTTTCATGTTTATAAAATTATGTTAGCGTGCCTTCACAGTGCTCATTTCGATCGGAATATTCATGCGCCATAAAATAGTTTTTTTAATCAAATTTTAGTTTATTATGTTGTCCATCCGCAGATATTTTCTATACTTAATATTTTATTCCTTTCGTTGAAAACAATGAAAAATACGTTTTTCATGACCTGATGTCGCCGTCTCTTGAGTCGCAAAGTATTAGTTTTGTCTTTATCATTGATTAATATTAAACTGCCTATTCGCATTGCTGTAAGTCCGCTGCTTATAGTATGTACTTTTAAACTTTGCTTGTTTGTTTTGATTATGTGTTTGTCTCTTTCACAAAGCACTCAGTGCAATCAATTAATTAATTTGCCCAGCAGTTGAGGCACCTGAATGCAAGTGTTTGCAAATGCATTTTTAATATAAGCTCCTAATCTTGACAGAACACTGCTATACTGTTATGGCATGAAGCTGAAATGTTTGATTTCTATTTTCCTTTGTCACAGTTATGGATTAGAGACACGTCGTTTTAGAATCCGTATTAACAAATAAATTTAATCGAAATAGCGTTATTAAGTAATCGCATTCTATTTGGCTTTTATCGGTTTTATTTTTTTAAACTTAATATTTTCTTTTCTGCCTACCAAACTCATAGCTATAGCTAGAAATAGTTATAAACTTGTTTAATACTTTTGTTTATTTTTTAGACCACAAGTTTACTCTCGCTGTTTCTATTCGATTCTATTTTATTCGACTTTGCTGCATCCTTCTTAGATCAGACTGAATTGTTATATTTTCAACTTGCTTGATTTTTGGCAAATACACTATTCATAAGCACTGCATATTGAATACATAAATAGCATTATGAATATTATAGCAAAATCAATTTAGTGTCCGATGCATTGTTGCAGCTAATTTTGAGTTCAGATCTACTCTCTGATGTTTGTCCCCTCCTACAGCCCCCTCCACCCAGCCCCTACCCCTCAGCCCCTACCCCTCAGCCCCTACCCCTCAGCCCCTACCCCTCAGCCCCTACCCCTCAGCCCCTACCCCTCAGCCCCTACCCCTCAGCCCCTACCCCACAGCCCCCTACCCTACAGCCCCCTACCCCGCAGCCCCTACCCCACAGCCCCCTACCCTACAGCCCCCTACCCCCAGCCCCTACCCCTCAGCCCCTACCCCTCATCCCCCTACCCTACAGCCCCCTACCCCACAGCGCCTACCACACAGAGCCCCCTACCCCACAGCCCCCTACCCCACAGCCCTCTACCCCTCAGCCCCCTACCCCACAGCCCCCTACCCCACAGCGCCTACCACACAGAGCCCCCTACCCCACAGCCCCTACCCCCAGCCCCCTACCCCCAGCCCCTACCCCCAGCCCCCTACCCCACGCCCCTACCCCACAGCCCTACCCCACAGCACCCTACCCCTCATCCCCTACCCTACAGCCCCCTACCCCACAGCGCCTACCACACAGAGCCCCCTACCCCACAGCCCCTACCCCTCAGCCCCCTACCCCCCAGCCCCCTACCCCCCAGCCCCCTACCCCACGCCCCTACCCCACAGCCCCTACCCCACAGCACCCTACCCCTCAGCCCCCTACCCTACAGCCCCCTACCCCACAGCGCCTACCCCACAGAGCCCCCAAACCCAGTGCGCCCCAACCACAAAGTGCCTTCTAAAGGTAACGTACATGTGTAGTGTACGCCCACGCATCACCATTGATTGTCATTGTACCAAGCGATAAGGCTACATCAACCGGCGAATGGCATTGCTGCCCATTCCGCCAACTCCCCTGAGCAGGCACACAAGCGCGCGGATACGTACGCAGTCATACACACAGGCACTCACTCACACAGGAGTGTACAGCAGCCCTAACTTTATTTAATTTATCGTTAGGCATGTACACTTCACTGTGCCTTTTTGTGGGTTGGCTCTCAAGTTGGCGTTAATTGCACAAGCAGGCCAAGCCGAGATTCAGGCTACACTAAATCACTAGGCTAGGTAGGTCTCACTGTTATTAAATGTGCGTTAGCAAAAACTTTATGAAAGTAGAAAATCAAAAAGCATTTGTTTATTGCCTAATCAAAAGGTGAAAATTGTCGTCTCTGATGGCTCGAGACATGTTTCGAATGGTTTGCTTTATTGTCGAAGTTGATCGAAGGTTGGCGTTGTTGGCAAAGTCGTTAAAGTCATAATATGAAGCTCTCACAGCTCCAGTATGAGTTGGATGCTTTTCAGAGCCTCGTACCTGCCTTCAGTCGCATACCTCCACATCATCTTTCGGAGCGAATCAGCTACGGCAGAGGTCGCGTAGACGCCGCTTGGGTTGCAGAAGGCGCAGCTCGAGTACCACCAGCCGCCGTTGCCGCAAAAGGCCACAGAGCAGCTGGTGCCGGACCTGCCATCGTTGTCCCGGTCCATAGTGGAGAACTGACTGTTATTTTGAAAGGCCAGAGCGTCTCCCGTCATGTTTGAGCTGTCACTGAGGTATGAACCGAAGGTCATGGCGTAGTTGGTGCTGGCATCGCCGACGCTGAAGCCGGAGTACTCGGCGATGAACAAGTCGTCAGCCCAGGTGACAGCCTCCACCCTCAGCACTCTCGGAGTTCTGCCAGTCAGCTCGTTGATGATGAAAAGACCTGGACAAATTCGAGAGAGAAAACTCAACCAAATTTCTTCGTGGCGAAACCCCATTCAGAGCTATGCGGTCTCTGAAGCATACTAAATGCACTGGAGATAAGGCAAATATATGCTCGTTACTGGCCTTAATCTCATTTCTAAGAAAATCTACTTCAGTTGTCCATGAATTCTCACCAATCCAGAAGTCAGTGTCATCCTCGAAACCGTTTTCATAGGCAGACCACGGCTGTGCGAAGCTCAAACTGCCTTTCTCCCTTTTCAGTATGGCAAAAAACATCCGCTCGTCTACCATGTCTGAAAGCATGCGATGCAATGTTAGATTGTGGCTGTAGTAGAATCTGAATTCTGCAAGTTTTTCTCAGCAATTGTGCTTACACGGCTCGAGACTGTCGACACGGCGGCGAAAGACCTGACCGCTGCCACCAGCGGCTCCAAAGCTGGCGTTGCGCAGGATGGAGGTGAGGCACCGACCTGTTTCAGGCAAAAACACGGCAGCAGAGCAGCGCTTCCTGCCGAGAGCGTCACACTTCATGACGCAATCTCGTTCGCTGCTACCTGGAAAAGCTCTGTAGCCCGTGCTTATAGTGGGGTCCACTGACTGGACTGAGAACTCTGCATTTGAGAATTAATCAAAATGCCTGTTGGTTCAATTATCCTTTGACACTAAAAAGTTTTGTTAATTCTTACCCTCTGCCGTGCAGCCTGCAAGTAGAAGAATCAGTTTTGCTGCCACCAGAACACAACGACTCATATTTCGAATGCTCAAGAAATGTTTTTTGCCTTTGCTATTTTTCTGCGCAGTTGTGTCAATGCGAGAAGCAGATATACATTTATTGCTGCTAAGCCTTTGTAGCTCTGAGCAAGTTGAGCTTGCTTTCTACTCCTTTTTTCAGAGCTTCGTCCGAAACTTTTTATCAGTTTATCTGCAGAGAAGCGGCTTATTGTCGCTACCCCCTCAAATCACTTGGCATCTGAGCAAATAAAGTTAAACAAACAATGCCTCGTATAATTTTTGTGGAATATCTAAAAATTTTAGAAACTGCTAAGCCAATATCGTGGCGAAATGCAAACAGACGAACTGCCATTAGGAAGACTTGAGATCCATAATTTTAGCCATTCCGCACAACGAATTCCTTTTTGAGGGATCCATTACAGTCAGGTCAAGTGTAACATTTCTGATGATGCAATTTAGCCACCTGCCCACATTAACCCAAGTTGATAAAGCATCTATCTAATGTGGCCTCTTGGTGCCTAGCTCAAACTTATGGATACAACAGTTATTTTCTGTAACTCTCTCAGAAAAATTTTACCAATCTTCTCAAGACTTCCCTCTAGGCGGTAATTGTTGGGAAGGCAGCTCAATTTACTCCATGGATTAAAGCTCATTTTAGTCAACTTGCACATTTATGCCAAAGGCACCCTGTTGATCGAAGATGTAAAGCATACGCTCGTATATTGCCTTTGACATCCGTAAACCTTCAGTAAGTCTGTGATTTACAAAATGCTTTCGGATATTTCGATAGCACAGTAAGCGCAGCTCATAGCTGAAAGACTAAAAAACGGATAAAACCGTAAAGATACATGAAAAGTTTCAAATCAGTGGAGAAATTGTATAAAAATTAGGTTAACTTCTTCTCACATTAAATAATGAAGTCTATTGTATTGTATAGCTCAAATGAAAACTTTATTTATTGTGTCATGGAGGTTGGCCCTCAAGGCCGTTGATTGCACGAGCAGACCCAAGCCGAGAATCCAGTTTAGCCCCAAGTCAATGTGACTGCCCTTGGCATCGAGTCTGGCCTGCTGGCGCATCAAAAAGCCGCGATGGAACACTGTTGGGCCGATGACGATATTGCTGCGTGCAATATAAACCACAATGCTAAACCGCTTTCAGCATGAGTCGGATGCTCTTAAGAGCGATCAGGTGTCCATTTGTGGCTCCCTTCCACACAACAGATGTTGCGTCACGAGAAGCGGAGTTCCGATAAATCCCATTCGGATTCGAACTGTAGCACTTGCGGTACCACCAGCCGCCATTGCCGTAAGTAGCTGAGCAGGATCCGGAGCTGTGAATTTCATTGTCCCGGTCCATGGTGGAGAACTGCATGCCTTTGTGATAGCTGAGCGAATCGCTAGTCATGTTTGAGCTGTCACTCAGGTAAGAGCCGAACGTCATAGTGTATTTTGTGCTGGCGTCGCCCACGGTGAAGCCGGAGTACTCAGCCACGTACAGGATATTCGACCAGGTGACGGCCTCGACTCTCAGCAGCTTTGGGGCGCTGCCAGTCAGCTGGTTGATGGTTCGAAGACCTGCGAATATTGAGTTTAAATGCAAACTTTAGCCTTACATGTACTTCAGCATAATCCTGACTGGACCCTGGTTCAGTACACCTACCCAGCCAGAAGTCGGTGCCGTCTCCAAAGCCGGTCTCGTACTCAGTCCAGCATCTGGCAAAGCTCAGCCTTCCAACCAGTCGCTGCTGAATCACAGTGAATGTTTTGTCTTCAACCTGCACTGCCGGCTCTGAAACAGAAAAATTGAATTTGCACCCGTGTTTAAGGTCTTGAACATCAAAATACAACACATAGCAGCTCCTTACGGGATCGAAGCAGTTGCCTCCGATAGACGGGTTTGCCAGGTGCAGCGGCGGAGAAGTCGGCGCCCCAGACCGCGGACATCAGGCAGAGCTTCGTCTCCGACAGGAAGGCGGAGGCCGCGCATTCACAAGTAGGGACGGCGGCGCATTTTGTGATGCAGTCGACGACACTCCGTCTAGACGATGACGTCATCGAAGCAGCCTGCACTGGGGCTGCCGATGTTGTAGAGAATTCAGCAGCTGAAGAATTTGCCAGAGATTCTTTTATTAGAAATGAGAGACTTTTTACCAGTTTCATAGATAACTGCGTGCATGTAGGTCGTAGCCAGCCATCTGATACAAGGGGCCGTAGCGGTCTAGTGCGTCGCTCGGATGTCCCAGCGGCAAAGGCTCGATTCCAAGTGCAGTCACATTCATGTGAGGGCTAAATTGGAACCTTGGCTTGGGGCTACTCATGCAATTAACACCTTTGAGGGCCAAACACCATGGCACAGTGAAGTGTACATGCCTAATGATAAATAAAGTTGGGCCGCTGTACACTCCTAAGTGAGTATGTGCCTGTGGGCATGACTGCGTGTGCACCGCTCGCTTGTGTGCCTGCTCAGGGGAGGCAGTAATGCCTCTCACCGGTTGTGTGACAATGTCGCTTAAAGTGCGCCAGGGTGCACACAGCCCCTGCATCAAATACTCGTAAAAACAATAAAACCCCGTATGCTCCTAGCGTTGCCACAACTTAGGATTATGGCTTACCTGTGCCATCAGTTGCACTGACGAACGCAGCAACTTGAGTTGTCAGAGTAATTATTGTACCAAGGCATTTCATTTTGGGTCAACTTGGGATGAACAGAAAAGTTAGCCAGATCGAGAGATCATTCTATCTTATTAGCAGCACGAGAGCTTTCGCCATCTCACTGAAACCACGACTCATGTCATTTATATCGCCTGCTAAGTAAAAGCAAACTTGATTTTCGTTCATCAAAAAACGCGTTCTGCGTGGAATCTATCGAACTCGCAGCATGCTGGTTGGAATACGCCAGAGATGAGCACTCTTCAAGATGGGGAAGAGGCGGGCAAACACAGGGCGACAGGAATTGAGACGGATTAGAAGATGCAGCAGTTGCAGGGAGCTCTCAGCGCATTGCCTTGGAGTAAAAAAACGTGGTTTGGGGACGTTACGGAGCTGCGAAAATGTCTGGTTTTTCAAATTTAAGTGAATCTACGAGTATGTATAGACGCGACTCTGTAAGAGGGCCGTTTAGGTTGATTGACAGTTTGGAAAGCAGAAATTTTGGCTTGCCTGATACTCGTAAAGTCAGAGCCAATGCTGCATGCTTGAAGAAGTTACTGACGCTCTGTCAAATATTTTGAAAGAGTTTTTAATCATCACAAGTGATATATATTAGAATGCTTCTGCAAGCTATAATTATATCTAGATTACATGGGATGCCTGTTATTAAGAAGTATAGTTTCCTAACCCAGATACAAGCGATGGAATTTAAATAGTTTCCAGTTTCAAGGAGAGGTTATAGTAAGCAGCCAACTGCCATCGCGTCAATTTGAGTGTGATGCTTCAACAGCTGTCAGTTCCGCTCTTGCTCTCAAAATTTGTAGCACAGTTAAACAGCTTTCAGCATGAGTCGGATGCTCTTGAGAGCGGTCACGTATCCATTTGTGGCTCCATTCCACACAACAGATGTTGCGTCATGAGAAGCGGAGTTCCGATATATCCCATTCGGATTGGAATAGTAGCATGCGCGGTACCACCAGCCGCCATTGCCGTGAGTAGCTGAGCAGGATCCGGAGCTGTGGTCATTGTCCCGGTCCATGGTGGAGAACTGCATGCCTTTGTGATAGCTGAGCGAATCGCTAGTCATGTTGGAGCTGCCAGTCAGGTAAGAGCCGAAGTTCATGGTGTAGCTGGTGCTGGCGTCGCCCACGGTGAAGCCGGAGTACTCAGCGACGTACAGGACACTCGACCAGGTGACGGCCTCGACTCTCAGCAGCTTCGGGGCGCTTCCGGTCATCTCGTGAATCGAACGGAGACCTTGGAAAAGCATTTTATACTTATAGATCCTCGAGTGGCACTGTATACAGTCGAAGCAGTGATTTTAAATTCAAACGGAGCCTCCTCTTACCAATCCAGAAGTCGGTACCGTCTCCAAAGCCAGTCTCGTACTCAGACCATGGATGGGCAAAACTCACACTTCCTGTGAGTCGCTGCTGAATGACGACAAACGCTCTGGCTCCAACGCAAGCATACGGCTCTGAAACATAGCGAAATAAATTTGGGACTGGTGTTAAAGATCTAGCATATCACAGTAACTTATAGAGCAGCTCCTCACGGGATCGAAACAGTCGCCTCCGATAGACGGGCCTGCCAGGTGCAGCGGCGGAGAAGTCGGCGCCCCAGACCGCGGACAGCAGGCAGAGCTTCGTCTCCGACAGGAAGGCGGTGGCCGCGCATTCGCAAGGAGGGACGGCGGCGCATTTTGTGACGCACTCGACGCCACTCCGGCCACCCGATGACGTCATTGCAGCCGCCTCTACCTGCGCTGCCGGTGCGCTCAAGAACTCATTGCCTGGCAATTATTTGTCAATAAGATCAGTAGCTACGGGCAATGAAAATCATTTTTTCTCAAAGATGAAGTTTGAGGAATTTTGATGCTCTTTAGAATGATCGATGCAAAACAGAAGCTGCTTACCTGAGGATTTGGCAATCGTGCAGCATGCAGCTGCAATCAGGACGAAGGTGGTAGGGTTAATCATTTTTAGAATCGTTAGGAATTAAGTTACGGATAATTATGTAACTTATTGTCTAAAACTGTAGACGAGCGGGAGCGTTTCTTCCTTGGATATGCAGCAGACGATGCAGCACAAACGAAGAGATTTATACACATTTTCCGGTCTAAAAATACATCTTTTCATTTTTTCTACATCGTTTTAACATTGCCGTCTTGCGGACTCTCTGCCTTGAGATGCTGCTAGCGAAAGGAAGTTTGAACATTGCATTGCATTTGCTGAATTTCTGCTCTGATGCATCAGCTGACGCCAGTTGCATCCACACCGGACTGCGAGGTGGAGCGGCTGTGACGGAAATGGAGCTTCCTGCAGCTCCTGGTGGGTGGGGGGGGGTGCTGCAAGAGACAGTAAAACGGTATCAAGAAACAGTTGCTAATTCTGTTCCTCTGCTGTCAATCAAACTCGCACTGTTTTGAGTTGTCCCTGAGCGAAAAATTGAAGCAGGGCACAGAGTTGCTTTTAAAAAAACACTTGGCAGTCTTCCATCAAATTTGAAGAAATTGCAGAATAATGCTAACTTGAAGACTGTAGTTCACAAGGCAGCGACTGGAGCTCCATTTTCCTATGAGCTTCATCATATACAGTACTGTATAGATAGGAGTTTTGGGGCACAGACAGTGGCGGTAGCAACAAGCCCGTAAGAAACTTTGAAGATTAAATCTCATAAAGCATAGTAGAGACAATTTTATTTAGATCTATTAGCATTGCGAAATGGTAAATACAAAATTGTAGGAGTACATTTGATGTCTTCATTGTTATTCATCCACCTTCATCCGACTGTGGCGCCACGGCCTCTGGTACCATTCATTTGCGCTTGTGCACGAATAACGGCCAACCCCCAAGGCACAGAGAGTGTACATGCTTGACGATCAGAAATCCAGGGCCGCTGTACACCCTGTGTGAGCGTGTGCATCAGTGCGTGCCTGAGTACAGTATTGGCGCGCCTGGATGTGCTCAGAAGTCGGTGGAAAACAGAAGGTAGTTTTAAATCTTCCTAGGAAACACAGTCCATTTCGCTCGGCTTTAAATCTATTTGCGGTACATCCCGTTCGGATTCGCGCTTGCACACATTTTGTACCACCAGCCACCGAAACCGCAAATTCTTGAACAGGAACCAGAACCATACATGTCATTGTCCCGGTCCTTGGTGGAGAACTGCATGCCTTTGTGATAGCTGAGCGAGTCGCTGCTCATATTGGAGCTGCCAGTCAGGTACGAGCCGAAGGTCATGGTGTAGCTGGTGCTGGCATCGCCCACGGTGAAGCCGGAGTACTCAGCCACGAAGAGGACATCCGACCAGGTGACGGCCTCGACTCTCAGCAGCTTCGGGGCGCTTCCGGTCAGCTCGTGAATCGAACGGAGACCTTAAGTTACATAAAACATTAGTGTTTCATATAGTTGTGCTCTGTGAACATCTGTGTGCTGAACACGGAGAAACTCAGCTTACCGATCCAAAAGTCAGCGCCATCTCCGAAGCCAGCCTCGTACTCGAATATTCTGTTGCTAACGCAGGCATACGGTTCTGAGATAGAGAATATTTTCGCATGCATTAAAATACCTCTTCGCACTGAAGCTAAATCACATTAAAAAGTTTCGCTTACTCGATTGAAGCAGTCGCCTCCGATAGACGGGTCCGCCAGGTGCAGCGGCGGAGAAGTCGGCGCCCCAGACCGCGGACATCAGGCAGAGCTTCGTCTCTCGAGCGACGGTAAAGGCTGCGCAGTCGCAGGGCTGAAGTGCGGCGCACTTTGTGGCGCACTTGAAGCCACTCTGTTCGGTAGTGTTTGCTGGTAGCAAGTTGATAAAGAAACTGGTAGCAATCTGGCCCGGGAGGCCATGGCGCTGGCGTCCCTCAAAAGCTGACATGCGACAATCGCCAAGGATTACCTGAGGAGTTGGCAGCGGTGCAGCTAAAAGCTGTCAGTAAAATCAGATAGAAACAAGAGTCATTCATTTTGAAGCTGATAAATAATAAGCGAAAAATGAGCTCCTTTCTCCAGTGATAAGTTTCTGCCTATTGCTTTCGTTTTATGCGTTTTTTCTTTTTGACTTCTTTCTTTTTCTTTCATAAACTTTGTGTAGAAAATTGTTTGACTTAACACATAATGGGGAAGCTATTTCCGGAACACGCTCAATCGCTTGGTCACAGCTTGGATTTCTGGAAGACGGCATCATCTGGAAGAGCCAGTTGCCTTTACGCTTAAGTCTGACTTGACAGTGAATGAGAGTGAGAGATGGCAGAGCAGAGCCCTATTGCACTCGCAACCTGTCAAAGTTTTGTCTACAGGCTGTACAGCTCTAAACATTTAGTTTCCATAGCAACTCAATCTCTCATCCACATTGGGGAGCTGCAGCAGCTTGGGAGGCAGCCTTGGTTTCGTTTCTTTCTTTCAGCGACAACTCAGCCCGGGCCATTGTCTCTGGCCGCTGCTTCACCAAATCGACTTCCATCAGAGCCAGGAAACGCGGTTTCCTTTCTGCGCCACTGAGTCAGGAAATATTGGATGCAGAAGATGGAAAACTCTGACTTAGAGTTTGCCTTCTACATGTATTACTGCAGGCTTAATCTTGGTGAAAGGTTGATGAAAAAACTGTATTAACTGAAAAACAGAAAGTTACGTAACTGACGATGCAAATTAGCCTACTTCAAGTATTGTAGAAGGCATTTGAATTGTTTCTATTGAATTTCGAGCTTTCAGACAGTTAGTCAGTTTGTAGGCCTTGGACTCTGCTGCAAGCAGCCATGTACGAGCACGGACATTGCTCATTCAGGGTGTACAGCGGCCCTGATACTTTAACCTTCAGGCATGTGTAGTGTGAGCATCTTTTGCGTGAATTTTGTTAGTTAATTGATTGTATTAGTTTCTATATTGTTATTGAATTATTATTTTGCTTTAGTTTAGTCATACGTTTTTAATGTACTTTTCTTGTTAGTTAAAATCTAAAAATTGTAAACAGGTCAGAAGTTAGACGCCAAATCTGTGACTCAGCGGAGGGTTGAGTTCATAGATAAAGTATACCATAGATTCCACCCCTGCCCAGAATGTACACACGCTCGTGTCCAAACTTTGACCACCATAAAACTCACCGTGCTCTCATTGGCTGGCGCGAAAGCCTTCCTTTCAACACCTTCGATTTCATTCCCTCACCCCTTCCACACAAGAAAGCTTTATAACTTTAATGCGCGGAACGAAAGGATGTCTTACCAGTTTCAACAGTTAAAGCGGAGATAATAGAAAAGCGGAGTTGGGGGAATGTACACACGTGGACTCAATGTGCATAGCGTGGCCCAGCCAATAGGAGCGCAGTGAATAAAGTGATGGTCACAATTTAGACACTCCGCGAAGGTAGGGGTGGAATCTATGGTATACTTTATCTATGGTTGAGTTTTCTGCGAACCCCAGCTTTGCGCGGCCAGCCAATCAGAACCGGCCTGGACCCTGGCACGCGGCAAGTTCCAAGTCTACCCGGCGCCGCGGGCACAGTGCAATTCAGCTTAAGCAAGCGGCCGGCCAGACGACCACCACCCGGCTTGAGGAGGGGTTTTGAGGGGTTTGACTCTGACTATATATGAAAGTGTGTTTGGCAATCAGATCTCACCCTTCTCTCTTTTTCCCCGGCTTTGGTTTTGTTCCGGCTTCCCGGCCGTTTTGCCGATCTCTTTTTGGTTCGCGCTTTGAGGCGCCTGAGTTCATCACCCCGGTCCATATTTTTGTTCCCTTCAGTCTGGTAGCGTAACGATTCGGCATCCTTGTCTGACGTCGTCGCTATCAAGCGCGGTTAGATAGAGACTGTCGGATTTGACCAAGTACGTGGCCTCGACCCAGAGGGCCTCAGTGTCACACTGAAGGGCAGTGCTGATAGAATTTAGTCAGTGCTCCGTTGAACGGTCTATTCGGCAGGAATCTCGTTTGAGTGTAGGTTCTGGTTTAGGCCAGGGGTTAGGAGTCTTCTCCGTGGTCTCGTGTTCGGTTTTTCTTCTTCCTCAGCTGAGATCTGCTTGCCATTGCGTAGCTAAGTTATTATTATTAATCGTTTGTCTCCTTATCATTTTCCGCTATTATCAGTTCGAAATTATCTGCGCCGCGAATTGCATTGAAGCTTGTATCTTGAAGTAATCAAATTAAATCGTCTAGCCAATTATCAGTCTGTATCATATAGGATTATCACTCTCTAAATCTATTCGGTTCGTGTTCATCTGCGTTCTTCCTTTTCTTGTACCGTACTGTGACTATTGGAGAAAGACTGGTAGGACTCGCCGACCGGCGATAGGCGATTAGGGCCAATAGCTTTAAAATCTCTGACGCTCCAAAAATAGGTTTGTCTAGGGCCTAGATATTGCTTATCGTGCATGCAATATATATTCATATTGTATTCATCACACATGGACACTCTGTGCCTTGGACGGTTGGCCCTCATGTGCGCTAATTGCATGGCACTCCATACGGCCAGTTTCTCTGTGCCTTGGAGGGTTGGCCCTCATGTGCGTTAATTGCATGGCACTCCATACGGCCAGTTTCTTAGCACGACCTACAAATTAATGTGACGTTGGTTTCAAACCAAAACAAAACGAAAACAAAGTAATCGTTTGGTGAATTGGCACCTTAAATTGTGACTCACAGTTATTGAGTTACAGTTATTTTTTACAATTAATGTTGTAGCATTTTGTTTGCGCATTTTATCATTCCGTTGACAAATTTGGTAACCTCTGCTTTTAATTTCAAAGACATTTTTGATACTTTTTCTGAAAAGATTGAAGGCAGCAAATATTACATTCCACGTAGCTATTTATATCGTTTCCGATTGCCTCACAGATTGCTTAATTAGGAAGCGTAAGGATTTGGGAATTAAGGAAGAGAATATTAAATATGGAATTTTAACTCTAGAAATTCACATTTTAACCCGCGGCCTACTACTGAGAAGGCATAAAAAAAAATTCATAAAACCCGGTTGGCAGCAGGAATCTTAGTAAAACTCGGTCGCAAATCCGATTGAGGTTGCGGGAAATTTATTTAAATGCATTTGCTATGAGGATGTTTTCGATTTTTTTCAAATTAGCGTTCCATCTTCTAGATTTCATCATTAGGAGGCTTAAAAGACTGGAATGAAAGTAGAGATAAACCATCGAATGGAATGAAATAGAATTGAATGGAATGGAAAGGAATGGAATAGAATTGAATGGAATGGAATGAAATGGAATAGAATTGAATGGAATGGAATGGAATGGAATGGAATGGAATAGAATTGAATGGAATGGAATGGAAGGGGAGAGGAATCATGAAATGGAATGGAATGGAATGGAATGGAATGGAATGGAATGGATGGAAGTGGAGAGGAATCATGGAATGGAATGGAATGGAATGGGATGGAATGGAATGGAATGGAATGGAATGGAATGGAATGGAATGGAATGGAATGGAATGGAATGGAATGGAATGGAATGGAATGGATGGAAGTGGAGAGGAATCATGGAATGGAATGGAATGGAATGGAATGGAATGGAATGGAATGGAACGGAATGGAATGGAATGGAATGGATGGAAGTGGAGAGGAATCATGGAATGGAATGGAATGGAATGGAATGGAATGGAAAGGGAGAGGAATCATGGAATGGAATGGAATGGAATGGAATGGATGGAAGTGGAGAGGAATCATGGAATGGAATGGAATGGAATGGAATGGAATGGAATGGAATGGAATGGAAAGGGAGAGGAATCATGAAATGGAATGGAATGGAATGGAATGGAATGGATGGAAGGGAAGAGGAATCATGGAATGGAATGGGACGTTCATAAAATACACATTTAATGCCAACGCGATTAATCGAATCGCCATCTTCAAGGCAGGTAACCTGTGTTTAATGACACACGCCATGTGCTAATAAATAAAATGATGAAGTAAACGGGATGAAAAAAATAGATGAGAGGAATAATTGCCATTCCCAAAAGTCGTTAGGAACGTTACCTGCCTTGAAGACGTCCGGTATCCATTGCATGGAATGCATGTCATCTAGAATTACTGAGAGCTCACACGCACTACTCATAGTGGTTGAATTCAATTGTACATCATTGTCAATCTCACAATACAGAAATAAAACTTAACTATAAATGCTACAGAATTCTAGCCTTGCAAGGACGTTCTATTGTGTCCGCTAAGTTAACCTTGTACTGGATCAGACAACCCTAAATTGGATACTTGATTCAACACTCAACAATCGCACTATTGCAGACTCGTCTTTCAAGTTTATCGACTGACTCTACTGGACCCGTACTGGTCCAAGTAAGCTAACGATTTTCCTCGCATTCAGTGCCTAATGAGCGAAAAACAATACCCCAGTGGGGGGCTTGCAGTATCCTGCTTGGTAACTGGATTCAGTACTCTGAATATTTTAAATGAAACTATTTGCTCGCCAAGCAAGATTTTGTCCATGCAATGAACAGGTAGTTGTTGACGGTGGCTAACTAGAAATGTCACAAAACAGATTTTTAATCTCGTATTTTAGTTCCGCAAAAGTGTTTACCCTCTATTGTTCTAAAGATCCTTTTTGTGTGACTCTACTTTTTCTTTACTATTAGCTTGGTTGTCGATCATATTTGCGTTTTGGCTCGGCTTCATCTTACAGGGTGAGAGGCTCTGGTCTATAGCAATGCAATAGTAACTGTAGGAAGATTTAGAGTACCCTAGCGACATCGTCCACAACTATGGGATACCTGAAAAAGGTCAGGATGTCTGTACTCTGTGCGAGTGTGTGGGTACCGAGGCCGTACGTCTATTTTATAGGCATTGTGATACGTCACTGATCCCTGCTGCTGGAGGGCGTGTGATTCCCTCTTAGCTAGCAACGGCAGGGCCAAAACACACGCAGCAATAGTTTTTACACTAAACTAGCGCGTTGCTACGGGTGCGAGACAGATTATTTGATATCAGTTAATTGCAAGGTTGAGTCAGGTGGTTAGTGGAGGTCAGTCCGATCGTCCGTTGCGCACGTCAGGCCACCCGTCCAGCGCCCTCGGCCATCGACCTCGCGGCTTCTTCTCCCTATCTGCCTGGGACTCTGCCTGGTACCTCGTCATCTCGCTTGGGCTGGCATCAGTGATGAAAGGGTGGCTGTTAGACTCTTGTCATCCCTACATCTCTGTTGCTGTCCTCTAATTGTCCCCATTTGGCACCTTATCTTTTGGCCTCTGCTTTTGTTTTTCTAACTCAACTTTCACCCAGCTTGATATTCTTTCTAGCCTTGACCTTTAGTGTAACTCATTCTTTGCTAATATCTAATCCGCGTTGATTTTAAAAGCAACTTCCCACCGCCCTCGCGGCAAATAACCAAATGAAATCAAACGATGCCCATTGGCACACTAAATCGCATTTCTAAGCTTGTATCCATACGCATGAAAATTACCTCTTCTTGCAAAACTCGCATGGATAAAAGTAACTGCCTAATGGATGTTAGATAAAGGCGGGATAAAAGAATAAATAATAATATTAAAGAGCATCAAATCAGAAATGCGCTTTCTAACCTTTCGCGGAGACTCTGCATTCGCGCATGATAAAAGCAAGGGCTGCCAGTCAACCCCTCCCCTGGCTGCATGCTTCCGATAAATTTGTCTTACAAGTCCCTCTGACAGCACTTAAAAGGTACAAAAGTTCAACGGCAACAAAAAGTCTCCTTGGTTTGGATTTAGAAAATGTCAGGTGATAATCCCTCCCTTCTTGGCTTGTAGTTTATCCTTTAAACTCGAACAGCTGAAGTTTCGGAAATCTGTTCAATATGTCCTTTTGCAGATATCGCGGGTTAGGGTCTTTTCTTAGAAATTAGATTTTGCAGTTTGAAGCAAACCCCGACTGATTGAGTTATCAGTGTCATTCTTCCCTTTGCATGCAAAAAGAAATGAAACGACACCCCCTTTTGTGAATGGCTATTTTTAGTCGGGCTGCCGGGATGTTCGTGCAGGTTATCGAATCTTCCTGGCCAATTTTAGCCAGTCTGCATCACTCAGCTCAGGAAAAGCAGAAGCTGTGCGCACTTCAGCAGGCTTTTAGGGTCCCATCTCAGATTTAAACTCCGCTCAAATGAGTTTTTAAAAAATGAATTATAGAGTCAAGGTACGGCTAGTGAGCAAGCGAGGGTTGTCCGGAAAGTTGTTACCATTTTAATCCCAGAGCAAAAACAGTAGCAGCTGCAAGCTGCGTGCATGTTGGTCATTTCATTTAAAAGTTATGTGTGAAAACCATCACAATGCCACTTATAGTCAGGAGGTAGGAGAGGAGAGAAGAAGAGAAGGGAGAGGGGAGAGAAAAGTTTACTCCAGCAGGGATCATTGCTGGACAAGGTTCAATGCATTCTCTCCCGTGGTCTTTACTGTAAGACCATCAGTGGCATTGCGAAGGTTTTTCCCACATAAATTTTGATTAAAATGACCGAAATACACGCGACTGAATTCATTGGAAAGGAGAGATGTGCCGCTTTAAAATGACTTTAAATTTGTGCTTGCAGCTGCCGCTGTTTTTGCTCTGGGATTAAAAGGGTTAAGAACTTTCCGGACACCCGTTGTAGTATTTATCGAGAGTCTAGCGCTAATCAATCACATAAAAGACCCAGTGAGACAGTGACTGAAAAGGATGGCAAGGCAACACAGTCAAGGGCAAGTGAAGCAGGAGCAGGACAGGATTTCCTCTCCGCGTCTATCTGGGGGCCCGGGCTGTCAGGTTTTAACTCGATTTATCAATATTCGCGCGGTCGCTTCTGCCGCCTCAGGCTCAGGCGGTGCCTGCAGTTCCGCAAACTGCCAGATAAGGCGAGACAGGCGGCCGCTCCCAGGGAAAAGTCTGCAGGCGGTTAAGCCTCTATCAAGCACCGGGGCCTCGGCTCAAATTCGAGTCATAAAACAGAATATACAGCTACGGTATATGCAAGCTATCTGGTTGCTACCCAATGTTTTAACTGCAGCCCGTGGCAGTGAAAGCCAATGGGACGGGGCCGCTACAGCGCTTGCCAGAATGTGAATCGATGCAGCCCAAACTTGGCCGGCAGAGTTCGGTACTCGATATCGAAAAATCAATTCAGTTACGTAGACGGCAAGCTGGGCAGGACATGACAGGGGAGGGAACGAATTTGAAGCAACTGCAGAGCCTAATTTGCCTGAAGATTCACCTGACATGCACGAGGTCCATTAATAGAACTGCAGAAGACAAAGTTTTTTCTTCATTTTGAACACTTCTGAGTCTGGCAGGAGCGAGGAAGCGCGTTGTGGAAAGAGTGGCACAAAGAAAGCACTGGATTGGCATGTGAAGTCTTGCCAAATCAAAGCAGTAAGACTCATTGTTCAAATTTGTCAAATCATTTCGGCACAATAAAGGAAGCGAGGAGTCTGACTTTTAATTTTGACTGCGACTCCTGTCTATAATGCGAGTTCTTTTATAAATTTAGTTTGCTTTATTTTCACCTCCATTGCCACTGCTGTCACTATAAAAATGGTTACAATTACTGCTTTACAGGATTTAATTTCGGCTATGCTCAGCAAAAATGAAAAGAAGTTATAAAGTTTCGCTGGAAAAAAACATTCAAAACTGCAGTTTTGTCTATGGCCCTGCAGAAAGCTCTGTCTAGGGTAGTGCAAGACAAGGCCAGACTGCAGTTTTGTCTATGGCCCTGCAGAAAGCTCTGTCTAGGGTAGTGCAAGACAAGGCCAGACTGCAGTTTTGTCTATGGCCCTGCAGAAAGCTCTGTCTAGGGTAGTGCAAGACAAGGCCAGACTGCAGTTTTGTCTATGGCCCGTATGCAGAAAGCTCTGTCTAGGGTAGTGCAAGGCAGGACTTGGATTCGGTATGCAGAAAGGCGAAGCCATGAGCCAGTCTTACCATAGACAGCTCAGTCTAGGCTAATCGGTCAACAAGAAGCAAATATTCTGTTGATTCAGTTCAGTGAGACCTTCGTCAACAGCGCGAAATTCCGTGATCGACTGGAGCCACTGCAGCTATGTACCCTCGTATCTTGGTACTGGCAGCTTTCAGCAGAACCTGGCTGCCTTCGGAAGAATCAACCAGAGCATTCTGGGAAGCGATCACTGAATCTGAGAATAAGAATTCAGAGACAAAATGAGCAATGAGATTTTTCAACCGAAGAAATCACTCGACTAATGTACAGACCCTTTGTGATGCCTCGAGATTTTTGAAGATTCCGGCTATCTGGTTATCTATCCTCTTCAGAAAATGTCTGTCCAGTTTGGACCATAGACAACGGGGAATTCCCTAAAATGACACCAAATTTAGGCGCTCGGTCTAGCCTAGATTACAGATTTTATGCTTACCGATTACAAGACCAATACAAGACAGAACTATCCACTCCGGACCAGCTAGTCGGTACTCAGCTCTCTGCATGCGGCCAATATGAGTAGGTTAAATTTATCGGGCCAGTTGTCAGTCGCTAAGCATAGTTTATTTTTTAATGCCACTAACTTTGTTCAAGCTCGGCCCGATCCCCGAGCTACAAAAACGCCTCATTAAGACCGATCCATTGAGTGCTGGAGAAACTCCATACCTACTGGCTAACGCAATTGTGGCTCCACTTCACCTCCAAGCCGTGGTGGCGCCCAACTCAATACTCAAATTTATTATTAATAGCAAAGCATCGAATGAGGGCAATTTCAGAGAGAAAATTGAAACAGTTTAAGACTCAATATAAGCCTAGCTACTCCGGGTTAAGTGGGCGTCATGAAACATTCATTAAGTTGTGCATCAGCTTTCCTGGGGGGGGTTGTGAGAAAAGACAGAGACTGCTCAGGACAGGCGGGAGAATTGTGAGCAGGCTTGCAGGGAAGCTGCGATGATGCTGGCTGACACAGGCGGCAGACCGTGTATTGATTGACAGGATTAGGAATTAGCAGTCTGGGAACAAGTTGAGAGTCCACGCCTGGGCGCCTGAGCCAAACAGAGGGCTTTGATCGGTTGGATGAGCCGCGACTAAAAATACCCAGAGAGTGAAATTTCTTGAAGACTCGTGCAGGATGCCTGAAGCTTTTGTAAGGAGAAGTTGATCAGATAGATAGAGAGAAAGATTTCAGAGTTGGAGCAAAAATTGAGGCCCCGGTAAAGATAGAGGCTTAGATGGACCTGGGAAAATTGCCCACAAGACCAATTACACATGAGCGGGAGCGTGAGCAGGGCCTACACGATGCGCGTCTGCGATAGAAAAAAAAGTGAAAAGGCCGAGAGAGAGAGAGAAGGAGCGAAATTAATTTCCCGCTCTTCTATCTCTCTCTGTCCGCGCGCTTCCATCTTGACAGTACCGAGGCTCAGTACTCGGCGAATGATGAGCAAAGAAAGATGAAGTTAATATCGAGCTCGGCCTTGCTAGCGCCTTCCTGAAGCTGCTGCTGCCCTGGAATGATGAGGCGAGGGCAGCCGCGAGGGCAAAGAAGGCAGGGGTTTTGCATTCATTCAGGCGGAATGGTAGCGGCTAGACCTCAAGCTCCGCTAAGTCCCTTCCGGATCTCGCGAACCAATTTGCAGACCGCGGCCCGGATCAGCGGACGCTATCTGTCTGGTCGCTAGTACTCTAATGCAGATAGCATGCGTCACATGGCATTGCTAAATTCCTACTTATATTAACGTACTAAATGCGCAAGTAGGACATATTCGGCTACAGAAGAAGCGTGACAATCAGCTGCCAAAGATTGGCAGCATTTCAGCTTTTAAGTAAGAAAAATTGCCGACTGATTCAGAGTAGACAGACTCCGATAGAAAGATAAAAATAGCTGTGAGATTCACGCGAGCATGGCAAGAGAAGGGGGCAAGAAAATAAGAAGCATTAATATTTTTTCTCGCGTTAATGCACTTTGATACTATTAATAACTCAGAGGGAAGACTTGAACAGAAGAGAAAGAAAGGGACTGACAGTCAGGCGTGCTGGTGAGCCAGACGGCCCAGATCAATCAATTCCCAGTCAATCGATTGCTAATGGCTTGAGCACGTTGCAGCTCAGGATGAGTGAAATAAGAGAAGGCTTTGGTCCCGGAGCAGGTGGAGCAGAGCGATTTCTTTTCTATTTAAGGTGTGTCATTCCAGGATCTGTAACGCAGGTCTGTTGTACATACGTGTGTAGCTCATGGCATCGTAGCAGTTCAGGATTTCTCAGAGACAGGTACAAGAATGACTGCATCGCAAACTGAAACTTTCAAGCGAGACAAACCCTCAGGCTTCAAGGAAAATCAAGCAAGTGAGGGGGTGGAGAGCCGCGCCTCAGAGACAGACCCAGAATGACGCGCTGAGCAAAGTTTTTTCAGTTTTACAATGCAGATGAGCTGCAGGGAAGACTGATAGGGGAGAAGGGGGCGTGGAGTCAGGAGAAAGCAGCGTCTCCTTGACGCAGATCTGAATGAACGCGATCTATGCTGGTCGGGAAAGTTGAAATGAAAGGCAAATTATGCTAGCAGTAAAAGTGGGTGGCAACTGGGCTGTAAATCGAGAGGCCACTCAACCAGCCGAGAGCCTAATGCGCTGTTTAACAAAGCGAGCACGTTGGAAACTCAACGAACAAGTACACCTTTTCTGTCAAAAAATCAACTAGATGTGTCTTCAGCTAAAAATACCTGCTCTAACTTTATAAGCACAGTAAAAAAACCGGATCGATAGCTGAAACCCCCCAAGTCCTGGACTGGGCTGCAATGGAAGCCACCTCACACTGGAAGGCTTTGTGGCCATAAAACGTGAGGAAGCGAGAGAATGTTTAGCCATGAGTTCAACCTTGCTGCAGTGCTCAAACACTTTCAGCAAAGTTGAAACAGTTGTAAGTATTAGCTAGAAAACTTGGCTTCCCATATAGGAAGACAAAAATGAGTAAAAAGGCAGATCCAAAGACGCTCTAAAGCCAGAACGGTTCAGGCTCTCACGGGCAAGAGTGCTCTGGTATTCGCGGATATTTATAATTTATTGGCCAATAATCCGGTGTTGCGGTCAAGATTAGCCGATAAAGTTTGACACTTCCTGCTGGCTGCCGTAGGGGAAGTCGAAACCGCCCCAGCAACTGAGCAGGGGGAGGATACAGCGGGGGAAAAGTGAAGCGAGAACCAGATGAGGAATCGATCGGATTATTTAGGGCGGGTTGGGAATCGATCCGCGACTCGACTTTTTGTCAATAGTTGCCGGCGAAATACTCCGGCCTCATCTGAGCTGTGAACGGATGCTGGATTTGGCCCTGCGAGCAAGCAGCAGCCGCAGCAGCAGCAGCCGCAGGCTTGGCTTCAAGCTGGGCCGGATGGTCAGCCGAGAGCTGTCCTATGTTTGTACACCTATCAGCCGAGAGCTGTCCTATGTTTGTACACCTATCAGCCGAGAGCTGTCCTATGTTTGTACACCTATCAGCCGAGAGCTGTCCTATGTTTGTACACCTATCAGCCGAGAGCTGTCCTATGTTTGTACACCTATCAGCCGAGAGCTGTCCTATGTTTGTACACCTATCAGCCGAGAGCTGTCCTATGTTTGTACACCTATCAGCCGAGAACTGTCCTATGTTTGTACACCTATCAGCCGAGAGCTGTCCTATGTTTGTACACCTATCAACCGAGAGCTGTCCTATGTTTGTACACCTATCAGCCGAGAGCTGTCCTATGTTTGTACACCTATCAGCCGAGAGCTGTCCTATGTTTGTACACCTATGCGTCCAAGTTTTACTGTAGCTGGCCAATCTAGTTAACTCGTATCCAATTAACAGTAAGATTTACAGCCAAGTCTTCATAACGACAGAGCACTGCTCAATTCTAGGGACAGACCATAGCTGGAATTTCGCTTGTGCGATGCTCAAACTGAATGAGACAGCTGGGGTGAACTGGAACTTGAAATTCTTAACTCGTACCATGATTTTTATATTAGGAAAGTGCAGTGCGCAACTTCTGTTCTGAACTATATATATATAGCCTAGAATGTATTTATAAATAGTGGAAGGCATTCAAAATAAGCTTAGTGTGCTTCTAAAACTTTAAGCTGGTAAATTACACACTTAGCTGTGCACTGATTTGAGCAATCTGTGGCTCGAAGAATAACTGGCCAATAAATTCAATGCAAAATAAACAAACAGTTTGCCATTGCACCAATGCCAATCTGAGTCAGTCATGTGATATATTTATATATTATTTAATAATGATCTCTGAAAATTTGGGTACAAAAGCCGCAAGTACATAAATAGCTATTGAAAAGCAAATAGTAATTCTTTATAGAAACGGCAATCAATTAGTAACCAAGAATTTACAGACACAATTATGTTTAAGACTGCATCTGGATAGCCGCGCGGATACAAAGGAGATTTAGCCATCATCAGAGTCAGAAGTTTGGTTGCAGCAAGCGGATTTTAGTAAGCAGGTAAAATATGACAAAATAATCGTTTCTCGGAGATTCCAAAACCGATGCCAATTTCCCGTGATGCAAATTCGCGATTAAAGACACAACGGCTTGCATGAGCACTTGACAATAATGACATGAGCACACGCGGTCTAAAAGTAAATCTGAGCAGGTTTCCATCACGAAAGAATCGGAGACTAAAATATGGTTAGACGATTGTTAAATCTTGAAAAATACCCAGATCACAGACAAGTCCGGAGTTCGTGCCCCAAGAATAATTCCTTTTTTAGAAGCCGGCCAAAATTGAGCAAGTATAGCAAAATAGACAGAATTAGGAAAGAAGCGGAGTGATTCGTGACCGGGCGCAGGGGCTTCAGGAATTCGCCCTACAGAATACCGTGGGTTTCCCATACGCGCGAAGGAAGGCTGCGATAATCCAAAAAAATGTGGGGGCGGTCTCTGGCCAACGCCCCAGGCAACCAGTCCAACTTTGTGCAGCAGTCCACGGGTAACTTATAGGCACAGAGTAGTTGATCCGCGGTAAACGCGGACGGAGCAGCAGAAGGGACTAGACAAACTGAATATGATGCGCCTGAGATGGCGCTTTGTATAGTTGACAATAAGAGAGCGAAGCTGGGTTGACAAAGGCTGCCTTTGAGAGGGAGGTGGCGGTTATCTCAGTTACTCCTCAGTAGGAGCAATTTGTCCAAATGATAAAGAGCACTTTGAGAGACAGACAGACAGACAGACAGACAGACAGACAGACAGACAACAGACAGACAGACAGACAGACAGACAGACAGACAGACAGACAGACAGACAGACAGACAGACAGACAGACAGACAGACAGACAGACAGACAGACAGACAGATACTAAGACAGACACTAAGACAGACACTAAGACAGACAGACAGACAGACAGACAGACACTAAGACAGACACTAAGACAGACAGACAGACAGACATACAGACAGACAGACAGACAGACAGACAGACAGACAGACAGACAGACAGACAGACAGACAGACAGACAAACAGACAGACAGACAGACAGACAGACAGACAGACAGACAGACAGACAGACAGACAGACAGACAGACAGACAGACAGACAGACAGACAGACAGACAGACAAACAGATAGACAGACAGACAGACAGACAGACAGACAGACAGACAGACAGACAGACAGACAGACAGACAGACAGACAGACAGACAGACAGACAGACACTAAGACAGACAGACAGACAGACAGACAGACAGACAGACAGACAGACAGACAGACAGACAGACAGACAGACAGACAGACAGACAGACAGACAGACACACGAACAACCTAGTCCCCAGCATAGATCCTAAAATGCAGTCACCCTCAAAGCCTGTTTATATCAAAAACTGGCAAGTCCGCCCAGCGCAAAGAATTCCCAGCAGACAGAGGAGCACAGTGAGGCGGGAAATGAGACAACCATGCGGATGAAAGCTGCTAGAAGACAGGTGAGCTCCCTGATCCCACCTGAGCGGCAGCCGGCACCCGGGCGAGATGATGCTAGAAAACAAGATTCCGCTATTAAGCCTCCAATAAGCCTCTGCAGGACAAACAAATACACAACGAACCGCGCAGAGCACAGAGTAAAGGAAAAAGCAAGAGAAAAGCCGGAGGTGCTGAGTTCCAGGCACGGTTTAGAGTTTTTGTTATAAAAAAACACACACGAGGAGAAAGTGCCGCATCAAGCTGCATCAAAAGCTTTTCACAAGTTAGAAGCGAATGACAGAAAATAATAATAAAAATAAATATGTAAACAGGTGAGAGAATTGAATTTACCGCGATTCCCCAGCAACAGCACACTGTTTCTAAGCAAAATGACATTAGATGCTTGTACTAGAATTACAATAGTGGACTTAGGAGTTTGACTGGCTTAAGCCAGTGGCAGATGCGGCGGAACTTACTGCACTACTTGTTTGTACTTTATGGAGAATACAAGCTCACTGAAGGACCGGAAGTAGAGAATAGAAGCTCACTGAGGGACCGGAAGTAGAGAATAGAAGCTCACTGAAGGACCGGAAGTAGAGAATAGAAGCTCACTGAGGGACCGGAAGTAGAGAATAGAAGCTCACTGAGGGACCGGAAGTAGAGAATAGAAGCTCACTGAAGGACCGGAAGTAGAGAATAGAAGCTCACTGAGGGACCGGAAGTAGAGAATAGAAGCTCACTGAAGGACCGGAAGTAGAGAATAGAAGCTCACTGAAGGACCGGAAGTAGAGAATAGAAGCTCACTGAGGGATCAGAAGTAGAGAATAAAGGCTCACTGAGGGACCGGAAGTAGAGAATAGAAGCTCACGGAAGGACCGGAAGTAGATAATAGAAGCTCACTGAAGGACCGGAAGTAGAGAAAAGAGGTTCACTAAAGAACTTAAAGACAGAGGGAAGGTGCGAGCTTCTATTATCTAATTAGTGGTTAAAATGTCCGGAATTAGTGGTTATGACCGGAATTAGTGGTTAAAATGTCTCTTAAAGCCTAGTAAATTATTAGGGTTGATAAAAATGGCATTTAGTTACAAAAAACAGACAATAGTAAGTGGCACCTGTCGCTGGCTTGAGGTTGAACATGGAACTAGAATGGAGAAGTGACGGATTAATCAGCTGCGGTAAATCTTCAGTTAATACACTCACACGCACTCGGAGGTTAGGAGCGGTGAATTATGGCATTTTTACAACTGAGTTTCTAATCTTCGCTGATTAGAAGAGGCCGCAGCCGTTTTCCTAGACACGTGAGCAGTCCGGGGAGTCGAGGCCGCGACCGCGGCTGCAGCCGATGAGCTGTGGTTGCCGAGGCAGTCGGAAGCGGCTGCGGCGGCGGCCATTTCGTCGGAGGATGCTACGACGCCACTTCGAGCTCGATGGATGGGGCGCGGGCTGCTGGCTAGGGAGGCTGAGCACGAGTTCGAATTGATTCGAGTCTGCTGTTGCTGGGATTGGCAGTTGGTCTGCTGCTGCTGCTGCTGCTGCTGCTGCTGAGCTCTCCGCCTGCCGCTGCTGGCCAGAGACGAGGACCTGGCAAGGCTGGCGGGCAGCAGTCGCAGCTGCATCATGTAGTCCCGGATAAGGTAAGCCATCTGAGTGGCCTGCTTTGAGTACAGTGACAGGCGCCGGCCCTCCGGCAGCAGCTGCAGACACAGCAGGTAGCGGCTCTCGGTGCAGAAGCTCTGCAGCGCGGAGAAGCCCCAGGACAGATACGGATCCTGGCGCAGGTCGGAGCTGAGCAGGTGCAGGCCGGTCTCGCCGATGGCCAGCACGCAGGACTCGAGCTGAAGCTGCTGCGACTGCTGCGGCGGGTCCGGGCAGTTGACTCGGACTTCGAACAGGGCACAGCCGAATAGCGGCCAGGAGTTTGAGCAGGCGTCAATGAATAAAAGATTCAGCTCGTGCTGCCGCTCGGCTTCAGTCAGCTGGTGCTGAGGATGATGAGGCGAGTTCTGGAGGCTGGACAAATGCTGGGCAGCAATGACCGCGACTTCATCCGGGTTCACCTGAGTTCAATGGAGGGTTTACAGACGGTTTTCGGATGTTCTGAGAAGACACCAGCCGATAGAAGGATGTCAAACTGGAGTCTGCGAAATCAGCTGATTACATACGAGTATATAGTTATACTAAGGCGCACTCTGAACAGTCATTGACTGGAAATCACTACTGAATTCTTAGAAATTACACTTAATAGGTCAACGAATATAGAACACCGCACTGCATTCTAGGAAATCACCCAACTGACCATAGCATTTTTACTGTAAACTACTGGTATAACGAGAAAACCAGTGTATTTAAATTCTAAAAAGTCACAGTCAGTTGTGAAATTCGCTTTAAATTCTAAGATCACACAAGAGTCCATTGACTCCACAGATACGTAATAACTAGATGGGCCACTGAGCAAATTTGCGTGCAACCTACTTTCAGTTCAGTAGTAAGTTAAACTGTATCATTTCAATGTACTTTTAAAGACAAGGCTCATTTATTGGCTCTTACCCCAAGCTTAAACCCTCAAACTCCACACAGCACCTCTACCCCCGCCACGCCACCCAATTTTTATTGCCTTCCTCAGAATTCCAGTCTAAAGCAGCCATGTACATTTCAGCGGACTGGCTAATGTACATTATTGCTAAACCAATAAGAAAGTTGTTTACGCCTGCAAGCTTGGGGGCTTCTAAACTTATCAAAGTCATCTCAGCTGCCTTTATTCTTATAAAATAGCTTATGTATTCTTCTTTGCTACTGAAGTGAAAGTAGAGAGCTGTTTTGCTAAGTATCTGTTTGCCTGAGTGGCCCATCTAGTTAAAATCTGTGATTGACTCAACCGCATTCTAAGAAATAAAGCCTATTAGTAGAAATTCTAAGTCTAGAAGTTGAACAGCCAAGTTTAACGATGCTTCGCCTACCTGATCACGCCAGGACCGAGGCAGGATGCGCAGGACCGCCGACGGGGGGCTGGCGGCTTCGCTGGCCGCCCGAATGCCGCAGAGTTCGCGGGCGAGCGCCGGGTCCAGCGGTAGGCGGCCCTCGAACACGTCCGTCATGCACTGGTGCGCCAGCAGCGCCGACTCCACGTGGTCGGTCCGGCTGACAAACGGGCGAATAAAAATTCGCTTCTTACAGACGAGCCGCAACTGCTGCTGGTGCTGGTGCTGGTGCTGATGGTGGTGATGGTGCGAGGCCGCGGGAGCCGTGCTGAGCTGGGCGTACTGCTCCCACTTGAACAGCACGTCGCCAATGTAGTCGCTGGGGTTGGTGTACCGCTCCATGACGCCGTACTGCTCGAACAGGGCCCAGCCGACCGCGCCAGGCCCCGCCAAGGGCACCTTGGCCAGCAGTGCCGTCAGCGCCTCCTCGCCTGTCAGATGCGGGTGAAACTCCAGCTGCCGATGGTCGCCGTTCAGCAGGTGGACGGACACGGTGGCCGGGCCGCGCCGGAATATCGCCAACAGCTCGCTAGCGGAGGGAGGAAATCGGCGCCTGGCGCGCTGCTGCTGCCACTGGGTGGCGCGCTGCAAGCAGCGCAAGCAAAACTGCGCGTAGCGGCCCTCATCGGTGAGGGTGTCCAAAGCTGCCCTGTTCAGGTGGCTGCGCAGGTAGGCCAGCACTTGGGGCGCTGGCGGCGGCGTCAGGGCACACAGGGCGCAGAGCAGCTGATAGGAGCGCTCCGAGTGGGCGTCCAGCTCAGAGCCGGAGTCCGCGCCGCCGCCGACCATCCCGATGCCGCCAACTCCGGATCCACCGCCGCCACCGCCGCCACCGCCGCCACTGCTCCCTCCGGTGCCGACGCAGTCTGGCCAGCAGGTCTGTTTGATGAGCAGCAGGCAGAGCTCGTTGCATAGCTGGCCGCTCTCCAGGCACTTCTGCAGCAGAGCCTGGGCGGTGCGCAGCACCACGGAATCTTCCAGCGAGTCGGCGGATTCGACCAGCTGCACGGAGGCGGAGAATTTGCAGGCGGTGGCGAATTGCTGCGCGTCCGGGTGCAGCAGCAGCGGCTGCTGCTTGCCGCCGCCTCCGCCTCGGCCCGAGGGGCCGCCGTTACCGCCGCCTCCGCCGCCAACACCGACGCCGCTGACGAGGCCGCTGCCGCCGCCGGAGCGAGCCCAATAGCTGGGCCGAAAATAGGACGGATCGGAGCAGCCTCGTGTCGGTTGGTGCTGCTGCTGCTGCTGCTGTTGCTGCTGCTGTTGCTTGGCCTTGCTGGTGAAAACGCGCAGAGTGGAGCGCAGCAGCGAGTGCTCCGGCTGGGGTGGCTTGGCCAGCAGGCCGGAGGCCACCAGCTCGCGTCTGCAGCGGTCCGCCTCCTCGGCCAGGCGATGCCGGTCGGCCTCAGTGGTGGCCACTCGCTGGAGCAGCAGTTGGTTGGCCTGGCGCAGGATGCTGCTGGTGCTGGCCGAGCCGGCAGTTCCCTGTTGCTGCTGCTGGTTGCCTGGCAACGGTGTGGCCGGTCCGTCGCCGGCAGAGTTGGCGGTGTGATTTCCGCTGTTGTTGTTTTTGTTGCCGCTGACACTGTTGACGCAGTTGCTGCTGTTGGCGTTGGCGTGGACGCCGCGGTGACCGCCGCCACCCCCGCCGCCGCCGCTAGCCATGCGGCCGTGGGTCAACGGCGGCGCCCGGCTGGGTGTCCGCTCTCAGAGCTGCGAGCTCGCTTGCTAGGGCATCGGAGCCGCCCAGCAGCGGACAGCCGGGCAGTGAAGCCGGGCACGGGCCAGGCAGCCGCTCCAACCTGGTCGTCCAGTTCGATGCTGCGCCGATTGTGGAAGTTGCGTACCGGGTAAAACCTTGACAGTCTTGGGGATCCGGGATGAGAAACTTATTACCGCCGCTGCCGGTGCAGAATCAGTGCCGCTGCAATACCAAACAAATTCGCGAGCATGTTGAAACTATGGTTGGCTGGCAGTAGGCCAACGCACAGCAGGCTAAAAGTGAGGTCCACTGATTCCAGCACGCGCTTCCTGACTGGCTGCGCACTTACGAGAGAGAGAGAGAGCACGTTCTGCGCTTCTCAATTACACACGCTTGGCTCACGCTGCGCTGCTTGACTCTCTCTCTCTCTCTCTGCCGAGTGCAGGCCTGCGATTGCAACTAAAGGCTGAGGACTAGGCGGTCTAGGCGGCGACGCGGATGGGGTGGGGTCCATTTAACACATGCTGCTTGAGAGAGAGAGAGAGAGAGAAGAGAGGCCAACCCGGAGAGGGGCGGGAATGGAAAACATAATTTTCGGACGCAGGAAAGGGGGTGGGGCGGATGCGGCACAGCATCTGCAGAACTGAAGGAAGCGAGTGAGAAAGGGAGAGAGGTAGAGGAATAGGGATGGAACGAAGGCAAAGAATAAAGTGAACTAGAGGAACAGCCATACTAAAGGAAATTCTCTATCCAAGAATCTGTCCCAATGGCAGAGACTGGGCCTTCAGAGCAGCCAATGGCAGAGCAGCCTGCGAGGCACACCCTCGGTCGGGATTCTGTACCTCCCCGCCTCTCTTGCCCCTAACCTTCAGGGAAGAAGGCGAAGCACCAAGGCAGCCGCCCAAGGAGGGAGAGAAGGAGGGAGGGAGGGCTGGGGGAGCAGAAGACCAAGGAGGGATGATGGTGTATAGTGTGTGAAGCGGTTGGGGACTGACTGAGCCGGGGTACACCGCCGGAGCCCCCTATCTCTCCTCTCTCTCTCTGGCTCGGCCTTTCCCAGGCACTCAGTTGATTTGGGCTCCAAGAGCAGCATTAACTGCTTCCCTCTCTGTGAGATTCAACTCCCAGAAAATACTCAATCCCACACACCGCGCCTCTCCCCGTATGCACTCCAAGCCAGCATCAAAACCATTCCCAGGCATCCAAAATGCAAACCGCTTGCTTAACTGGCTGCCAAAAATCCAGGTTGAAATTTTCAGCTTTTCAAAAATATCCACCCGCAATTGTTGCAGTTCGGCTGCTCTCAGAAACGGGAATGCGCGAGGGATATTTTTGAAATTCAATTAGATAAAAAACTATGCAGTCCAGCAGACAGCACCAATACTCGAATTAGCTTACAATTCTCTTTAAAAATATTAATTTGGTTATCACTATCCTTGAAAATGGTCAGAAATGACAACAAAAGAATTGAAAATATAAAAAAATAATATGCTACAAGGTAGCTGTCTTAGCATGTCGATTATCAATTGGATAAAAAGTTTTGTCCATTTTTCTTTTATAAATCTTAGTCCTTGGTACACAGTTCATAAATAATTCCTGTCTTACCTACTATATATCTTTAAATACCGAATTATTTCTGCCTGTTTCTGAATCTTTCTCTGGATATATTTTGATTTCTATAATATCATTGTAATATATATTTTAATATATCGTAGAATCCGATTAAAAGGCCTCTATTGCTAATAAATTTCTATTATATACCTACATAAAATATATAATACTAATGGCAAAACAGCAGTGCTTCTTATACTTCTGTAATATAATTATTGTAACAAGCTATTGAATAAAATCAATGTTAATTTTGCTTTTTGAACTAATCAAGCAGTTTTTGGCTAGACAGAGTTATATATCCAGAATCTAATCTAATATCAAATAATCTAAGATATATGGATAAAAATATCTATATATATATTAGATATAAATATCTTATTTCTACCTATACACTACTTATATACATATAGATATTTTTTATCGATATACATTAGATTATTTGATATATATATGTGTATATAGGTTATATACATATGAATTGTTTAAAAGCTGTATTTGTATATTTTATTCAATGGTAATGTTTAAAAAGTAAAAAAAATGTTTTTACCAAAGTGGGCACTATAGGAACAAAATGCTGATCTGTAGTGTAGCTCAATTGTGATCATTATATAAGGGTAAGAGTATGATTATGACTAATTACACACAGTATTTGAAGTTCATGGGCCCGCATTGCAACATTTTTAAAGCATTCTGAATACAAATATTCTAACTTTTCAGGGTGTACTTTTGAGGAATAGTTTCCTGTTTTAAGAATTTATATTTTTACTTTATAAGGCATGTGCTTCAAGACGGTTATACGATAGGGTATGGTACCACGAAAAACTAGATGTTCATTGACTAATTCATTCAGAAATTTTAGGTCAGTGTTTAGAATTAACTGTTGAAATACCTTTGAAAATTAATAAATTTTGAAAGCCAGTTGATTTTACTCGAGCCTCTTAAAAAGCAACTGTTTTTTCAAGTAACATGTCCATGATTGATAAAGTTAAGCAGTAACAATCTTGTTGATCTAACTGAGTAACCGCTGGTTCGCTAGTGCAAAATTCAATTGTTTTTGCAAAACCTAAAAATGTTCTTATATAAAAACCGTGTTAAAATACTATATACGTTATTTAGTTTTCTAACGACTAAAACCTTTCTGCGTAATTCAACTTTTAAGAAAATACTACTTTTCTAATTACCTGTATGATATTTTATTTTTCTTGTTATAACTGATATAAATCCGTCAGGTTTGCGATATCATTTTACATCATATTTTGTGTTGTGCGTGCTTTCAATCAGTTCTGAATAAGATATTTTCTTTTTTGTACGCATGATCTTTTGATGACGATCAAGTCAGTTAGAAATCAAATGTTTGTGATAAAACTTTTATTATTATATATCTATTACATTTAGTCTTTAAGTTACATCAAAAGTCGCAATTTGTGCACACAAGAGGACATTTATCTAACCAGGGGGATTTTATGGTGGGGGGACAAAGCCATGGATTCTACATGTACATAATTTTCTAGAATCGGTGTTTTCAGCGCTCATTTTAGTGCCTCAGGCACTCATTTTGGTGCCGCAGGCGCAATATACATGTATTTTGTCGCCCTGAAGCAAATATTTTTATTTCCATAACGGTTCACAAGATTGTGTGGGGGGGAAAAGAATGGGCATGTCCCCCTAATAGCTTGGGGGGACATGCCCCCCAAGCAAGAGAACCCTTTGCTTATTCTACACTGTGCTAAGTACAACAACCCTTATTAGCGCATATTCCTTATCAGTAACTTCAATAAGTGCCATCCAATACAAGCGGTATATTTGCATCGTTTACCGACTTGTCTAATAACGTATAGTAACGTGTGTATTGCGGCCTTAGTATACGATAGTCCTCATAAGCCACTCATACATTGCGTACCGGCATTCACAAATCTTAACTTCAAAAAGTAGCAGCTTTCGTTGACGGTCTATATTAGAAATAGAATCTTTTCCGTTTTCTACCACTGACGCATCCTTCTTGACCATTTCAGAAAGTCGACTGCGTCTTGACGTGATCAACAAGTGTCTATGGCTAAAAGACTAATATTTGGCTTAAAAAGCTAATTTTCTCCTCATCATAATTATATAGAGCACAAAAGAAAGCAAATAACCTAAAAAGTAATTCCTCTCCTTCATGCTTGATCACAAAATATAACTTCTGGATTAAGCAAAAAGATAATAAAGAAGAGATCAAGGATCGAAATCACGCTGTTCGACTGCGAAATATTCCCAAAATAGGAGGATGCTACCCTACTGGCACAGCACGTCTGCTGATCTGTGCCCCATGCAAGAGGTCGAATGTCGGACCGCACCAGCTCGTCAAAACTGCGGTGTTGGTGGCTGCAAAAGCCAACGAATCATGGAGAAAAACAGTGAAATTGTCGGAGAACGACAAACGGCGCTTGACTGCCACACGTTCAAATCGTCGGACACTGAAACGAACTGGTACTGGCTTGAAGAAGACCGGCTTCAGCAGACTCCAGCGGAGCAGCGGCTGCTATATGACCGAGCCATCGACGAAGAGACAACGCGGGCAGCTCAGCTTGAGGCCGCGGAACTCTCAACGTTTCCTTCTCTGTGCGACTACCTGTCGGTCGACACGGCGGAATGCTGTCAGTTTTCGTCCAGAGATATTCCAGCAGCATTAATTGCCCCGAATGTGTACAATAAAAAACCACCGCCCTCCCCGGAGCCTGTGGTGCCGGCAACGGCGCTACACTGGCGCGCTCAGCTGTACATGGGTGACTGTCGTACAATGTCACTGCCTTCGCCACCGGCGCTATCAGCTCCAGGACAGCCAGAAACAACCAGTTATTCGGTTAACCGCAGCGAAACAAAACAGGACAAACTGCTCTCTACTCGCGTCACAGCCGATGCCTCGGTGCAGACGCAGATGAACAACAACAACGTCAGCGGAAAAGGTCAAGGCAACCCCGGTAAGACGGTAGCATCAGGAAGGAGCCTCTCAGACATCGAGGCAGCCGTTGAGCGCACCCGGAACAACTCCAATCAGCAGCAGCGGTACGAGATGCGCGGCGGACACGCGGTGGAGATCTGCTCCCGGGTGGAGTTCCCCGACAAGAAAACACGCGACGTGTCTGTAACCGTGGAGGCAACGCATAGCAACGGTTGCCATCGTGTGATAATGCTCAAGGGTCTGATAGCAAAGAAACGACCAGATCTTGGACCCAAGGTGAAAGACTGCCGTCTGCGCATGGATCAAATTGTGCTCACGAGGCCCAACACGTCCATTGAGGACTGGCAGAAGTCCATTACAATGTCATACGACTCAGATTTTCAAGTTGGCATGGGTGAAGATAAGAACAGGGCGCTTTGATGAAGAGCTCTACAGATCGTACACGTACATGTACGAGATGCCAGAGTGCCCGCGGGGTTGGCGAATTTCAACTGGCCTCCCTATAAAAGAGCACGCACTCAATTTTTGACCCAGCAACCTTAATCTTTATGTTGGTTCCTCACCATTTTCATTAGTCGAATGCGACTATTTTCAATCAAAAACTTGGACAAAACCGCGCTTACTATGTACGTACTTTACTAACTGGTTAATCAACAAACAGTTGAAACTGAAACGAGCAAACGCAAACGAGTCTCGCTCTCACAACCTTACAATTATACAAAAACGAAGATTTTCAGGTGTCTTGCAGTCGCTCTGGAATGAATTTGCTCTTTCTTGGTTAAAAAACAAATACATTTGATTTTTTGTGACCGGTACGACAAAAACGTACAGTTGAACAAAAGTATTCTATCAGCACATTCTGTAAACTCTTTCTTCTCGAGCGTTAAATTGCGTTCAGCCCCGTATTTTTTATCCAACGAGGAACAACGGCTAAAGCCTTGGCCACGCTATCCATAGCAGCTGAGTGATGTCGGCAGGGACTTCTTAACGATAAGTATTTGACATTATTTGACATCAAAGCAAGGACACGCAGCTACTATAAATGCTTATTATGCATTTTGATTGCCCTATAGTTCATGCCAAATCATCAATCTACTGAAGCATATACATTAGCATATAAGCATATAAGTAGTTACAAATAAATAAAATATTAGTTATGAAAAGTTGACGCAGCGAGATCTCTGTAAATAAAAGCAAAAAATATGATCCATGAAATCTGCACCCACGGCTGAATCAAGTCAGGATAAGCTTTTCTTTCAAAAAAGGTGACTTGCCTATCTATCGTTAGTGAATTTTATTGTCGTAAACAGGCCTAAATCACCAGTAGCTTCCACAACTGAGCGGTCTCTACATATAATTATAGGTCCATGGCTTTGGTGTTCTTACTGCATGGGTATTTCTCGGCTAAAATGAGTGCTGACAACACCGATTCTGAAAATAATGTCATGTAGAAATTTAGTCATGTACATGTAGAATTCTTTGCTTTTTCCCCCACCATAAAATCCATGGCGACGCCCCTGCTTGATGCTGTACAAGTATATATGTACGTTTGTAGCATGCATTCAATACTATATCTGTTTGCCTCTCTAGGATCTACTTCGTTTCTGATCGCTTATTTGCTTGAAGTTTCTCCTCAGTATTCTACTTATTAGCTCGTAGTACATGCGGTATATGCAATCCTACACTTCACTCTTTTTAAAAAGAATTAAGTCTTGAATAAGATTCTAATGTAAATTCTAATGTAAAACCACGATTTGTTTATTTAATGAATCGAAGATCGAAAATGAACTCGAGAGGCCCGTTACGTCTCCTACTTCAAAATTATATACGAGTACTGTACTTAATAATGGTCGTTTAAAAAAGTTCCGAGATTCAGTTTTTTTGCTTCACACATTAAAACAAAATATTTACATTAAATTTTGCGCTGATTCAACTTTCAAAAAAGGTTCAGAAAAACAAACACCCCTTGCAAGAGTTCGGACAGAAAGTGCATTTCTCGCACTCACTTCTGACGAAGTAAAAGGAATGACAGAGCGAAGAATTTAAAGTTTTACAACAGTTCGTCATCAAAATGTTTGGCCTTTTGTATACATCATCATCGTCATTGCGCGAAATTGGGGTGAAATTGAGAAGCGCTCTGATTTGCTAATTTGCGCTTGACCTGGCTATTTTAACAGATAAACTGAATTTTATGCACTTGAGTGGCTATGTTGAACTTGAGTTGGATATTGGGCTTCAGCTCGTGTTTACTTATAGGGCCGCTGTACACTCCTGTGTGAGTCTGTGCGGAGTCGCTTTCACAAGACCGAAATTTCATAAGACCTAAAGTTCACCTAAAGTGCGCCAGGGTGCGCACAGCCTCTTGACACAAATAAAAAACTGAGTTAGAATAGGAATATTAATATGATGAAAATGAAATATACTGAGCAACTGTCAAAAGTTCCACCCACCAAGCAAGCATATTTTTTCACCTTGTATCGTGAATTTTAAATGAGAAGATTTCTCTCTAACTAAGCATGATTTGTACAGGTGGAACTTTTGACTGTTGCTGAGTGTATTTCGAAAGCAGTAACAACACACAGAAGCCAGATGGACTTCTTACAGAATCAGAAGGCGAATGCTCTTTAACGACAGGAAACTGTTTGCTTCAGCGCCTTTCCACACCATAAAGTCAGCTTACTTCGGAAAACGAATATCTTCCGTTAGGATTCACGCCATGACAGTTGTTATACCACCAGCCGCCATAACCGTACGATTTCGAGCAGGAGCCACTGAGAAGGTCATTGTCGCGGTCGAATGTAGAGAACGGCATGCCTTTGTGATAAGCGAAAGATTCGACAGTCATGTTGGAGCTGCTAATCAGGTATGAGCCGAACCTCATAGTGTATTTTGAGCTGGCGTCGCCCACGGTGAAGCCGGAGTACTCAGCGATGTACAGGATATTCGACCAGGTGACGGCCTCGATTCTCAGCAGCTTCGGGGCGCTGCCAGTCAGCTGGTTGATGGTTCGAAGACCTGCGAATATTGAGTTTAAATGCAAACTTTAGCCTTACATGTACTTCAGCATAATCCTGACTGGACCCTGGTTCAGTACACCTACCCAGCCAGAAGTCGGTGCCGTCTCCAAAGCCGGTCTCGTACTCAGTCCAGCATCTGGCAAAGCTCAGCCTTCCAACCAGTCGCTGCTGAATCACAGTGAATGTCCTGTCTTCAACCTGTACTGCCGGCTCTGAAACAGCAAAATTGAATTTGCACCGGTGTTTAAGGTCTTGAACATCAAAATACAACACATAGCAGCTCCTTACGGGATCGAAGCAGTTGCCTCCGATAGACGGGTTTGCCAGGTGCAGCGGTGGAGAAGTCGGCGCCGCAGACCGCGGACAGCAGGCAGAGCTTCGTCTCCGACAGGAAGGCGGTGGCCGTGCATTCGCAAGGAGAGACGGTGGCGCACTTTGCGGCGCACTCGATGCCGCTTTCGCAAGCCGATGACGTCATCACAGCGGCTTCGGTTGGAGCGGTCGCGGCATTGACAAACTTGACAGCTGCAAGGTTATTCAAAAGTGTAAAATGTTTGATACAATCAATCTGCTACGGCCAACAGGGGACAGAGTAGCTTCAATGCGCGGCCGGTATTAATCTGGGCTCGCAAAATTCTCAAAATTTCACGTTATGACTGGGCTGGGCAAACGTCAAGGTCCTTGGTAAAAGTCCTTTCTAAAATACCAAATGACTAAATAACTTTAACATGGAACACTGGATCATGGATAGTGTTCGGTGTGGACTGTGTTTGGGCATGACTTACTCGTACCGGCGTCCGTCGCGACAATCTCGGTCGCAATAATAAAACGAGAACAAAAAACTTAGCGATGGCCATGAATTGCTTTATCCTGCAATATACTTTTCGCTACCTCGACAAGCAAGCAAGCAAACTTTTTTCACTTTTGCAATGGTTTATAAGTTTATAAGCTCGCAATTCTGCTTGAATATCCTGTAGCCTGCCTCATCTTGTTGGTTGTCAAGGAGACGTTTGCAAATAAGGCAAAGGTGGAAAGTTGAATCCATGTTTTTACGACTGAGTTGCGAGCCATTGTGTGGAAAACAAATGACGGGGGTGACAAAAGAATCAAGCAGCCACCCAGGAACTTCTTCTCACTTCGCTTCCTGGGGTTCACTTGCGTCCTGCGCCCACACTGGCTTCGTAGGCCGCATGCGATCTCGTTCGGTTTTCCTAGCAGCAGAAACAAAGGAAACAGAGGAACAGAGTTCCTCAGCAACCTCACAGATGCACCGAAGATTCACGTATGTAATTAGAGCTAAGAAAGAGAAACTATCGATAAAATCCTTTCTTAGAAACGCTTGCCGAAAGTTAAGCCAATCTGTTGCATTGGTAAAGCATGCACTGGTAATGCACTGGTAATGCATTGGTAATGCATTGGTAAAGCATGCAAGCAAGCAAGGATTGGTAAAGCTAAACGTAGAAGCACCCGTGTTTTTAAGGCTCTTCATTACTTTTTTAAATAGTCAACTGATTTTTTTCTTGATTATTAAGCAGTGATCTAAGAATTCTAAATAGGGCTTAAAAATTCTAGAAGACTGATGGTCACGCCTCAACCTCAGTTTTGCCGGCTTGCCCGTGTTTTACGCTGGTATGTATGTCCACTTGCATTATATCATACGTTTGTTGTATTTTCCGCAGACGGGTGATCGGGGTTCGGTCGGATACGGGAGTGCCCTGAGCTTGCCGGGTATCAAAGGGTGGAAAGCGGCGAGCCCCGAGGCGTACAGACACTGGGGCGGAATTGGAAGGGGAGGGGCTGGGGGGAGCGTACAGACACTCGTCCAGCCCTACGGCAAGAGGGAAGGTGCCGGTGAGAGGCTGTGAGCAGGTAGCCACTCAGCAGCAGCAGAGGTGAACACGGGTCTGGAGGCGTACATATCCACTACGCAGACTCCAATAAAGACTGTGACGAAAGAAAATTCGGAAGATGGCAAATAAATGAAGGGTATTGAAGGGTATCACTTGCTGCGCTCATGTAGGCTAGCTAGTGGTAGATGGAGCAGGGAGGGCTAGAGCCGGGCGAGGGCCGTGCGCGCACATTGATACAGGGTGAGAGCAGGGGCTGGGTGGGGCTAAGCCACGCAGGGCTGGGGGGTGGGGGGCATAAAACACACAGAGTTGAAGGGCGAGAGAGAAAGAAGGGGGGAGGCTAGCCAATCAGGTGCTTCCGCGGCGAGAGACATGATTGGACTGGCCCAAACGAAAGAGAGAGAGACGAAAAGACGCCAGCCAATGAAAATGAAAACGAGAAAAATAAAACGAAGAACGGTATCTCAAGACGGAGGGGGAGGCAGACCAGAATGAACCAGCGGTAGAGAGGAGAGGCGGAGAGCGAGAGAGGTCGGGGCAAGGGCATTGTGAGGCGCAGCTCACAACACGTTCCTGACGGCTAATGGTATGCTCCGTTTACCGTGGCGAATCAAGACTCGTGGAGGGTTAAAAACTCGAAATTTCACGACGTTGTAAACTTAATATATACTTAGCAATAGCAACATTGAAAAGTCGCCACCATTTGCCCCAGTGAGCAGTGTCTTTCGACCAGAGTCTATCACCTGGACAACCATCTTGACATACAAAACTGCTTGAAGAAAAACAAAAAAACGGACGGAAGCTTCAATCCATCTATTCTTCGCCCTCCGCTCTTCCCAATCCCCCCTCACCCAGCCCAACTCTGCGTTGCGTTGCGTGGCGCAAGTTGCGTCACTCAAAAGTCAATACTGAACTAGAATTTACTGCGCATTCTCAAAGGTTGCGACTTTTTAATGTTGTTGAGTACAACAAAAATCATGCAGTAGATTTTGACGTTATAAAACTTCGACCTTGTGAAAGCGCCCCACTTGTGGAGGATGCCATGAGAGATAAAATTATTTTGGAAAATGCAAGAAGACCCAGATCCATGCTTTAATATATTTTTGATACTGAAAATTTTCATTTTCAACTAAGACACTGAAGCCGGGTTCACAGCACGAACGCACAATCACTTTCATTACCAGAAAGGATTAAGTGAGGTCGAAAAATGAATTTATATCCGCCCACGCAAATTTTATCTATAAGATGTGGCCAACAGCGAAAGAAAAACGAGCACGCACGGTAGAATCTGAAAAATGACGGCCACCACTCACAGAAAAACGCTCAACGAATTCGAAATGGAAGGCGTCGTGTGGAACAACTACACCACACCTGAGGTGCTGCGCCGATCTCTGGACTTTAGATTCCGACCGAGCGATGTTTGCGTGTGCACTTTTCCCAGGTGCGGCACAACGCTTACTCAGGAAATTGTATGGCAGCTTGTTCACCGAGACACCATCAAGCAAGGGGGCAAGTACGCTCCCATTGACCAACGGTTCCCGTTCCTGGAGTTCAACTACGGTTGGGGAGTCTCTGGTCCCGTAAAGTGGGGCATCGACAGGTTGGAGTCGGCTGGCGAGGATGAGCAGCGCCTCATCAAGACGCACGTCCCGTACGCGTTAATTTCGCACAGGTTAAACGAAGCCAAGCCCCGAGTGATTGCCGTGCTGCGCAACCCCAAGGACTGCTGCAATTCGCTCTACCACTTCTACAAAGGCCTCGAGATGTACGGGCCCTGGTCGGGAGCCTGGGACGAATTTGTTGACATATTCCTGAGCGGCAAGACAATGTGCGGCGACTACTTTCAGGTTAGTTTTGTGAGGCTTTAACCTGTAAAGATGCAAACTTTGATACCGTATTCACTTAATAGCTACTCCGCATACTTAGGTCTCTGCGGACTGGTGGCAGCTCCGGAATGAGCCGAACGTGCTGCTCTTGAAGTACGAAGATCTGGTTAGCGAACCTGCTGACAACATCCAGCGAATTGCCAAGCACCTGGGAATCAACCCGACAGAGGAGCAACTAGCCTGTGTGATGCACAACTGCAAGTTCACCTCCATGTTCAGCAACGACAATTTGAATACGACCTTTGGCACCGGGTTTCGATTTCTACGCAAAGGCCTCATTGGAGACTGGAAGCGTCAATTCACTGTGGCGCAGAGCGAGCTGTTCGATCGGATCGTTAGCGAAAGATTTTCGCCCCTTGGCTTGGAGTTTGCGTACGAATGAAGCCAAGATTTAATTACCGTTTCTGTGCCAGACGGCGAGGTGGCCGGGTTGTTAGCGATCGTAGAAACAAAATACGAGTAATTAACACGAGCATATAGTGCTCAAAATCTCAAATTTTGCGGTGTCTGTTAGGTATGATGGTATTACGTAATAATACAGGTATTTAAAATTAGCCAGTATACTCGCGAATTATCTCTGCTTTTACCTACGCTTATATATATATATATATATATATCTGTCAATGTCTATATACGGTAAGTTTTGCGCGCTGTTGGCCTACGGTTCGATACGAGTTATTTCATGGTACTTCACAAATCATAAAAGTCGTTTCAACATTGTCATGCTGTAAACTCGATCAGCGGTGTTTCTTCGTTAATCTCCCGATCCCATTGCTCGTCGTCGATGCAGTCTTCCTGGTCAGAGATGTCGCCTGACAGGAACAGCATTACAGCCATTGGATAAGCCACGAATCGATAGTACGCCGAGCTAACGATTAGGAATGCAACAATAATCATATGGTAGACATAGAACAGGGGCGCCCGGCCCTGCGCCGGTTGCAGAACCGGGTTGTGCGCTGGTACGGCGCTAAGAATCGCTACTAGAGACTGACCGGCCAGAGTAGCGAGGCCCCATACGGTGAAGCCGATCCCCATCACGAACAGCTTGCAGTGGTTTGGCGCAACGCCGTTCAGTATCTCGAAGGCGGCGATCACGGTCAGCAACTCGGCCGCACCGTCCACTGCGGAGGCGGCCCAGAACACGGCCTGCACAGACAGGGTGCGCTGAGGCGGGGACCGCGAAACTAATATTAAGACGATTTCCACCAGGGCTTTGACAATGATTCCTCCCTGAAGCCGGAGCTCAATGGATATATGCTTGGACGAGCGGTAGGCAACCAGCATTAGCAGCAGACTCCACACGATCTGACAACTGACTTTCATTAACTCAGGTGAAACTAAACACTCGTTAGATTGGCCATTAGTGGTGTTAGTCGAACCAATTGATTCGATGTAGTGACGCATCTCAATAGTGTACACCAAACTTTGACTTCTAGCAACCGAAATTATAAACGGAATCATTGGAGAAAATATCTTGAAGTATCGAATCAAACGACCTGTTGTTGGAAATGTGAAACGGTCGCGCCGAACCAGGTCGTCAGTATTGATGTAGCGCGACATAGCGATGAACGCTATGCTGGCCACAATGCCAACCAAAGTGTAATAGTTCCCGACTAGCCCCTCGGACATGGGCAGCACAATGCCGATGAACTCACCAAGCTTCACGGACAAAAAGTAGGCAACGCTGAGTATTGTCCAAATCCTGGGCTGAGGGTACCAGCGGTAGATGCAGTACACAATGCATGGCTGTATCAGGCCGTACAGAATTGGAATAGGCGACCAGGCTGCCGTAACTAAAGCGCTTGAACTGCAGATGAAATCGAAAAAGATTTCAACCATAAGAAGGATAGAGGAAAGAAGCATCAGGTGACCGCAGATGTGAATTACAACCAAGTATCCCATGCAGGCATTAGCTAGCAGCCCGCCAAGCACTGGAAGAAGATACCTGGTGGAATAAATCCAAGAGACTGCTGAGCCTCGCGAGTCAAAGCACTGATCGCTCAGCCGGCACGTACCGTTTACAGACAAAAATTTCCCCGGCGACAGTGTGCCGAACTGATTGTCCACGACCTTGCTGCACATCTTCATAAGCAGCACCACCAGAATGTCGACTGTGCATTCGCGAAGCATCGCAAACAAAAACCAAACGGTATAGATTAGTGTTCCAGCGGTTGTTTAAAAACAGGCAAATTAAGGGTAACTATGCAAGGCAAAACAATATATAGACATTAAAGATGGCATCTCTTTTTGAAAGCAAAATTAGCATCCGAAATGCTATCAAGCAGACAAGTTGGCTCACAATAATGCATTTGTCTTTCACACAAGACTCAATCTAGCAGTTGCCTACAGTACAGCCCAATGTCTAAAAATAAAAGATAGTACAAAGAAGAGCTGTACAAATCTTGCCTGGCTACACTGTAGCTATTCCTATGGATTCCATCTCTGCACTGTGCTACTGAAAAATGCGTTCATTCATACTGTACGCCAGCAGGGCAAGAATACTTGCGAGAAATATGACTCGCAATGTACTTCGCATTTTTACAATTCCACCACATCGGAAACTTGTGTTTCACTGGGACAAAAAGCTTCCTGTGTGGTACTTCATGAGTAACCTGCCAGTGCTACAAATGTGACAAGTGAGCAGTGACTGAGCAGCGACGAAACGCTGAAGTCTCTTCACTTTCTTAATCCTAGCACTCGATGGTTCTGATCGGGTGCATCCCACATTGGTCACAGCTGAAGCAAATCTGTTGGACCCATGAGAACCAAGTTCCAAGGCACGGAGAGTGTACACGCCTAACGATTAGGTCAGGGCCGCTGTACACCTTGTGCGAGCGTGTGCACGAGTGCGTGCCTGCGTAGGCATGTTGCGGGACCATGTCGCCCACCCCCCTGAAATATCAAGCTCCTAGATTTACATAGCACTAAAACATAAAATAACAACTGAAGTCACGCGCTGAAGAGTCTATTTTTTCCAAGCACAGCAGCAGAGTGAAATAAATTAACTGAACTGGCATTTTTATTGAAGCAACACGGCAAACTCGAAATTCCATTCGAATCTGGTTCTGCAACACTCAGCAAGAGGAACAATGCTAATGCCACATGTTCGAGTATTACTTAAGTATGTGGCTCCGTCAATTCCGCAAACTAGGCTTAATATTCTGTCCGGCAAAAAGCCTGCATAGGTACTTCTGACTCGTAAGCGAATTGATTACTTACAAAATTAATTGTCCCTTTAATTCAAGCACTCACTGAACCCCTGGCCCGTCTGTCTGTGCACTCGTGCTGGACCAGTCACTGCAGAGTTGAATACTTTGTAAATGAAAATAAAATGACATAAGTCTCTCAAGCCAAAAGCTATCAAAGCTCGCTTCACACAATCTCAGATGCTTGTTTTAAAAGCTTCTGAGAATTTCATACCTTCAGTTTAGCTCCAGGAATTCTAGAAAAAACTCCGGAAATCTCAGGTGTCCATCTCAAGCTCCGGAACTATCAGATGTCATCCCAAACTCCGGAAATCTCAAATGTCCATCTCAAACTCCGGAAATCTCAAATGCTCATCTCAAACTCCGGAAATCTCAAATGTCCATCTCAAGCTCCGGAAATCTCAAATGTTCATCTGAAGCTCCGGAAATCTCAAATGTCCATCTCAAGCTCCGGAAATCTCAAATGTTCATCTGAAGCTCCGGAAATCTCAAATGTTCATCTGAAGCTCCGAAAATCTCAAATGTCCATCTCAAACTCGGTGCCTCCAGCGCCGCCACCATCACCGTTCACAGCCGCCGTGGATTCTGGCGAGCGAGCCGCGTGGACTCCATTCACAGCCGGTCCGCCTACGCCGCCGCCGCCGCCAGAGTTGCCGTCGCCGCCGCACGTGACGCCGGGAATCCTCGGCAAGCCGGCTGGCGGAGTCCGGGCCAGCGGGCAGTCCCGCCGGCTCAGCAGGAAGTCTCTATCGTAGATGACGCGGGTGCCGCCAGGCGTGGTGCCAAAGATGGTGCCGCCAGGGGTCTGAGAATAGTTGCTAGGCAACTGCGAGCTGCTGGTCAGGCGGACGCGGCGGACTACGGGTACGGCTGAGGCCGCTGAGCCTGTCTGGTGACCTTCATTGTTATCGCCGCTGCTGCCCGCCGCCTGAGACTGCGATGACCGATTGTTGTGCATGGCGGACAGTGCAGTGGCAGTCAGCTGTAATATTAACAAAATATCCTGAGTTTGCAGCTCTGCCTCTTACTGCTTAGTCCAATCCCAAATAGTGAAGCTGCATGCACCATCACAAGCAAATATCTTGTTAATAGCATTTAGATTTTAAAGTAATCATTTAATTATTTTAGGCAAGGTCTAATGCTTATAGCTCTAGCAATTGTATTTGCAACTAAATTCTATTCGGTTTTTAGGTTCATTTGAAAATTATTTGATATTTTTCCTTGCTAGGATCCAAATTTAGGTCAAGTTATTTCAGTTTTGACATTTTGGGTTAATAAGGTTTGTTTTCTAGGAAAAAAACTATTGTGGTGGCCCACCTATGACTGAGTGAGCAAGAAAAGAAAAGCACACCATAAGCACTGGGGCAGCAAAGACACCAATACTAGAGGGGAGGAGCTTCTGGCCCTTATCTCTAACACTAACCTCATGCTCTGCAACCGCGGTAGCACTCCTACCTTTAACAATGGCAGATGGACTGAGGTCCTCGATGCCACACGCGTTACCCCAAGACTGACAAAGTTGAGGAGTGGAGAGTCTGGTCTGAGGAGCCCTCCCTGTCTGACCACTGCTTTATCGCCTTTAACATCGCGGACACTAAACCCGTCCTCGATCACTTGGAGGTGTAACATCCGCAACACTGATTGGGCAGCCTATAAGGCTATCCTTGATCTGCACCTGCAGGAACTCACGGACTTACGCCCGATTGAGACCTGCGAGGATGTGGACCATGCGGCTGAGACGCTGACAGGTTGCATTATTGCAGCCTATGAAGCGGCCTGCCCTGTCCGTGCCTACAAAGGCAAGACCTCGGCGCCGTGGTGGAACCCGGAGCTGGGGAAACTCAGGCGAAGGCCAAAAGCCTTCACGCCGTGCCATGAAGACCGGAAACCCGGAGGACATGGAGCTTTTCCGACAAGCCTCCCGCAACTTCAAATCTGAAGTGCGCAAGGCCAAGGAATGTAAATGGCGCCAATTCTGCAATGAGTTGGATCAAGACAGACCTTGGATCAAGGCCCTTACAATGGACAAAATGTCCAAATTAGCCATGATCAGAAAAGATGATGGCTCTCTTACTAAAGACCCTGAAGAAGTGCTTCAGCATATGCTTAGCACATTCTTCCCGAGTGTACCCACTGCTAGATCGGAACCCAACCATTCGATGGATGGAGCCACCCTAGCGGCGGGCATTATCAATGAAGACTTAATCGCTCGTGCGGTCAGAACCTTCAAGCCCTTCAAATCTCCTGAACCTGATGGTATCTACCCTGTTCTTCTTCGTGAAGCAGCCAAGATACCCTCGTTCTTGAGACTTACCCGCAATCTCATGCGGGCCTCTATCCAGCTGGGAAACGTTCCCAAGTGCTGGACCGAAGCTCGGGTAGTCTTCATTCCCAAACCTGGGAAGGGTGACTACCAGAGCGTCAAGGCATTTAGGCCAATTAGCTTAACGTCAGCAATGCTTAAGCTGACTGAGAGGCTTATTCTTTGGCGGCTGTTTTCATGCGAGCTGACAGCAATGCCCCTCAGCAATCATCAGCACGCCTTCCGTACCGGGAGGTCGACTGACAGTGCCCTGTATGCGATAGTCTAGAAGATTGAACGGGCGGACTGGGTGACGTTTACGCCCTGGCTCTTTTTCTCGACATTGTTGGCGCCTTCGACAACGTTATCTTTGAAGCGTTTCAGAGGGCCCTTCAAAACCGCAAAGCTCACGCTACCCTCATACGGTGGATCATGTACATGATCTCTAACCGTACGGTCACTGCCCAACTTCTAAAGCAAACTGCCTCCGCCAGAGTCTGTAAGGGTGGACCCCAAGGCGGAGTCCTCACCCCGACGCTCTGGAACCTGGTCATGGACGCTCTTCTGGGCGACTCCCGACCGGATCCCATCTTCAAAGTCGGGTATGCTGACGACGTCACTGCCATTGTGGCTGGGCCGTCCCCCGGCACGCTCAGGGATCTGATGCAGAGCTTTATCCGCAAAGCAGAATCCTGGGCCAATGACAACGGTCTGGAACTCTCTGAGCCCAAAACTGTTGCCATTATGTTCAACAGCAGAATACGCTGGAACATACGACCTCTGCAGTTATACGGCAGAGATATTGCCTTCGCGCATCAGACCAGATGTCTCGGGGTCATACTTCTTGACCACCGGCTCAACTGGTCCTTCCACGTGAAAGCAAAAGCGAAGCGTGCCTCAGCCATCCTGGCCCAGCTCCGACGAGCACTTTGGTGGATCTACACTTCCGTAGTTAGACCTGCCATTACGTACGCCTCGGTTGTCTGGGTTAGCGCTACCCAGGTCAAAAGCCATGCAGATTTGCTCAACACGATTCAGGGCAGAGCGTGTAGGCTCATCTGCAACGCCACCAGATCCACGCTCTTTGCCGGCATGGGGGCCTTCCTTAATCTACCGCCTCTCGACCTCTTCGTCCATTCCGCTAATCCCTGAACGGCCGACGCGTTGCTATGGACGAAGGGTTGGCGCCGCCCAGGGAGGTCCCCCCAGTGTCGCCAGCAGCTATAGTGCTCTCTGGAAAGGAGAGTTCAGCCCTGCGGGTGGCCCGGAGGTAGCGCATGAGCTGATTAAAGTTTTCAGGTTTGCACGCTTCAGTAATAGATGTGTGTGGCCCGAGGTAATTGAGTCTGGCTCACGTAAAGGCGGGACAGATGCTGACGAAATGCTCAGCGGTTTCGTCACCTGAGTTACAGAAACTGCAGATGGCGTTGGTGGCATTGCCCTGCAGGTACTGGTGCCTAGAGAAGCAGCCGTGACCTGAGAGGGTCATGGTGGCAGCCCGGATGTCTTTGCGCAAGAGGCGCAAGAGGAGCTTCCGGAGCTGGTGAGAGGGCTGAGGGACAACGCCTCTGGATTGCCTGCAGGTGGCGCAGTTCGCCCAAGTCGAGCGGTGCTGGGTCCTGACTCCTGATCCACGCTTTGATGCGCGAGTTGATGACACAGCCAGGAATCGGGACAAGGGGTTCGGGACCGAGAGAGGAGCCGGAGGCGCCAACTTTAGCAAGGGCGTCAGCCAACTCATTTCCTCGGATCCCTACATGCCCGGAACCCACTTAAGGGTAATTTTGTTGGTGGAGCCCAACATGTTGAGGAGTTTGATACAGTCGAGGACTGTAGCAGAATTGGTACTACAGCCACTGATGGCGTGCAAGGCAGCTTGGCTGTCCGAATGGAAAATGATGTTCTTACCGGATACGCCAGTGGCGAGAAGCTCTGCAATGCAGGAGCTGATGGCGAGAACTTCATTTTGGAAGACACTGGAGTTGACCCCAGTGTACTGAGCGTGGGTTGCGATGACCCTCCCGTTCAGGAAGATTCCAACACCAAAACCGGTGTTGGCTGACTGCTTAGAACCGTCGGTGTAGCAATGAAGCTCACCAAGGTTCCATTGGTCATTGATGGTATCGCGCGAGTCGATAGCTACGGAGTAGCGTTGTCTCAGGTTGAGCATTGAGGCAATGCCATCGGTGAAGACGCGATTGGCCTGAAACTCGTTGAGAATGTTAAGGCACAGGTTGCTATGCGGGACGAGGTTCCGCTTAGCAGGTGCCCTCATGTAAAGGAATTTGACACTGGCATCAAGTAAATGCCGCATCATTCTAGCCGCCTCACCAGTCCACTGTATCCTAGCAAAGGATCTCTATCTCCATTATGTTTACTTAGTCTGGGTGCCCTACAACCTCACTGCAGACCAGCAACAGGCTTGTGTGAACTGCGCTTGAAGGAGATCTACAAGGTGTTTAGTAGTTGGGGCTTGAATAATATCTTAAACTGCTTGGTTATTGAGGATGAAACCTAGTTCTACCTAGATGGCAAAGGCAGCAAGGCAGACAATTGCTGCTGGCTGGGAGCTGGGGACTCCAAGGTGACTGTGACAAGGAGGTCTATCTTGGACAAGAAGACTATGCTACTAGTGGCCTTTATGCCAAACAAATGAGTCTCTATCTGCATGCACAACACTGCCAAATACTAAGGTCAATGGTTAGTATTTTATTGACTTAGTCCAGCACACTAGGGATCTCTGGCAGTCTCTCTAGTCAAATCTAATTCATCTGGACAAGGTTCTATTGCAGATAGACAATGTATAGCCATATATCTATCTATAAGGCTGTTTAAGATTTTCTGGCTAGATGGCATTGGCAAGTGAATCTGTTCTGGCAAAGTCCATACAGCTTGGACTTCAACTTGTATAATAGATTTCTGTTCAAATAGTTAAAGGCTGACTTTTCCAAGAGGAGTTTTACAAACCATGACAAGGTCAAAAAAGCTGTGTTGCACTAGTTCTAGCAGCTAGAGGTAAACCACTTGCAGGCTAAGGTAGAAAAGCTATATGAGCACTGCCAGAGAATGATTGATATTGGCCATTTGGGGGACAACTATGTTGTTGATTGATACAGTTTTGTTCATCTGCAATTGTAAGTTTGTCTATTTTCACATTAGTGACATTAATTATATCTTATGACATACCCAAAGTAGTTAATAATTTTGCATTTAGATTACATAATGAATCTTTGTATGTTTTAAAGTAGCTATTGCATTAATTTAATTAAACTAATGTGATTTGCTATAATTGACTATATACTTTTTAGTTATAAATGTTCAATAAATTATAGATAAATTTTTATTGAGATTTTTTTAAATGAAACCAAAGAATATTTATTGCAATGGGAAACATATTTAATGACACAAAACTATTCAAAAACATAGCACTTGTTAGGTAGACAATGATATAATTTCAGTAGGTGGGTATGTATAGTGTAGGCGGATGTCCAGCCATCTAGTCACTACAAGCAATACTCAGAGACAATCAGTTGAAACTTACTGAGATAAAGCCACGGATTATAATAACTATATGAATATAATTAAAAATTAAAATTGAAAATTAGTTCAAGATTAATCTAAAAATAATAATTATAACTAAACTAAATAGTTTTGTGTCACAAAATGTGTCTCTTATTGCAATAAGTATGCTTTGACATTCATTTAAGTTGAAAAATAATTAAATGTGTGCTTCTTTTCAATTCCTAATATGTGCAAAGTGGCAGTGCCAGGATGCCAATTCTAGGATGCAATTCTTATATAAAAATAGGACACATTATTACTTATATAAAAATAAATAGCAATTAGCAGAATTGCTTTAATTCAATTGATGCTAGGCCTAATACTTATAATAGGGGGCCTAGTAATAATATTAGATAGTTGTCAGATATCAATATTTAAAAAAATGAGTTTGTTATCTTATCACTATCTCATTATAATATCATAACACAGACATTGTATTTAATATTCTGTGCCAGACGAAATGAATGCTGTATTTTTCAGATGAGAGAGTGGCAGACGAACTGGCATCAGATTCAGACGATTGAGGTTTGAGACGAATTGACTGTCAAACTTTTAAGACCTTGGCCATAGCCCATAATCCCATATGATGTGATCTCACTGGAGAATACAGATTCTGGCCTTATGATGCTTAAAAGGAAGAGTTACTTTAAAATAGTTTAAGAGATATTTACTACAATAGCCATTTCAGAAGAAAATTACAAAAAAATCACACAAGAATTAGAAAGCTACATGGTATATGGTAATGGTAACATGGTATTTGGTTCAATACATATGCACAGTTGACAACTAAAAGTGTCGTATGTAAGGCATATTACTTTTACTCGTACATGGCAAAAAAGAGAAAGGTAATTTCTTAGCAAAATACGATCTGATCATTGCATTTTGTGCGTCTTAGCAATCCTGATTAAATCTGACGCCTACCATTTTCTTAGAACGAGCGTTTACCAAATTAGCGCTTTGTTGTCAGTGGTATAACAAAAGATGTTTATCTCTGACAAAGTTTAAAATTTTGCCTGATAATGCTGAAATTCATAAGAAAATGCAGATTCATTAATAATTTAACCTAATGTTTGCTGAGTCTAGAAACTAGCGGAAAGCGAACTTCATGAAAAAAACAAGACTAGGTACTGGTAGGTGAAGCCTACAATTTATCGTAAAGCTCCCCCAGTGGAAAACCTTTCCACTTCGTGTAATGCGTCATACTTTCCTTGCGTGGAAAGTCATTTTCCACCCAATTTAAAACGCGAACCCATCCCGTTAATTATATTTTAATGTGTACTATATGTACGTGCCGTACAGTATATGCACATTGCACAATGTACATGTATATTATGCATAATGTAATGTTATGTATCACCTACCAAAGGTACATGTAGTCTGCTGGTTATAGCGTCGGACTCATGACTGAAAGGTCGGGCCGGGTTAGATTCTCGATCCATTCGGAACAATTGTTTGCGTCTTTGAGCACTTATATTACATGTAACTCTGCATTTTCACTAAATTCATCCAGCTGTAACAATGGGTTCCGTATTAGCTGGGGTAATTGAGGGCGTGTGTGGCGAATCCCCAGTCGTTGGAATGAACAGCTTGATTACGCAGTCCTTGAGATGCTGCGGCTGAACTGTCGTTGCACGTCTGCCCAATAGGGCAGGTACATGTATAGTCAATTAATGTATGACTATATACAATTAAATGATTAAAATTGGGTTTTACCCGGTGTTAATCGTCAACATCCGTAACCCTTTCCCACCCGGTGGCTCATGGGATAAAAGAGTCTGCACTCGCCAGGGGGTCAGACTCGTGTGTAATTTGCCCCCCCCCCTGAACCCTTGTCTTAAACTTCCAATACTCGAGGTCCCTACCTTTAAGTTCGAATTGCCTAAGTCCCGACCAGCTCCCTTCCGACTATAGCCATGGTACGTCTATTAACTTTTTTGACACTGCGTGAAATTAACCCTAATTAATAAACTTATAGCCTTAGCGAATTATCATCTGCGGAAGCGTAGCTAAAAGCGCTGTTTAAATAAACCAAAAGTTCTCTGGGACTTCGTGACCAGCTTGCATTGCATTTCCTGATCCATACATGTAGTGATCCAAAACTAAGAAGATTTCTCAGACTATAGTTCTATAGCTAAACCCAACTGTCTCAGGATTTTTTCCGCGCATCACCACAGCGTGGCAGCGACCTACTAAAAGTAAATGTTAGGCAAATCTACTGCATTCAACTATTATGATAAAAAGATTACATTTTTATAAAATTACCCCCCCCCCTGGCCCTAGCATGTGCACAGCTAGTGCATACTCAAGTTGGTTTTTGTTTAAAGGGTTTGAGCTGTTTAAATTGCGTCACTCGAACTGATAAGTAGCCTACTAGCTGTTTTTGGTTATTTACATTAAATGTTGCTATTAGGTGCTGGCACAATATTGCACATCACACTCGGTGACTCAGTGGCACTAAGATCGAACTTTAGAAGAAACTTTATAGAAGTTCAAGACCTGTGGAACAGACTTACGCATATAGGTCGTGATCGTGAATACAGATGAGCGTACATGTACGTACGTTCAATATTCAACCGCTTCATATAGTTTGAGCCAGAAAATGGAAAAAAATCACAGTACATATATATACCTTACGCATCGAAAGGCATATCTGTTGTTAGCAACATGCAATGTTGGGAGAGGGAGAGAGGGAGGGAGAGAGAGAGGTTACATTAGCTGAAGCACACTCCGTCTTACTGTGCCAATTCGCGCGCCACTGAACAATAGCTAAGAAGGCGGGGACTGCGCGAGTACTGGGGGGGGAGGGCGTGAATTGCAACTCAGCTGCCCAAAGCTTGCAGCCCCCGAATGGCATAACCAATATTGTATTAAACTTCTAGCGAAAGCCTCACTTGAGTGGCTGTGGTAGAGCCAGGAATATATTTAACCGAAGAAAATTGTGCACTTGGGCTATATGCGTCGCATTCATTGAGCTACACATAGTCGCAAGTTTTGCTGTGCCACCATAGTAACAAAACAATTTATTGGATTGTTTTGCTTCATTTATAAGATAAGCATAACAGAAAAAGCGAATATTTACCAATTATTGAACTGGCAAATGGCTCCAGTTTGCAGCTGCATGAAAACGGCCCTCCGTCATCTCTGCAACCGAATGCAGAGCAATCGCTTGCAGGCCAGAGGTCTGCGCCAACACCTGCTGTTATCCTTGCCGCTAATCACCGCCATTGTGCTGCTCATTGTCCTGTTGAACCAGCTATTCTCAAGCATAGAAGAGCTCTCTGTTGAGCTGCACCCGGACCCTGAGCTGCCGCAGTCGGAGCTAAAAGAGATTGCTGAAAGATTCTCTATTTCGAAATTGGACCAGAGTCACCGCATAATCAGCCTGCCAGTGACAAAGAAAATTCATTTCATGTACAAAGGCTACAAGCTGGATGTCCACTTCGCTCCGCTGCTCAAGTCTTGGAGGTAAGACTGAGTATGTCGTTACAAGTATATACATTCCAGTTCAAGTGCAAATTAGTCAATCAGAGCGCATCTCAATATAAATGACTATAATGCACTTGACTGCTGAATCATTGCATTTCGATCATGGCTACTGAATGCCACCCAGCACACACGTATCGAACTGACCGAGTAAACCATTTTCAATCACAATTTTCTCTTGCCAGAAAGGTGTACCCAGAATACAGAATGTACTTTTGGACGGACGATGAGATCGACCTGCTGATTAGTCGGCGTTACCCAGCCTGGCAGGACATGTACACCTTCAATCTCTCCAACTACATGGAGCGGTCGGACACCGCCAGAGCCTTCGTGCTGCACGCCATTGGCGGCTGGTACGCCGACCTCGACACCGGCTGCCTGAGCCGGGCGGACGGGTACGCAGCCAGACACGCTTTGATCTTACCGCTGGAGCCCTACCTGCACGCGCTGAACAACTTCCGTATGCGCCGGTTGGTGAGCAACGCCATCATGTACAGCGCTCCGGGTCACCCGTTCTGGATGTTCTACCTGGAGCTCCTGCGCGAGTCGCTGGTCGGCAAGGAGTCTCGAACAAGTACAACGCAGGCGGCGGGCACAACGGGACCTGTGCTTCTTACTCACTGCACGCATATCTTCCAGCAGGTGGGTTGGCCGGCGGCTATTTATTGTGAAAGTCTAAATGGGAGCATGAGTTGCCAGTCTTGAATATCTTGAATAGCATTGTCCTGCACTCACTCACAGATAGCTCGTTGCAGCCAGCATTTACAGTGATCTCTATTGTCTGCCTCTGTACTGTAGCTGGCGCCTCCTCTGTAGCTGGCGCCCCCCCTCCTCTGTAGCTGGCGCCTCCTCTGTAGCTGGCGCCCCCCCTCTGTAGCTGGCGCCTCCTCTGTAGCTGGCGTCTCCTCCGTAGCTGGCGCCTCCTCTGTAGCTGGCGCCCCCCTCTGTAGCTGGCGCCTCCTCCGTAGCTGGCGCCTCCTCTGTAGCTGGCGCCCCCCTCTGTAGCTGGCGCCTCCTCTGTAGCTGGCGCCCCCCCCCTCTGTAGCTGGCGCCTCCTCTGTAGCTGGCGCCCCCCCTCTGTAGCTGGCGCCTCCTCTGTAGCTGGCGTCTCCTCCGTAGCTGGCGCCTCCTCTGTAGCTGGCGCCCCCCTCTGTAGCTGGCGCCTCCTCTGTAGCTGGCGCCCCCCTCTGTAGCTGGCGCCTCCTCTGTAGCTGGCACACCCCCTCTGTAGCTGGCGCCTCCTCCGTAGCTGGCGCCTCCTCTGTAGCTGGCGCCCCCCTCTGTAGCTGGCGCCTCCTCTGTAGCTGGCGCCCCCCTCTGTAGCTGGCGCCTCCTCTATAGCTGGCGCCCCCCCTCTGTAGCTGGCGCCTCCTCTGTAGCTGGCGCCCCCCCTCTGTAGCTGGCGCCCCCTCTGTAGCTGGCGCCCTTCTCTGTAGCTGGCGCCCCCTCTGTAGCTGGCGCCCCCTCTGTAGCTGGCGCCCCCCTTTGTAGCTGGCGCCCCCTCTGTAGCTGGCGCCCCCTTTGTAGCTGGCGCCCCCTCTGTAGCTGGCGCCCTTCTCTGTAGCTGGCGCCCCCTCTGTAGCTGGCGCCCCCTCTGTAGCTGGCGCCCCCCTTTGTAGCTGGCGCCCCCTCTGTAGCTGGCGCCCCCCTTTGTAGCTGGCGCCCCCTCTGTAGCTGGCGCCCCCTTTGTAGCTGGCGCCCCCTCTGTAGCTGGCGCCCCCTCTGTAGCTGGCGCTCCTTCTGTAGTGAAATATGAAAATGTGAAAAGTGAAATTTTCACAGACAATTTCTTGCCGAATTCGTCAGCTGTCATTGCTGTCATCCTATATACTAAAAATGAAAATTAATTTACTAAACTTGCATCGCAGGCCAACAAAGACCGGGGCTGCCCGGGCTCCTGGTGTCCTCATCTGCCCCCGCCGGTGAAGTTCCTGCCTCACTACGATGACAGCTTTGAGGAGACGCGGCAGACGTTTTGGAGAATGTGCACCAGCCTCCGGCTCAGGAAACAGTTCGACAGCAGACAGTTTGAGGACGAGTGCAGGCGGCTCGAGGCGCACGAGTACCTCAATGCCCCGCTGGACCCCACCGAGTCGCACACCTATCACGAGTTCTATCACCTGAACGAGAAGAAGAGTGACGCTGGACGACAAAAAGTCGACGCGCGCAAATTGGGTCTCGACTTTGTGCTTGGCAACAGTCTGGTTGCCGAAATAGAGAAACTGTAACAGTTCAAAGAGCTCTTTTCTTCTACAGAACCGCTTTCTCAACTTTATCTGAGCCAACGTTTGCGGTCAATTAACCCCCAGAGAAGGGTGCGGATATGGGAAGGCATAACGTAAGCTACAGATTAATACTCAAGTCTGTATTCCTCCATCATCTAGGGGCGCCTCCCAAGGGCATTTTCGGATTGAGGAGCCACCAATTCCACTTTGAGAGCCTTCAACTTGACCTCATGAATTGCTCATTTTTTATAACCATTACAATTACGGCTTTAACACTGGCTCTGCTGCTTGATTTCGAAATGTATTTTTACATTGTCCTTTATGAGTATTAATAAGTGCGGGCACTTGAACTTCGATGCTTACTGCTTGTTATTCCATTATTATCAGTAGCTTAAGTAAACAGATATAATATATTTTGTTCTTATGCTTAATGCGCTTCATTGTGAAGAGAATTAGTACGAACCGGAGTTTTGGTGTGGCCTCAAGTTCTTGCATCAGAGTGGCATCAAAGCTGTTTCCCAGGATACAATATTGGCCGATGTAGGTTAATGTTTTTATCAGCAGCGTCAAGCTTGTAGTAAACGAGTGGAACTCCTCCTTCGGAGAAGAGAGGGGAAGAACTCCCATCACCGGAATTCCATTCCCTGAAATCCATCAGCTGAAACTCCATGACTTGAATCCCATCTTCCAAATCATCTTCAAATCCTCTGTAAAGCCTGTAAAGCGAGCAAAATTAATGCGACCCAAGCGCGCAAAAACCGCAACTTTAACGACTGAGACAGAAGTGCCGATGTACTGATGAACGCGGGAAGAACAGGTGTGCACTTCTTTTGACACCGAGCCCAAAACCCCGACATCACTGGCGATCTGACTCTAGGGAAACAACTGTGGGCCAGAAGCTTCAGCAGCCAGTGTCTACTCTCTGGCCCAAAAAGCACTGCGGCCGATGAGCGGTTGAAGACCACTGCATGTCTTCAACCTGCTGATGACAGCCTGGCAGAAGAGAATCCAGCAGCCTCAGACCTCGGCATGCCCTGCCGGTCAGAAGTGGCGAGCCCTCCCTATTGTGAGAAGCCCCACCCACCCAGGTAGAACTGCACTGACAATAAGCCCGTGTGTCTTATTATTCTATTTCAAGCTACAACACTCAGATGCGGCTTGTGCCACTGACAACAACAACAAAATACGCTGTCAACCAGTTAATAGCTAGTCAATCGAGGCAAGCAAAAACAACGTCACAGGGCGCATTTCAGGGCCTCGGCGCGAACGTAGGCCGCACCGCCTACCGCCTCCGGCTTGGATGATATGGCCTGGAGTAACAGTTGGCGCAACAGTTCGCTGGGACGGGACAGGCCGGTGCGGCGATAGAGTGCCGCATCGGTAACTCGCTCGTAGCCGATCTTGTAGGCGGCGCGCAGCAGGCCAGCGTGCGCCGCATCGACCTGCTATTCGAGCGACCCCGTCAGGGTCCAGGTCTCGGCGTTGTACGACAGCACGGTCTACTGTTGTACAACAGGGTGGTCTCAATCACCGCCTGGAACAACGCCGTCCTCTGGCGGTCAGGCAGGGCTGCCCAGGCAAGCCCACGGCGTCGTCGCAGGTCCTCGTGAACGTCAGGCACGAGACCGAAAGTAGACGAACTGCTGATAGCACGGGAGCTTCGTCACCTGTCCGTCGGCTCCTCGGCAGAAAACTGCAGCCTCGATGTCGTCCGGCACGCAGAGCACGACGGTCTTCTGCATGTTGACCACCAGGCCGACACTCACCGCAACGCTCACCAGCCGGTCCAGCTGGCGTTGGGCTCCCTCGACGGTCGAGGACAGCAGGGCGAGATCATCGGCGTAGCCCAGCACGCTGAGCCGCCTTTCCGGTTGGCGTCGATCCCCGCGTCGCTGCAACAGGAAGCCGTCGTCGTTAGAAGGGACAGCAGTTCGTAGCACCCAGTCAAGCACCAGGACGAACAGGAACGCGCAAGCTTATCTCCCTGAAGCACCCCACAGGATGTCTCAAAGAAATCCGACAGGCCGTTCGGTGTTAGCACAGCAGAGTTCGTGCCGTGATACAGCGCCATGACGGCGGAGATCAGCTGCTCTGGTACGTTGTACGCACGAAGCACCATTGGGAGCACGGCCCTCATGACCGAGTCGAAGCCTTCCTAAAATCTATGAAGATAACAATCAGGATCTACTGGCGTGTCCGCGCTTCCTCGATGACTCGGCGAAGAGCCAGGATCTGAGCCACTGTGCCGCGGTGGGCGGGAACCCGTTCTGCTCAGGACGCAGGTACGACGCAGCTTCTAGTTGAACAGCTTCGCTACGCAGAACTGCAGACAGATACCTCGGTACTCCTCAAGCCACGTGGTGCCCGGCTTCTCCGGAACGGCGACGATGTACGCCGTGGTCCATTCGTTGGGTGCCGCCTCACCGAAAAGCGCGCAGTTCATCACGCTGGCGACCTCGCTGGCCACACAGTGGATGCGCAGCGCCTCGATGAGCATCTCGTCCGGACCCAGCGTTTTGCCGCCCAGAGTCTTCTAGGTGAGCATCACAACGTCGGCTGTGCTGAATGGTGCTACATTGAGACTCTTCTTCTCTGTCGGTAGTGGCGTCCCCGGCGGCAGCCTCAAATCGTTTAGCAGCGGGGGCGGCGCCGCGTTGACGATGGCGGCGAGGAACTCGCGCAGTTCATTTCTGCGCTCATCCAGAGTATCGCCAGCCAGGCTGAGCGGGATGCGCCGCTTCCGCCCGGTCAGAGCATTGATGGTGGACCAGGCCACGCGCCCTTTGGTATCGGATCCAGCGGCGGTGACGGCCTGGATGACGTCGTCAATAGCGGCCTGTCGTCGATGCAGGTAGACAGCCGCCAGAGCATCCTCCGCCTCACGAGTTGGCCGCCTGCTCAGACGGAGCCTCTCCAGCTCTGTTCTCGCTTGCCGAATCGCAGGTCCATGTACTCGGGGCCACCCGCAGCAGTCACCAAGCGCGCTGACGAATGCACTAGCAAAATGCTACTGACATAAAAATGCGTCCCGCAGAAGACACCAAGCTCGATCGTTTCCAGCTGTGTGGTACTATTAATTTGATGCGGCAGAGTGCAGGAGGCTGGGATTGCTCTCGATACTAGCTCAGAGCCAGGGCCGGGTTCTGAGTCCTTTGCGCCCTTTTTGCACACTAAAAGATCCGATTCGCATGCCTTTCTTGCTACTCTTCAGTAGGCAGTCTTTGATACAAGAATTCTAAGCATTCAGATCGAAATATTGAGAATTCTAAGCAGTCGAATCTGAAGAAGAGGACTCAAGGGATCTGTGTCAAATGTCTTTTACGCTTTATTTTGCACTGAAGGGTACATCTCTTAGTACTTTTAACAATCTAATTCCTGATGTTAACCTGATTGACATGGTAGCAAGTGGACTTCGGCTTAAAGTCTTGAGAACTGCCCAAAGGCGCTCTCCAGAAATGAGAGAGTCACCCTGCAATACAAGCAGCTCGACTGTGACTGCCCACCGGAGCATTTCGACTGCGCTCAAAGACCTTCTCCAAGCCAAGTCTGGTTATGGCTACGAAGGAGTATTGATTAAAACAAAGTATTGCGTCCGCTCAAGTAAACAGCAACTTCTCCCTGTCAAATTTTTCTCTTCCGCGACCTCCTCTAAAAGACTTTCTCTATGCTGTACTCTCGCGACACGGTCAACAAGCTTGCCCAATGCGCATGCCCCGATCCTACAGCATAAATCCCCTCCCCAATGCTCTGCGCCTCCCACAGCCAGCACTTGTCTTTCTTTTTTATGCCAGCAAATAGCAAGTTAATGTGCCACAGCTGGCAGCCCACTGGGAAGAAAATTCTGCAACAGGAGGCCTGTAAGCAGTCGCAGTCCAATTTCTTCCCAGCGGATAAACCTGGCAGAAAAGAGCTTCAAAATACACAATACTCAATTTCCTTGAGAAATCATTTATCCAAGTTCGTTCCGAAGCCGCCAATTTCCTAAATACAAGCGAAGGCACGAAATCAATAAACGTCCCGGTAGGAGTTGATCGGAAACAGAGAAATGCTCTGCAGCAAATGACATAAAGGTATTGGCTTGGCCAGCCCAGTGCCGAGTCCTCGCTTGCTAGTTGAAGCTGTGCCTCTGAGTTTCTGGTCCTTCTATTGATAACATCGACACATTCAGCCCAGCAGGTCATCAAGCACTGGAATTAACTGGCTCCGAAATGAATGCCAGAATAGTCGCAAAGTAGCCGGACCGGCAGTCGGACCAGCGGCCGCTCAGAAATTCTGCGCCCAGTACGAAGACTCGTCGGGTTCGTCCCGATGTGGCTCGTCATCGACCGACGGTGCTCGCTCCGCAAGCTGGCCGGAGCGCTGCTGCTCATCGCCGCGCTCATCTCCACCCTGCTGCTCTCGGCGAGCTTCTGGACGGGGCTGATCTGGCTGCTGCCGGAGCCGCTGCTGGCGCCGGCCGAGGCGCTCAGGATTGCCAGGAGTTACCCGCTGCCGCCTGCCAACCAGTCGTTGACGCTGGCCGAGCTGCCGGTTGTGAAGCGAGTCCACTTCATGTACCGCGGGTACCGAATGAAGGAGCTGTTCAGAGTTCTGCTGGCGTCCTGGCGGTGAGTTGAATCTCTCCCTGATGCTTGTGGCATCTTGTGACCTATGTGTATCACATGCAGTGAGAGATAAGACAGCGGCCATAAGTTACAATTGATCGCTTCATTTTGTCTATTTTGCAATTAATAAATTTAATGTCAAGTAAGCGTGACAATAGTGACTGCAATCGAAATAGTACGCGGTGCGCTTACAGAGACTATCATCTCTTTCAATACTTGCCGACCACATTTTCATCGTTGATCACAGAAAGGTGTACCCGGACTACCAAATGTACTTCTGGACGGACGATGAGATCGACCTGCTGATTAGTCGGCGATACTCAGCCTGGCAGGACATGTACTACCGACAGCTGTCCAACTACATGGAGCGGTCGGACACCGCCAGAGCCTTCGTGCTGCACGCCATTGGCGGCTGGTACGCCGATCTCGACACCGGCTGCCTGAGCCGGGCGGACGGGTACGCAGCCAGACACGCTTTGATCTTGCCGCTGGAGCCCTACCTGCACGCGCTGAACAACTTCCGTATGCGCCGGTTGTGTGAGCAACGCCATCATGTACAGCGCTCCGGGTCACCCGTTCTGGTTTTCTACCTGCAGCGCCTGCGCGAGTCGCTGGTCGGCAAGAAGCCGAGGCAGGCATATGCAAGCCGCGATGGTCACCGGCCCGGTGCTGCTGACCAACGTGGCGCTCACCTTTCAGCAGGTGCGCGGCAGTAAGCTCTCATTCTGCTTCTCTCCATAGCCTGTGCAGGCGGCTCCATATTGGACAAAGTTTGAACCCATGATATCCTAAGTAGCGAGCGTCAAAGTACGGTGGTTCGATTCTATTCGTGACCACATCAATTTCGGGCGATTTTCATCGTGCGACTTCCGCCAATGTGGGCCAATTTCTAAGGCACAGAGGGTGTACATGACTGGCAAAGACAATGTCAGGGCTGCTGTACATCTTGTGTGTGAGTGCTGTGCCTGTGTGTGCACCTCTGCGGGCGGTCTCAAAGTTCAGCAGAACGGACTGCTTGCATCCTCCTCACTGACTCTGGACCCGCCAGTTGATTTGCATTGAATGATAACTTGCTAATATAGGTTGTCAGCGCAATTTTCTACGTTCGTTTCTTTAAAGCCGGGGATAGCACCACAACACGTCAGCGACATATCGTCGAGACAGTCGGTTCACTTTTCCAGACCGACCTGCCTCATGCTGTCATTTTATAATGACTGTCCTCGATAAGAGCTACTGCGGAAGCTGCAGGCACCCTATCGGCGAAGGCGCATTCCAAATTTTTTGCTGCCTTTGTCAATTATTCGTTATGTTTCAAACCGAAGCCACCAACCTCCGCAGGCGCACAGCGGAAAGGGCTGCCCCGGTCTCTGGTGCCCGCACTTGGCCCCTCCGCAGCGATTTCTTCCTGTGTACGACAACAGCACGGTGGAAATGCGGCAGTCGTTTCGGCAGCTCTGTGACAGCGTCTTCGCCCTGCAGATTGTTGGCTTCGCCGAGGAGTGCCGGCGGTTCGAGCCGCACGGCTACCGGAACTACCGACTGGACCCGGACCAGTCTTGCACCTTCCACGCCTTCCTGCACCTGAACCAGCGGGCCAAAGACGCCGAACCCGAGGCCGACGTGCGCGACTGGGGCCTCGGCTGGTCGTCGGGGATGAACTCGGGGCAGAAATTCGGCAGCTGGGAATGGGGGACGGGTGACTCACCTGTAGAAGGATTCCTATTGCTTCCATGTACTGCCGCTCCAGGTCTCAACTTACTGCTTCCATTGGAACTTTTGCCTGAATCCGATTGCCGCAAGCTTCTCATTTAGCAACTATTTGAAATACAATTCAAAGCATTTGTAAGCCAACGGCTTGCCTTGCAATAAGTGTCTTGCAATTTATCTATCTATCCATCATCCTATCTATCTATCTATCTATCTATCTATCTATCTATCTAATCTATCTATCTATCTATCTATCTATCTATCTATCTATCTATCTATTATCTATCTATATCTATCTATCTATCTATCTATCTATCTATCTATCTATCTATCTATCTATCTATCTATCTATCTATCTATCTATCTATCTATCTATCTATCTATCTATCTATCTATCTATCTATCTATCTATCTATCTATCTATCTATCTATCTATCTATCTATCTATCTATCTATCTATCTATCTATCTATCTATCTATCTATCTATCTATCTATCTATCTATCTATCTTATCTATCTATCTATCTATCTATCTATCTATCTATCTATCTATCTATCTTCTATCTATCTATCTATCTATCTATCTATCTATCTAATCTATCTATCTATCTATCTATCTATCTATCTATCTATCTATCTATCTATCTATCTATCTATCTATCTATCTATCTTCTATCTATCTATCTATCTTCTATCTATCTATCTATCTATCTATCTATCTATCTATCTATCTATCTATCTATCTATCTATCTATCTATCTATCTATCTATCTATCTATCTACTATCTATCTATCTATCTATCTA
>NIVC01001775.1:0-85323 GCA_002269645.1 Macrostomum lignano | reverse complement strand
GCCTGGCAAACTGTCGATTTTACGAAATTCTTCCAACTCGTCCGGTTTAAAATTTCTTTCGGCAGACAAAACGCGACGGACTTTGGTTTTCTCGCTAATGCTAAAATGGTATCAGTCCTTACCTTATAGGCCATCGTATATAATACAAGCTTTCACTTCTTGCTTCAATGTTTCCCATAGACTTCTACAACAGATGCACTTGGCTTATCAAGCATCGAGTTTGTGTATTAAAGGGTACTGTATAAAATGTCTCCTAGCATTTATCCGAATTATTTGAGTAGAAACAGGCTATCAGGAAGTTGAAGAGGGATAAATTTGTTAACATAGTGAAAAAGCTGAAGCTCTTGCGATAAAACATAAGATCAGCAGAGAACAGAGAAAATCGGCCTCCATCTTTTTTCTGCATGATTTGGCCGTTTCCCGTCCCGAGAATTGAGTAGTCCCTGGCAGGGTTCTAATTACTTATTTCCATCCAGTCTGCAACAGAGGTGCCAGACAAGATGACAGTCTCAGCAAGTAGGATAGTCAGGGCAGACTGATAGACAGGACAACCCTCACTTCTTCGTCACTATTGGTCAACTTTTTTGATGAATTATTCTGTGTTTGAGCAGCAGGGTCGCGCAGTGAGCCACAGCTCTGGTAATTAGTGGTCAGATAGAGCCGCCAGTGTTCTCTCTGCTTTTTAAAAAAGAGAATAGTTAAAGACACGAGACAGCTATCGAGCTTAGCGCAAAGCAAAATGAAATACAACTCAACAAAAGGTCTGGCAAGAGAGTAATAGAAATTGCTCTTTTGACAAGACGCCGGGACGCGCAGCTAGTGTTTGGCAGTCTAGGCTGTCGAATACAAGAGGCTTAAGCCTCGGGGAAGTGTTTACAAACCGAAACCCACCCACTCCCCTCCCGCCTCTACTCACTCGGGGAGTGGAAAGTGAAGGCGAACCAGAGACACTGATCTTTCCTGCAGCTCTCCGCGTCACACACTGCTCCACCCGGAAGACACAGCTAGGCACTTACCTTGACAGGAGGGTCAATAACCACCTCAGAGAGCAGCCCACTCGTTCCCTTCCGAGATCTCTGTCTATTTCTCATTCCCCTCTGCTGTCTAACTTAGAGACCTTGAGGTCCTTGACAACGGGCAAACAGATCTCCAAAATAATGGCACGTTGCCACCAATCTAGGCAGGGTTGGGAGACAGCTGATCTTTAACTGCCTGACTTCTCATATTAGTGACTATCGGTGAATAAACACAGCGGAGGATTGCCGACCCGGAAGGCAGATGGCGTGACGGCGCAGAGCTGGAGAGTTTAATTACACCAGGAATTGGTGCAGCCTTGAAGTCAGCTTTGCCAAGGCAAAATGTGCCTGCCACAAGAGGTGTCAATAAGCTGGGCCTTGCAATAGACATGCGCCACAATCTAGCGCCACAATCTAGCGCCACAATCTAGCGCCATAGTCTAGCACCAACAATCTAGCGCCACAATCTAGCGCCACAATCTAGCGCCACAATCTAGCGCCACAATCTAGTGCCATAGTCTAGCACCAACAATCTAGCGCCACAATCTAGCGCCACAATCTAGCGCCACAATCTAGCGCCACAATCTAGCGCCATAGTCTAGCGCCACAATCTAGCGCCACAATCTAGCGCCACAATCTAGCGCCATAGTCTAGCACCAACAATCTAGCGCCAGAATCTAGCGCCAAAATTGATTGCCACAATCTAGCGCCATAGTCTAGCACCAACAATCTAGCGCCACAATCTAGCGCCACAATCTAGCGCCATAGTCTAGCGCCACAATCTAGCGCCACAATCTAGCGCCATAGTCTAGCACCAACAATCTAGCGCCACAATCTAGCGCCACAATCTAGCGCCACAATCTAGCGCCACAATCTAGCGCCACAATCTAGCGCCACAATCTAGCGCCATAGTCTAGCACCAACAATCTAGCGCCAGAATCTAGCGCCAAAATTGATTGCCACTATCTAGCGCTATAGTCTAGCGCCACTATCTAGCGCCACACTCAGGCGCCACAATGTCGTGCCATAGTCTAGCGCCATAGTCTACTGCCAGAATCTAGCGCCACTATCTAGCGCCACAATCTGATGCTTGAATTTCCTTACCAAAGAATCTCTTCCATTCAAAGAAGAAAGCATCGCTAATCTGTAGTGAAGTCGCTCAGTCCTTTCCTGTTTTCTTCCTGCCTCGGAAGGAAGCCCCGAGATTCGGCGCGCGTGGGGAGGTGACTGGGGGTGGCTGGGTGCTCAAGAGCTGCCAATTTGTTAATGCCGATAAAAAGGAGCGATGGAGAGAGAGAGGGTGGAGGAGGAGAAGATAAACGGGAAAGAGAGCCAAAAAGGATTCCCAGTTGAGGCCAGCAAGGGTAATTTGGTTTCCTCAACAATGCCTCATCAGAGTCGAAGGGAAGGCGGCCCAGCATCCCTTGGCCCACTTGACAAGTGGGAGAAGCCAGTTGAGCAATTGGCCGCGGCTCAAGACAGAAGAGAGCAGACTCAGGAAGTGAGGCTGGATGTTTGATGTGGCAAATTTGTCGCAAAAAGATGTGAAGCCGCCGCCGCCGCCGCCACCTCCGCTGAGGGGGCCCGGGGAAAAGCAGAAATTGCATCAGCCTCGTTATCTCGTTAAAGCAGCAAAAGAAGAGGATGGCGTGGCAGATAGGAAGGCCGAGTTTCCAGGGAGGTGGGGGAGCATTGATGGGGCTTCCAGCTTCCTGATTCTATTTTGATTTGCCTCATTTGATTGGTTGAATTGGTTGGCCTGGGCCTCGCTCTGAGAGAGCAGAAGCTCGGCTGATAAAAGTTGCGCGAATCGCTTTATCAAAATCGGTTAATTTGTGGCCGAGTTCAGCTTAAGGATATTGGGGATCTTGGCTGCGAACTGTAACTGCAGGGGAATGCGATGCTTACCGTGAGATTTCTCATGTGTCACCAACTCTGATGGGTCACAGATTCTCATGTATCCTAGATTCTTATGTACATCAGATTCTCATGTACCCTGATTCTCATGTATCACCGATTCTCATGTATCACAGATTCTCATGTATCGCAGATTCTCATGTATCACAGATTCTCATGTATCACAGATTCTCATGTGTCTCAGATTTTAATGTATCACAGATTTCCATGTATCACAGATTCTCATGTATCCCAGATTCTCATGTATCACAGATTCTCATGTATCACAGATTTTCATGTATCGCCGATTCTCATGTATCACAGATTCTCATGTATCACAGATTCTCATGTATCACAGATTCTCATGTATCGCAGATTCTCATGTATCACAGATTCTCATGTATCACAGATTCTCATGTGTCTCAGATTTTAATGTATCACAGATTTCCATGTATACAGATTCTCATGTATCCCAGATTCTCATGTATCACAGATTCTCATGTATCACAGATTTTCATGTATCGCCGATTCTCATGTATCACAGATTCTCATGTATCACAGATTCTCATGTATCACAGATTCTCAGGTATCACCGATTCTCGTGAATCACCGATTCTTACGTATCACAGAATCTTATGTATCGCAGATTCTCATGTGTCACAGATTTTCATGTATCACCGATTCTCATGTATCACAGATTCTCATGTATCACAGATTCTCATGTATCACCGATTCTCATGTATCACAGATTCTCATGTATCACAGATTCGCAGGTATCACCGATTCTCGTGAATCACCGATTCTTACGTATCACAGAATCTTATGTATCACAGATTCTCATGTGTCACAGATTTTCATGTATCACCGATTCTCATGTATCACAGAATCTTATGTATCACAGATTCTCATGTATCCCAGATTCTCATGTATCACAGATTCTCATGTATCACAGATTCTAAGGTATCACAGATTCTCATGTATCACAGATTCTCATGTATCACAGATTCTCATGTATCACAGATTCGCAGGTATCACCGATTCTCGTGAATCACCGATTCTTACGTATCACAGATTCTCAGATATCACAGATTCCCATGCATCACATATTTTCATGTATTTCATGTATTTTCATGTTCCACTGATTCTTATGTATCACAGATTTTCATATATCACATATTTTCATGTATTTTATGTACTCTCATGTATCACCGATTCTCGTGTATCACTGATTTTCATTTCATGTATTTTATGCATCGCAAATTCTACTTTTGTCTGGTATTATATTGCTGTTTATATATTCCTTGATATTTTTTCTGCTTTTATAACATCGAATTGTAGGATGAGAGATGCCAGCCACAAAGGCCGACGTCAACCGTGGCAGCTGTTGACTCAGCCAAACCAGCTGTGAGTTGATTGCTCTTAAAATTTGAGTCTCTTCATTATCTTTCCTAGCTGCATCTTTCGCCGACTCACAGTCTGTCATGTGTTCAAGCGGATTGTCAAGGGGCTGTTAGATCATCGTGAGATGTTCTGAAGTTCCCAGTGCAGGCTCTTATTCAGCCGATTAGAAATGAATGAGCTCCAAGCCAGTGCAATTGCCAATAATTGGCGCTATCGAATTTTCATTTGTGGTTTCCTGCCTGCCTTGCTTCGTCTGCTTTTTGGTTTCTCACACTTTATTCACAGAAGTAGTTTCAGCAATGCTAATCAGCTTTTTGTATTAGGATCCTTTTGTGTATGAGAGACCAAAGGAAGAAAGGTAAGAAGGATTAGGAAGCGATGGATTAGGAAGCGATGGATTAGGAAGCGATAGATTAGGAAGCGATGGATTAGGAAGCGATGGATTAGGAAGCGATGGATTAGGAAGCGATGGATTAGGAAGCGATGGAGTAAGAAGCGATGGATTAGGAAGCGGTGGAGTAAGAAGAGATGGGTTAGGAAGCGATGGATTAGGAAGCGATGGATTAGGAAGCGATGGATTAGGAAGCGACGGATTAGGAAGCGATGGAGTAAGAAGCGATGGATTAGGAAGCGATGGATTAGGAAGCGATGGATTAGGAAGCGACGGATTAGGAAGCGATGGATTAGGAAGCGATGGATTAGGAAGCGATGGATTAGGAAGCGATGGATTAGGAAGCGATGGATTAGGAAGCGATGGATTAGGAAGCGATGGATTAGGAAGCGATGGATTAGGAAGCGATGGATTAGAAAGCGATGGATTAGGAAGCGATGGATTAGAAAGTGACGCGGATTAAGAAGCAAGGGATTAAGAATCGAGGAGTTAAGAAGCATAGATAAAGGGGCGCGTGCTCCAGCAAAGAAACTGAAACGAGCCAAAGCAGACAAGACTAAATCATTGTAAGCTAATACTCAGCGGCCAACTTTGCAGTCTTTGTCTCTGGAAAATCAAGCGAAAAGAATCAGCATTTCCAACAACCCTGTTAACCTGCATGATCATTAATCACTCATGCCGGTATGAAGCTCAGCTGGAAGGCATAACAGGGATCACGACTGTGTGCCACCCCATCTGTTGTTTTCGAGCTCCATATTGACGTCCGGTTACAACCCTATCTCCCTACCTCTCCCAGCCACTTCACATCCTGCCCAGTGCCCCCCATTCGAACTCAGGTTTGAATTGTCCGGAAACTCGATGAGCCTCGCTATTCGATAGCAATCTAAGCAGTCAGGTAAGAGCCGATGGCCCGGCTCCTTTTTTTGAGTGCAGATCGCATGCGGGGCATTAAAATGAAAGAGAGAGAGAGAAAGAGAAAGGTGCGCCAATCTTCGGAGTGAAATTATAACCAAATGCCATCCGTATCATCCATCTGCATTAGCCGCCGTTATGCGCAGGACCGTGATCGATATTTTGCCTGGCGATTCTCCAGAGTCCGGTTCGGTAGGGCGGTGGGGGGATTAAAAATGGGCGGCGGATCTGCCCAGCTCTCCGAGAGCTCCTCCCACGGCCCGCTCTTCCGCCGATCCGTCTCGGAGACAAAAAACATCTGGCCAACTTCATCTTGGCTCACCTCCGGTATAGCAGCCGAATAGGGGATTTAATAGGATTAAAAAGCCGGGCTGCTTATGAATACACGCGATACGACACGCTGGTCAAATTGCATGAAAGATTGGGGCCGGAGCCGCGCGGCCCGCCCAAAGTCTGGAGTCAAAGCGGCCATCTGCTGCAGAAAAAATATTTGTTTCATGACAGTCGCTGACTTATCATAATTACACGTATACAGTGATACATGTATATGCCAATCTCCAATGTCGATCTTTGATCGAGGAGCGAGATCGCTTTATAAAAAATTGTCGCTTGGCTACCATTAAATTATCAACTTTTGTTTATTGAGATTAATTTCCTCACTTTTGGTTGGATTTTAATAGAATATATTCTGGACGGTGTATAGTACTAATAGTAGTAATAAATATAAAACGTGTGGTTAAAATACAGCATTAGTAGTAGATGACATGCTCTCAGAAGTATTGATAGAAACTGACGCAAAAGTCAAAGACCACTGTATATTAAGGAAAATCTGTCCTTAAAAAAATTGGTCTTTAAAAACTGGATATACAGTGGTCCTTGGCAAAAGTTTTTGTAATTGGAATGGATGGCTTCTGATTAAAACTATTTAACACAAAAAGCGGAAAAAAGTTAAATACCTTGTCCATACAAACAAGACACAAAAAGTAAAAAAAGCAGTTAAAAAGTGTACATTGCGCATAAAAAAATAGTTTACTTCGAAAAAATTTATTTACTCTTTTCAGCAATTAAGTATGTTAATCAAATTTTGTTTTATCGCCCTAAAGCTTCGTTTCTAGTTTTCAAAAGCATCATATAAGATAAATTTAATCAGGGTTTGCACGAAAATTGACTAGCATACAGAAATACTATACTATACTCCATTGAACTTTAATCCAACAATATTACTGAGCTAAAGCTATTGAGCAAGAGCATCTTTGTCTATTTCACAAAGGAGCCAAACAAACATCATCAGTTAATAAAAGAGAAATAAAAGATTTAATAGAAAACTAGAGAATGGGCATATGCAAATATACAGCTAGCCGCAAAGCCAAAGGACAAAAGTACTTTAGAGAGATGGAAAATTTATTTTTTTGTATAGGTTTTTGGAAGAATAATAAATTGATATGCTAATTAAATATCTTCAATGATATCATGCTCAGGGTTTATTATAAGAGAAGAGACTTAGGTAATTTAATGACCACTGAAAAATAACATATTAGCATAGAAGCATAGATTTTTATAAAATTTTGAACATATTGTGGATAATAGTAATAAAGTTGAGCACTAAGTGGCTTACCAATCAGGATAATTTAGCTTAGAATAATACTGTACATATAAAATAAATAATTAGGTTAGAAAGACAAAATATCATATTTGATAACAAAATGCTATCATAAAGAATCATAGACCATATTAGTATATGGAAGTAATAAGTGAACTTAAATAGGAGCTATCAAATCCCATAATTGCTAATTGCTAATGAAAGCCATATTTTTTAAGACTTATAATCAAATAGATAAATAGATACTTGTGGCGGCCAGACTACGCGACCGGCAGCACCAGTGCAGCCGCACTGGAAACCCCCCCGCCTCTGTCTAGCTGAGGTGGGGTGGGTACGCGCCAAGCTAGCCGGCTCGCTAAGCCGGGGGGGTTGGCGTAGCCAATCACGCCATGCCACCTTTTCGCACCTCCCTTGGCCCCTCAATCTGGCGTTGTTTGTAAATCTCATATAAATACACGCGCAAAGCAGCACAAACTCTTCGCTGCCATTCCATCTATTGAAACAAAAAGGCCTTCCGCCTCATTGGTGAGCCCGACACCCAGCGCGGAACGCTGGGCCTACCTGGTCGGCCCTGTGCGGTCCTGGCAGCCAACCGCCTTGGCCGACTGCAACGGCAGCACCGCAGCACAGCAGCACCGCAGCACCGCAGCACCGCAGCACAGCAGCACCGCAGCCCAGCAGCACCGCAGCCCAGCAGCACGAATCGGCCCAGTCAGCCCGCCCCCGGTAGCTCCTGGGGTCTCGCCTTTCGGCCCCCGCGTTGGACCAACCAGCGCCACACGCTGCAGCTACTTCTAGGTTAGCACCGCTGCTGCTAGCCTAACGTCCCCAGCCTCTGTGCAGGAGCATCGATCCGGCTCACGGCGGCAACTGACTGTCGATTGCCTCTGGTGTGGTACGGCCGCGCGCCCCTGCTGCCTTCGGCGCCCACCTGGCGCCCTGCTGCCATCGGCGCCCGCCTGGCGCCCTGCTGCTATCGGCGCCCGCCTGGCGCCCTGCTGTCTTCGGCGCCCGCCTGGCGTTCTGCTGCCATCGGCGCCCGCCTGGCGCCCTGCTGCTATCGGCGCCCGCCTGGCGCCCTGCTGTCTTCGGCGCCCGCCTGGCGTTCTGCTGCCTTCGGCGCCCGCCTGGCGCCCTGCTGCCTTCGGCGCCCGCCTGGCGCCCTGCTGCCTTCGGCGCCCGCCTCGCGCCCCTGCCGCCTTCGGCGCCCGCCTGGCGCCCTGCTGCTGCCTTCGGCGCCCGCCTGGCGCCCTGCTGCCTTCGGCGCCCGCCTGGCGCCCTGCTGCCTTCGGCGCCCGCCCGGCGCCCGCCTGGCGCCCTGCTGCTTTCGGCGCCCGCCCGGCGACCGCTCGGCGACCTGCTGCCATCGGCGCCCGCTCGGCGACCTGCTGCCATCGGCGCCCGCTCGGCGACCTGCTGCCATCGGCGCTCTGCTGCCTTCGGCGCCCGCCTCGCGCCCCCGCCGCCTTCGGCGCCCGCTCCTCTGCGCTCTCGCTGCCTCGGCTACCACCCGACGTTCGGGCCTAGCTCGGTGCTGGGGGGAGCTGTGTGGCGGCCAGACTACGCGACCGGCAGCACCAGTGCAGCCGCACTGGAAACCCCCCCGCCTCTGTCTAGCTGAGGTGGGGTGGGTACGCGCCAAGCTAGCCGGCTCGCTAAGCCGGGGGGTTGGCGTAGCCAATCACGCCATGCCACCTTTTCGCACCTCCCTTGGCCCCTCAATCTGGCGTTGTTTGTAAATCTCATATAAATACACGCGCAAAGCAGCACAAACTCTTCGCTGCCATTCCATCTATTGAAACAAAAAGGCCTTCCGCCTCATACTAATATAAATAGAGACAAATCATTCTTAGTGTGGCTAAGTACATCTTCTTTATTTTGAATAATATAATAAATATGCTTCATAAAGTAATAAATTATGCTTTCTTTTATTTCAATATTTACACATGGATTCCAGGCTTTGCCATAATAAGCTATCCATGCACCACTCTGGCGCCAGTCAGCCCAGTGGGGCAGTCAATGGCCAGGCCTTCAGGCCGCCTCGCCGTCAGTCGTCTCGCATTGAATGCCTTGTTGGTGCTCAGCGAGTCCAGCAGGCAGCTGAGCGGCTGCTGCTCTGCTCCAAGATGTGGCCGCCGCCGCCACCGACGTTGCCGATGCCGATGTCGGACACTGGGCAGGCCGTGTCGCCATCGCGCGTCGAGCCGAGCGATCACCGGGCCAGGCGGGAACTCGCCAACCTGCGCCTGCTGGTTGAGGAGGCCCGACGCGGCGGCCGAACCATGCTGGCCGCGGCGCCCAACGATGAGGAGGACGAGGCTGCGGCCGACTTTGCCCGCCGACTTCAGGTTGGCATGCTGGGGAAGCTGGACAATAGGGGAATTGAACTGGACATTAGGGGAACTGGGTCGGACATTAGAGGGAATTGAATTGGACATTAGAAGAATTGAATCGGACATTAGGGGAACTGGATTGGGCATTAGGGAAATTGAATCGGACATTAGGGGAACTGAATTAGATATTAGGGGAACTGGATCGGACATTAGGGGACCTGAATTAGATATTAGGGGAACTGGATCGGACATTAGGTTTTAGGATTGGACATTAGAGGAATTGAATCGGACATTAGGGGAACTGGATCAGACATTAGAAGATATGGGTCAGGTGAACTGGACTCAGAAAAAACCTCTAATTCTCATCCTCCTGATCCCATTCCACCGAAGATGTCCTGCGTGGGTTTTATCGAGTCGGTCTATCGATCTGTGTACTCCCTGATCAGCCAGCAGCAGCCGCAGTCTTTAAGTGAGGACCACCAGCAGCAGCAGCAGCTCAACCGTCTGGCAGTGGCCCGCGCCTGCGACGGCCTTCTGGCCTCGGCGCTGGGTCTGGAGCTGTCCTTAGCTCTGTCATCCGGTTCTGGGCCAGACGATCGACAACTGGAACGACTGGCTGAACAACTCGGACAGAGCCTGGCCGAACTGTCTAAGGCTGGTCGGCCGGCGAGGCTGGGCGGCGATCCGGCGGACATGGAAGCGCTGCAGCTGGCCGTGCGGTGCGCGTCCGCCGCTGTGGCCCAGCTGCTGCACGCTGTCCGCTGCGTGCGGGCTGCGCTGGCCAGCTGTGAGTGCCTGTCTGATGTCTGATGTCCGCCTCTCTGATGTCAGCCTGTCTGATGTCTGATGTCCGCCTGTCTGATGTCAGCCTGTCTGATGTCAGCCTGTCTGATGTCTTATGTCCGCCTGTCTGATGTCAGCCTGTCTGATGTCTGATGTCTGATGTCCGCCTCTCTGATGTCAGCCTGTCTGATGTCTGATGTCTGATGTCCGCCTCTCTGATGTTTGCCTGTCTGATGTCTGATGTCTGCCTGTCTGATGTCTGATGTTTGCCTGTCTGATGTCTGCCTGTCTGCCTGTCTGATGTCTGATGTTTGCCTGTCTGATGTCTGCCTGTCTGCCTGTCTGATGTCTGCCTGTCTGGTGTCTGCCTGTCTGATGTCTGCCTGTCTGATGTCCGCCTGTCTGATATCTGTCTGCCAACTTGTCCTGGTGTCTTTCTAATGTGTCCGTCTGTCATACTCTCATCTGCCCTCCTCGTCCGTCTTCAGTGGGCGCAGGCGGACACCCCAAGGAGGACCCGGCGGCGGCGCTGGAGGAGCTCCGGTCTCGAGTCCATCTGGCGGTTGAGAATCTCCGGCCGGCCGTGGCCACGGTGCTGGCCGTGTCCGGCGAGTCCCGGTTCTCCGGTCGGCCGTTTCGCCTAACGGACGAGGCGAAGAACGGACGGGCCAGGGCTCTGGGCCATGCGCTGCCTGTGGCGCTGTGCACCGCCGAACTGCTCACCGCGATGGCCGGAGCTACCGAGCAACAGGCGTCGCCAGCTCAGCAGCAGCGGCAGCGGCTGAACCAGCTGGCCGAGTCTTTGAATGCCGCCTGCACGGACTGCCTGGCCAAGCTGCTGCCAGGCCAGCCGGGTGCTGCGGCCTCGCCTGTGGCCGGTGATGGCCGACTGGACAGGCTGTGACCGAGCTGGGGTGGCTCGCTTAACTCGAAATCCCATAAACCTAGCAGCCTCAAAAAATCTCATCTCCATTAACTGGACTCAATGAACCAGAAACTCCATAAACCAGAACTCCATGAACCAGAAACTCCATAAACCAGAAACTCCATGAACCAGAAACTCCATAAACCAGAACTCCATGAACCAGAAACTCCATAAACCAGAAACTCCATAAACCAGAAACTCCATAAACCAGAAGCTCCATAAACTAGAAACTCCATAAACTATAAACTCCCTAAACCAGAAACTCCATAAACCAGAAACTCCATAAACTATAAACTCCATAAACCAGAACTCCATAAACTAGGAACTCCATAAACCAGAAACTCCATAAACTATAAACTCCATAAACCAGAAACTCCATAAACTATAAACTCCATAAACCAGAAACTCCATAAACTATAAACTCCATAAACCAGAACTCCATAAACTAGGAACTCCATAAACCAGAAACTCCATAAACCAGAAACTCCATAAACCAGAACTCCATAAACTATAAACTCTATAAACCAGAAACTCCATAAACCAGAAACTCCATAAACCAGAAACTCCATAAACCAGAAACTCCATGAACCAGATACTCCTAACTCCTTAAACCAGAAACTCTCTAAACCAGATACTCCATAAACCAGAAACTCCATAAACTATAAACTCCATGAACTAGAAACATCATAAACCAAAAAATGTCAATCTCTTTCTTTCAACTCCGAACTTCCTAAAACCCCAAGCTTGATAAAAACATCCTGAACATGTATTTTGTCAGAATTGACAGAATGGGATAACAGGAGAAAGTATTTATTAACTTTTACTTTTTAAGTTTAAGTTTAAATTGATTTGCAACTGAGAAGAGATTTTCCCAGTCAAAAGGATCTGGGAAGTTTCATATGTTTGTGCAGTTAAAACTGTGATTTTAGCACTTCCAATTTTACTTAAGTAATCTGCAATATACGAGCCAGGTTTAAAAAATTGCATGCTTTTATTTGTAATAATTTTTTTCAGTTAAACAAGACTTTTTTCTCCAGTCAAATTGCAATCAAATTTTTCTACGATGTGCAACAATTTTCTCCGGGTTTTCGTGTTACAATTTTTGTTTATTCGCAGAAAAGAAGAGGCGGCGTATTTTCAAATAAAATTGGGAAAAAAATGGAGATGTATGATGTACAGATAAAGTCAATTGAAGTCAATTCCGATTTTAATTGTATATGTACGAGTATTATTGATTAATTATGTGTCCTAGTTTACTATGTTCAATTATATTATTGCATTCTACCGTAATCAATGCTTATATAACAGTTAATATTAAATAAAATTGCAAGAAATCATTAAATTTTATAATATATATCAAGAAATATAGTCAAAAAACTATAGAAAGTACTGCCTCCTACACCTGACCTTTATGTATTGTTAACCAGCACTTATTCTGCTGTACAGGGTAGATAAGTGGCAATTATTCTGGTTTAGAGGAGTGGATAAGGGGCAATTATTCTGGTTTAGAGGGGTGGATAAGTGGCAATCATTCTGGTGTAGAGGGATAGATAAGGGTTTAGAGGGATAGATAAGTGGCAATTATTCTGGTGTAGAGGAGTGGATAAGGGGAAATTATTCTGGTTTAGAGGGGTGGATAAGTGGTAATCATTCTGGTGTAGAGGGATAGATAAGGGGCAATTATTCTGGTGTAGAGGGGTGGATAAGGGGAAATTATTCTGGTTTAGAGGAGTGGATAAGGGGCAATTATTCTGGTTTAGAGGGGTGGATAAGGGGCAATCATTCTGGTGTAGAGGGATAGATAAGGGGCAATTATTCTGGTTTAGAGGGATAGATAAGTGGCAATTATTCTGGTGTAGAGGGGTGGATAAGGGGCAATTATTCTGGTTTAAAGGGGTGGATAAGTGGCAATCATTCTGGTGTAGAGGGATAGATAAGGGGCAATTATTCTGGTTTAGAGGGATAGATAAGTGGCAATTATTCTGGTGTAGAGGAGTGGATAAGGGGCAATTATTCTGGTTTAGAGGGGTGGATAAGTGGTAATCATTCTGGTGAAGAGGGATAGATAAGGGGCAATTATTCTGGTGTAGAGGGGTGGATAAGGGGAAATTATTCTGGTTTAGAGGGGTGGATAAGGGGCAATTATTCTGGTTTAGAGGGGTGGATAAGTGGCAATCATTCTGGTGTAGAGGGGTGGATAAGGGGCAATTATTCTGGTTTAGAGGGGTGGATAAGGGGAAATTATTCTGGTTTAGAGGGGTGGATAAGGGGCAATTATTCTGGTTTAGAGGGGTGGATAAGGGGAAATTATTCTGGTTTAGAGGGGTGGATAAGGGGCAATTATTCTGGTTTAGAGGGGTGGATAAGGGGAAATTATTCTGGTTTAGAGGGGTGGATAAGGGGCAATAATTCTGGTTTAGAGGGGTGGATAAGTGGCAATCATTCTGGTGTAGAGGGATGGATAAGTGGCAATTATTCTGGTTTAGAGGGGTGGATAAGGGGAAATTATTCTGGTGTAGAGGGGTGGATAAGGGGCAATTATTCTGGTGTAGAGGGATAGATAAGGGGCAATCATTCTGGTGTAGAGGGATAGATAAGGGGCAATCATTCTGGTGTAGAGGGATAGATAAGGGGCAATTATTCTGGTGTAGAGGAGTGGATAAGGGGCAATTATTCTGGTTTAGAGGGGTGGATAAGTGGTAATCATTCTGGTGTAGAGGGATAGATAAGGGGCAATTATTCTGGTGTAGAGGGGTGGATAAGGGGAAATTATTCTGGTTTAGAGGAGTGGATAAGGGGCAATTATTCTGGTTTAGAGGGGTGGATAAGGGGCAATCATTCTGGTGTAGAGGGATAGATAAGGGGCAATTATTCTGGTTTAGAGGGATAGATAAGTGGCAATTATTCTGGTGTAGAGGGGTGGATAAGGGCAATTATTCTGGTTTAAAGGGGTGGATAAGTGGCAATCATTCTGGTGTAGAGGGATAGATAAGGGGCAATTATTCTGGTTTAGAGGGATAGATAAGTGGCAATTATTCTGGTGTAGAGGAGTGGATAAGGGGCAATTATTCTGGTTTAGAGGGGTGGATAAGTGGTAATCATTCTGGTGTAGAGGGATAGATAAGGGGCAATTATTCTGGTGTAGAGGGGTGGATAAGGGGAAATTATTCTGGTTTAGAGGGGTGGATAAGGGGCAATTATTCTGGTTTAGAGGGGTGGATAAGTGGCAATCATTCTGGTGTAGAGGGTGGATAAGGGGCAATTATTCTGGTTTAGAGGGGTGGATAAGGGGAAATTATTCTGGTTTAGAGGGGTGGATAAGGGGCAATTATTCTGGTTTAGAGGGGTGGATAAGGGGAAATTATTCTGGTTTAGAGGGTGGATAAGGGGCAATTATTCTGGTTTAGAGGGTGGATAAGGGGAAATTATTCTGGTTTAGAGGGGTGGATAAGGGGCAATAATTCTGGTTTAGAGGGGTGGATAAGTGGCAATCATTCTGGTGTAGAGGGATGGATAAGTGGCAATTATTCTGGTTTAGAGGGGTGGATAAGGGGAAATTATTCTGGTGTAGAGGGGTGGATAAGGGGCAATTATTCTGGTGTAGAGGGATAGATAAGGGCAATCATTCTGGTGTAGAGGGATAGATAAGGGCAATCATTCTGGTGTAGAGGGATAGATAAGGGGCAATTATTCTGGTGTAGAGGAGTGGATAAGGGGCAATTATTCTGGTTTAGAGGGGTGGATAAGTGGTAATCATTCTGGTGTAGAGGGATAGATAAGGGGCAATTATTCTGGTGTAGAGGGTGGATAAGGGGAAATTATTCTGGTTTAGAGGAGTGGATAAGGGGCAATTATTCTGGTTTAGAGGGGTGGATAAGGGGCAATCATTCTGGTGTAGAGGGATAGATAAGGGGCAATTATTCTGGTTTAGAGGGATAGATAAGTGGCAATTATTCTGGTGTAGAGGGTGGATAAGGGGCAATTATTCTGGTTTAAAGGGGTGGATAAGTGGCAATCATTCTGGTGTAGAGGGATAGATAAGGGGCAATTATTCTGGTTTAGAGGGATAGATAAGTGGCAATTATTCTGGTGTAGAGGAGTGGATAAGGGGCAATTATTCTGGTTTAGAGGGGTGGATAAGTGGTAATCATTCTGGTGTAGAGGGATAGATAAGGGGCAATTATTCTGGTGTAGAGGGGTGGATAAGGGGAAATTATTCTGGTGTAGAGGGGTGGATAAGGGGCAATTATTCTGGTTTAGAGGGGTGGATAAGTGGCAATCATTCTGGTGTAGAGGGTGGATAAGGGGCAATTATTCTGGTTTAGAGGGGTGGATAAGGGGAAATTATTCTGGTTTAGAGGGGTGGATAAGGGGCAATTATTCTGGTTTAGAGGGGTGGATAAGGGGAAATTATTCTGGTTTAGAGGGGTGGATAAGGGGCAATTATTCTGGTTTAGAGGGGTGGATAAGGGGAAATTATTCTGGTTTAGAGGGGTGGATAAGGGGCAATAATTCTGGTTTAGAGGGGTGGATAAGTGGCAATCATTCTGGTGTAGAGGGATGGATAAGTGGCAATTATTCTGGTTTAGAGGGGTGGATAAGGGGAAATTATTCTGGTGTAGAGGGGTGGATAAGGGGCAATTATTCTGGTGTAGAGGGATAGATAAGGGGCAATCATTCTGGTGTAGAGGGATAGATAAGGGCAATCATTCTGGTGTAGAGGGATAGATAAGGGGCAATCATTCTGGTGTAGAGGGATAGATAAGGGGCAATTATTCTGGTGTAGTGGGGTGGATAAGGGGCAATTATTCTGGTGTAGAGGGGTAAATAAGTGGCAATTATTCTGGTGTAGAGGGGTGGATAAGTGGCAATTATTCTGGTTTAGAGGGGTGGATAAGGGGAAATTATTCTGGTGTAGAGGGGTGGATAAGGGGCAATTATTCTGGTGTAGAGGGATAGATAAGGGGCAATCATTCTGGTGTAGAGGGATAGATAAGGGGCAATCATTCTGGTGTAGAGGGATAGATAAGGGGCAATTATTCTGGTGTAGAGGAGTGGATAAGGGGCAATTATTCTGGTTTAGAGGGGTGGATAAGTGGTAATCATTCTGGTGTAGAGGGATAGATAAGGGGCAATTATTCTGGTGTAGAGGGGTGGATAAGGGGAAATTATTCTGGTTTAGAGGAGTGGATAAGGGGCAATTATTCTGGTTTAGAGGGGTGGATAAGGGGCAATCATTCTGGTGTAGAGGGATAGATAAGGGGCAATTATTCTGGTTTAGAGGGATAGATAAGTGGCAATTATTCTGGTGTAGAGGGTGGATAAGGGGCAATTATTCTGGTTTAAAGGGGTGGATAAGTGGCAATCATTCTGGTGTAGAGGGATAGATAAGGGGCAATTATTCTGGTTTAGAGGGATAGATAAGTGGCAATTATTCTGGTGTAGAGGAGTGGATAAGGGGCAATTATTCTGGTTTAGAGGGGTGGATAAGTGGTAATCATTCTGGTGTAGAGGGATAGATAAGGGGCAATTATTCTGGTGTAGAGGGGTGGATAAGGGGAAATTATTCTGGTTTAGAGGGGTGGATAAGGGGCAATTATTCTGGTTTAGAGGGGTGGATAAGTGGCAATCATTCTGGTGTAGAGGGGTGGATAAGGGGCAATTATTCTGGTTTAGAGGGGTGGATAAGGGGAAATTATTCTGTTTAGAGGGGTGGATAAGGGGCAATTATTCTGGTTTAGAGGGTGGATAAGGGGAAATTATTCTGGTTTAGAGGGTGGATAAGGGGCAATTATTCTGGTTTAGAGGGGTGGATAAGGGGAAATTATTCTGGTTTAGAGGGGTGGATAAGGGGCAATAATTCTGGTTTAGAGGGGTGGATAAGTGGCAATCATTCTGGTGTAGAGGGATGGATAAGTGGCAATTATTCTGGTTTAGAGGGGTGGATAAGGGGAAATTATTCTGGTGTAGAGGGGTGGATAAGGGGCAATTATTCTGGTGTAGAGGGATAGATAAGGGGCAATCATTCTGGTGTAGAGGGATAGATAAGGGGCAATCATTCTGGTGTAGAGGGATAGATAAGGGGCAATCATTCTGGTGTAGAGGGATAGATAAGGGGCAATTATTCTGGTGTAGTGGGGTGGATAAGGGGCAATTATTCTGGTGTAGAGGGGTAAATAAGTGGCAATTATTCTGGTGTAGAGGGGTGGATAAGGGGAAATTATTCTGGTGTAGAGGGGTGGATAAGGGGAAATTATTCTGGTTTAGAGGGGTGGATAAGGGGCAATTATTCTGGATTAGAGGGGTGGATAAGTGGCAATCATTCTGGTGTAGAGGGATGGATAAGTGGCAATTATTCTGGTGTAGAGGGATAGATAAGGGGCAATCATTCTGGTGTAGAGGGATAGATAAGGGGCAATTATTCTGGTGTAGAGGGATAGATAAGGGGCAATTATTCTGGTGTAGTGGGGTGGATAAGGGGCAATTATTCTGGTGTAGAGGGGTAAATAAGTGGCAATTATTCTGGTGTAGAGGGGTGGATAAGGGGCAATTATTCTGGTGTAGAGGGGTGGATAAGGGGCAATTATTCTGGTTTAGAGGGGTGGATAAGGGGAAATTATTCTGGTTTAGAGGGGTGGATAAGGGGAAATTATTCTGGTTTAGAGGGGTGGATAAGGGGCAATAATTCTGGTTTAGAGGGGTGGATAAGTGGCAATCATTCTTGTGTAGAGGGATGGATAAGTGGCAATTATTCTGGTTTAGAGGGGTGGATAAGGGGAAATTATTCTGGTGTAGAGGGGTGGATAAGGGGCAATTATTCTGGTGTAGAGGGATAGATAAGGGGCAATCATTCTGGTGTAGAGGGATAGATAAGGGGCAATCATTCTGGTGTAGAGGGATAGATAAGGGGCAATCATTCTGGTGTAGAGGGATAGATAAGGGGCAATTATTCTGGTGTAGGGGTGGATAAGGGGCAATTATTCTGGTGTAGAGGGGTAAATAAGTGGCAATTATTCTGGTGTAGAGGGGTGGATAAGGGGCAATTATTCTGGTGTAGAGGGGTGGATAAGGGGAAATTATTCTGGTTTAGAGGGGTGGATAAGGGGCAATTATTCTGGATTAGAGGGGTGGATAAGTGGCAATCATTCTGGTGTAGAGGGATGGATAAGTGGCAATTATTCTGGTTTAGAGGGGTGGATAAGGGGAAATTATTCTGGTGTAGAGGGGTGGATAGGGGGAAATTATTCTGGTGTAGAGGGGTGGATAAGTGGCAATCATTCTGGTGTAGAGGGATAGATAAGGGGCAATTATTCTGGTGTAGAGGGGTGGATAAGTGGCAATCATTCTGGTGTAGAGGGATAGATAAGGGGCAATTATTCTGGTTTAGAGGGGTGGATAAGGGGCAATTATTCTGGTTTAGAGGGGTGGATAAGTGGCAATCATTCTGGTGTAGAGGGATAGATAAGGGGCAATCATTCTGGTGTAGAGGGGTGGATAAGTGGCAATCATTCTGGTGTAGAGGGATAGATAAGGGGCAATTATTCTGGTGTAGAGGGGTGGATAAGTGGCAATCATTCTGGTGTAGAGGGATAGATAAGGGGCAATTATTCTGGTTTAGAGGGGTGGATAAGTGGCAATCATTCTGGTGTAGAGGGATAGATAAGGGGCAATTATTCTGGTTTAGAGGGGTGGATAAGGGGCAATTATTCTGGTTTAGAGGGGTGGATAAGGGGCAATTATTCTGGTGTAGAGGGATAGATAAGGGGCAATCATTCTGGTGTAGAGGGATAGATAAGGGGCAATCATTCTGGTGTAGAGGGATAGATAAGGGGCAATTATTCTGGTGTAGAGGGGTAAATAAGTGGCAATTATTCTGGTGTAGAGGGGTGGATAAGGGGCAATTATTCTGGTGTAGATGGGTGGATAAGGGGCAATTATTCTGGTTTAGAGGGGTGGATAAGGGGCAATTATTCTGGTGTAGAGGGATAGATATGGGGCAATCATTCTGGTGTAGAGGGATAGATAAGGGGCAATTATTCTGGTGTAGAGGGGTGGATAAGGGGCAATTATTCTGGTGTAGAGGGGTAAATAAGGGGCAATTATTCTGGTGTAGAGGGGTGGATAAGGGGCAATTATTCTGGTGTAGAGGGGTGGATAAGGGGCAATTATTCTGGTGTAGAGGGGTAAATAAGTGGCAATTATTCTGGTGTAGAAGGGTGGATAAGTGGCAATTATTCTGGTGTAGAGGGGTGGATAAGGGGCAATTATTCTGGTGTAGAGGGGTGGATAAGGGGCAATTATTCTGGTGTAGAGGGGTGGATAAGGGGCAATTATTCTGGTGTAGAGGGGTGGATAAGGGGCAATCATTCTGGTGTAGACGGGTGGATAAGGGGCAATTATTCTGGTGTAGAGGGGTGGATAAGGGGCAATTATTCTGGTGTAGAGGGGTGGATAAGGGGCAATCATTCTGGTGTAGACGGGTGGATAAGGGGCAATCATTCTGGTGTAGACGGGTGGATAAGGAGCAAGTACTATCGCAATAGTACCGCTTTATTATTAATTATAAAATCAGCAGCCTCGTTGGAAGCATTTAATTATAATAATAGTAATATATGTAGCTCTGAGTTAACAATTGATAAAAGGCTAGACTAGCTGTGAACAGGCGGAGCTGCTAAGCGTATAAACAAAATCACGCACAGTTTAAAAAACTTCTCAACAATCTGCTGGAATGGAAGCTTTGATAGCTGCATTGCAAGGCAGTTCAGCTTTAGCTAGCAGCAGGAATTAAGCCACTCGACAATGAGCTGATGTGCCAACGCAGCCTTTGGCGGTACAAACCAACGACTGTTGCGTTTCAGCATGTCCGACACCTGGGCCGCGGTGAACCAGTCCGCGAACTCAAGCTCCTCTGTATCCAACTGAAACCGTTCGCGGGGGATGGGGAATCTGAATTGAAGGATGGGGAATCTGAATTGAAGGATGGGGAATCTGAATTGAAGGATGGGGAATCTGAATTCAAGGATGGGGAATCTGAATTGAAGGATGGGGAATCTGAATTAAAGGATGGGGAATCTGAATTGAAGGATGGGGAATCTGAATTCAAGGATGGGGAATCTGAATTGAAGGATGGGGAATCTGAATTCAAGGATGGGGAATCTGAATTCAAGAATGGGGAATCTGAATTGAAGGATGGGGAATCTGAACTGAAGGATGGGGAATCTGAATTGAAGGATGGGGAATCTGAATTCAAGGATGGGGAATCTGAATTCAAGGATGGGGAATCTGAATTGAAGGATGGGGAATCTGAATTGAAGGATGGGGAATCTGAATTCAAGGATGGGGAATCTGAATTGAAGGATGGGGAATCTGAATTGAAGGATGGGGAATCTGAACTGAAGGATGGGAAATCTGAATTGAAGGATGGGGAATCTGAATTCAAGGATGGGGAATCTGAATTGAAGGATGGGGAATCTGAATTCAAGGATGGGGAATCTCAATTGAAGGATGGGGAATCTGAATTAAAGGATGGGGAATCTGAATTCAAGGATGGGGAATCTGAATTGAAGGATGGGGAATCTGAACTGAAGGATGGGGAATCTGAATCAGGGGATGGAGAATCTGAATTGGAGATTTGGTAATCTGAATCGGGAGTTGGAGAATCTGAATCAGGAGTTGGAGAATCTGAATCAGGAGTTGGAGAATCTGAATCAGGGGATGGGGAATCTGAATCGGAGGATGGGGAATCTGAATTCAAGGATGGGGAATCTGAATTGAAGGATGGGGAATCTGAATTGAAGGATGGGGAATCTGAATTCAAGGATGGGGAATCTGAATTGAAGGATAAGGAATCTGAACTGAAGGATGGGGAATCTGAATTGAAGGATGGGGAATCTGAATTCAAGGATGGGGAATCTGAATTGAAGGATGGGGAATCTGAATTCAAGGATGGGGAATCTGAATTGAAGGATGGGGAATCTGAATTGAAGGATGGGGAATCTGAATTCAAGGATGGGGAATCTGAATTGAAGGATGGGGAATCTGAACTGAAGGATGGGGAATCTGAATTCAAGGATGGGGAATCTGAATTCAAGGATGGGGAATCTGAATTGAAGGATGGGGAATCTGAACTGAAGGATGGGGAATCTGAATTGAAGGATGGGGAATCTGAATTGAAGGATGGGGAATCTGAATTCAAGGATGGGGAATCTGAATTGAAGGATGGGGAATCTGAATTCAAGGATGGGGAATCTGAATTGAAGGATGGGGAATCTGAATTGAAGGATGGGGAATCTGAACTGAAGGATGGGGAATCTGAATCAGGGGATGGAGAATCTGAATTGGAGATTTGGTAATCTGAATCAGGAGTTGGAGAATCTGAATCAGGAGTTGGAGAATCTGAATCAGGAGTTGGAGAATCTGAATCAGGAGTTGGAGAATCTGAATCAGGAGTTGGAGAATCTGAATCAGGAGTTGGAGAATCTGAATCAGGAGTTGGAGAATCTGAATCAGGAGTTGGAGAATCTGAATCAGGAGTTGGAGAATTTGAATCAGGAGTTGGAGAATCTGAATCAGGGGATGGGGAATCTGAATCAGGAGTTGGAGAATCTGAATCAGTAGTTGGAGAATCTGAATCAGGGGATGGGGAATCTGAATCGGAGGATGGGGAATCTGAATCGGTGGATGGGGAATCTGAATCGGTGGATGGGGAATCTGAATCGGAGGATGGGGAATCTGAATCGGTGGATGGGGAATCTGAATCGGAGGATGGGGAATCTGAATCGGAGGATGGGGAATCTGAATCGGTGGATGGGGAATCTGAATCAGGAGTTGGAGAATCTGAATCAGGAGTTGGAGAATCTGAATCAGGAGTTGGAGAATCTGAATCAGGAGTTGGAGAATCTGAATCAGGAGTTGGAGAATCTGAATCAGGAGTTGTAGAATCTGAATCAGTAGTTGGAGAATCTGAATCAGGGGATGGGGAATCTGAATCGGAGGATGGGGAATCTGAATCGGAGGATGGGGAATCTGAATCGGTGGATGGGGAATCTGAATCAGGAGTTGGAGAATCTGAATCGGTGGATGGGGAATCTGAATCAGGAGTTGGAGAATCTGAATCAGGGGATGGGGAATCTGAATCGGAGGATGGGAAAAACAGTAGCAAATCAGGCCACGAAGGCTCCTCACCCGAATTTTGTTAATGTCATCCCCCTCGGCAGTGGCCGCCTCAAATCCAATCATGAGCTGCGAGGGAAATGGCCAGGCCTGGCTGCCTCTGTACGTCACTTCGCCCACCGCCAAGCCGACCTCCTCGGCCACCTCTCGCCTGACGCAGTCCTCCAGAGATTCGCCGGCCTCAGCGAAGCCGGCCAAGCAGGACAGCATGCCGGACGGGAAGGCCGGTTTTCTGGCCAACAGGCAGCTGGGCTGATCGGAGCCTCGACCGCCCCGGGTCACCAGGACGATGGCGCTCGGATCGAGTCGAGGATGCGAAATCGGATGATCAGACCAGGCTGCTGTGGCTCCCGGTTTACTTTGCTTTCCGTTCACTATGCAGTCGGCATTGCGGCAGAGTAGTCTGCGCATTGTGGGGCGGATTAAGCGTTTCATGGATGCCTTGTTGGAGCTTGAGTGGCTCAGCAACAGAGGCAATATTCCGGGTTGGGCCGTATGATCCTCGTTAGACCAATGCTCCTTCCTTCCCTAGGACCCTGGATGTACCGCCGCACCCTGCCATTAGGACCCTGGATGGTCCACCGCGCACCCTCCCATTAGGACCCTGGATGGTCCACCGCGCACCCTGCCATTAGAACCCTGGATGGTCCACCGCGCACCCTCCCATTAGGACCCTGGATGGTCCACCGCGCACCCTCCCATTAGGACCCTGGATGATCCACCGCGCACTCTCCCATTAGGACCCTGGATGATCCACCGCGCACTCTCCCATTAGAACCCTGGATGGTCCACCGCGCACCCTCCCATTAGGACCCTGGATGGTCCACCGCGCACCCTCCCATTAGGACCCTGGATGATCCACCGCGCACTCTCCCATTAGGACCCTGGATGATCCACCGCGCACTCTCCCATTAGGACCCTGGATGGTCCACCGCGCACCCTCCCATTAGGACCCTGGATGATCCACCGCGCACTCTCCCATTAGGACCCTGGATGATCCACCGCGCACCCTCCCATTAGGACCCTGGATGGACCGCAGCCTCCCACATACCTGTGCCCCGCATCGGCAATCTCGGTGAGGCCGCCGCAGGCGGAGCAGTACCGGTTATACCGGTGCCAGGCTAGCAGAGACCGGGCCGGGCCCCACAAATGAATCATCCTGGTCGACGTCATGAGCTGCACCCTGGTCGGTGACTGCACTACTCCAAAGGCGGCGGACCTCGCCCAGGCTAGCAGGCGATCCGAAGCGGCCACGGCAAAGTAGCTATCACCATTGGCATAATCAACATCGGACTCGCCGCCGAGGAAAACGATAGGACAGTCGTCCGGTCCCAGCTCCGGCCGCAGCTCCGGCCAGGGTATGAGCAGAGGCGAGAAAACGCCGCTTTTAGTGGCACTCGATGCCGGCACCAGCAGAGGGCTGAGCGATTCGTCGAATAGAAGAGCTTTGCATCTGACAGACTGGCGCAGACGTTCCAGCTGTTCAGGACGTGGGCGAAGCTCAGCGAGCCGGTGCAACGGTTGGAAGCCAACGCGTTGCGACGAACTCGTAAATTGACGAAACTGGTGAAACTGCAGAAAAAATACGGTTTATCTACTTATAGTAGCGTAAACATGTATTTCATAAATTAATGCTTATGTATTTTTAACATACGGACACTAATCGAATCGAGCAGAAAGAACTGGACCAAACAATATTTCTTTTCTAACTGTTGACAGTATTGACCCAATGTTGATTCAATTTCTTTAAATAAATTAAAGTTTCTAAGCTCTCCAGTGTAAGTCCCTGATGGTCTAGCGGTTAGGATTCCTGGCTCTCACCCAGGCGGCCCGGGTTCGACTCCCGGTCAGGGAATATATTTTTTGTGCTTTCGAAAAGGTGAAAAAATTAGGTAAATTAAAACTGTACGATAAATTATAATTCTATTTCTTTACATTTTACATAAAACTTTACTTGCATATGCCTCGTAATGACTAAGACTTACCTAATAATTACAGGACCCGATATGTATCGAAAAATACTTTAGAGTCTAAGACATCTCGCCAAAACCCAATGGCGTAAAGCCAATAAACAACGCCCAACGGATTTGTTTTTTTGCACTCAGAAATAGAAGCAGAAAAGTCTTATTAATTTAAAAAATCTATTTAGCGGTAAAGAATATTTATCCTGACATGCAGTGCATCGGGATTTCGTATCGAGTTAAAGTACGGTAAGTATTTTTATATAATCAAGTACATAACTGTACAAGGATAAAAAAGACAATAAGAATGCTTCGTTTGGAATGGCTCAAAGCTGTTATTCGCAAGCATTTGTTTTGACGAATAATTCTTAGTATTAAAACCCAAAAGTTGGGCACAATTTAATCCTTCATATTATTGGAATGTTTTTTCAGAAAAAAACCGCAACAATTTCCTGGGAAATGTGATAAATGGATCAGAAGCAAATAGACAATCGAAAGGCAAAAAAGGAATGTTAAAAATTGATCAATAAGAACAAATTATTTGATTATTTGCCTCTCCTTTTTAACAGGTTTAATATAATTGTTTGAATATTTTACAGTAAAAAAGAATAACAAGGTAGATACGCTATCATTCTACTTACAAGTAGGCTTAAAAACAAATCATCGCAATTACACATTGGAAAGCGACAAAAAAAGAAGAACAATTGCAAGAGAAAAATGCGGCATAGGAGAGGAGAATGAACATCCAGCGAGTACTTAGTCAGCTAATGGGTGAAGTGGACGGATGCGGATTCGCTTTGAAGCGAGTGAAATACATTTTTTGTAGTTGGCAGCAACCAGACAAATTCAAAGTCCGAGAAAGACTCTAAAAAATCAGAGGTTACTCGATAACTATTACAGTATGCATACCCACAAAAAGTTCAGGTAAAGTACAATAATCCTAAGAAGTGACTGCCAATGGTATTTTGTTCCAATCTTTGCTTTTTAAATTTATTAAAATGCTTCAGTGGTTCAAACAGAGTAGGAAAGGAAAGTGAGGATAGGTGAGGAACGGGGTAAGAGATAAATGGGGTGGGGTGAGGAACGGGGTAAGAGAGGAATGGGGTGGGGTGAGGAACGGGTAAGAGAGGAATGAGGTGGGGTGAGGAACGGGGTAAGAGAGGAATGGGGTGGGGTGAGGAACGGGGTAAGAGAGGAATGGGGTGGGGTGAGGAACGGGGTAAGAGAGGAATGGGGTGGAGTGAGGAACGGGGTAAGAGAGGAATGGGGTGGGGTGAGGAACGGGGTAAGAGAGGAATGGGGTGGGGTGAGGAACGGGTAAGAGAGGAATGGGGTGGGGTGAGGAACGGGGTAAGAGAGGAATGGGGTGGGGTGAGGAATGGGGTAAGAGAGGAATGGGGGGTTGAAAAACGGGGTAAATATATATTCACCATTATGATATGAATTCCACTCGTAGCAACTACTTTTTACGTAAAGCAATAAAACATGCTAGATCAAACTGAATACGCAAGTTTGAAAAGCAAAAGACAGCAGCAAATTTTGGTCAGCATTCGATAACGAAACTACACAAAATAAATTAATTTATACACGCGCATAACTTGACTGTTTGGATGCTTCAATTAACAAATAAATTGCGCTTTAAAGGAGAACAATCCTAGCACTACTTATAGTAGAAAAAGCGCATGTTTGAAAATGGTCAGAATAATTGCCTGGTTTGTTACTGTTGCAAGAGTTTTTTGTGTGTTAAAAATACGTTTAAGCTACTCACTAGGATTAGTAGAAAGAGTCGGTTAATTTGGATTATCGTAGAATAGTAGGGTCATAATTTTGTCGTAGAGCTGAGAGTGCTGATCGCTGAGCACGGATTTCACTCGGCGCTCCGTTTCCACCTCGGAGACGCTCGGGTCCTGCTCCAGCTCGAATGCCAATTCGTAAGCTTCTAGCAGAAGGTCCAGACCCACCTCCTAGATGGTAACGGGAGGATGTTCTAATTAGGAAAATTATTGAAGATTATAATATTTTTGGGTAGCAATATTTTTTTATAAAGCGGATAAAAAATGATTGATTGACTGTTTGATAATACTGATTGATTGATACGACTGATTGATTGATACGACTGATTGATTGATACGACTGATTGATTGATACGACTGATTGATTGATACGACTGATTGATTGATACGACTGATTGATTGATAAGACTGGTTGATTGATAAGACTGACTGATTGATAAGACTGGTTGATTGATAAGACTGATTGATTGATAAGACTGATTGATTGATAAGACTGGTTGATTGATAAGACTGATTGATTGATAAGACTGACTGATTGATAAGACTAATTGATTGATAAGACTGACTGATTGATAAGACTGATTGATTGATAAGACTGATTGATTGATAAGACTGATTGATTGATAAGACTGGTTGATTGATAAGACTGGTTGATTGATAAGACTGGCTGATTGATACGACTGATTGATGAATTGATAAGACTGACTGATTGATATGACTAAATGATAAATAATGATAGATAAAGTCTGATTAATTGACAAAACCGATCGATTGAAGAAATAAGCGACTGATCGAATCAGATTACCCGCAGAAACGGATTAATTAGCGATATCTGACCGATTGACAGACGGCCGCCCCAACCCCACCTGCTCCAGCTCGGCGCGCAGCCGCTCCGCCTTCTGGTCGACGTCTTCATCCTCCGCCCGATCGTCCATCGGCAGGCCTTCGTCATCGTCCCAGTCGACGTCGTCGTCGTCGGCGTCGTCGTCGTCGTCGGCATCGTCGGCTGGCTCAGCCTGGCCGGTAGCAGCGACTTCTCCGACCACATCGGAGCTGGCGAACGCCTCGTCAGCCGGGCCGGCCTCGGCTGACAGGGCCAGCACGCTGGCCATAGACTGCTTCACCTGGTCCAGCTCCTCGTCATCATCCTCAACGACGGCATCGGCGTCAGCAGCGTCCTCGTTGACGCCGTCAAGAACAACAACATCGTCGTCATCGGGAGTCGCTACCGCTGCCGCTGCCACGGCTGCCGCGCTGCTGGAAGCCGGACGCTGCCTGGGTCTTGAAGGCAACGAAGCGGCCTCCACGCTAACAACTGTCGCGGTCGAGTCTGCACTGATCTCACCGGATGCACCAGCGTCGGCACCATCGACCAGATCTGGCAGCGAGCAGGTGCGCAGCAACGATTTCGGGCTGTCGAATTTGCCGGAGGTCAGGGCCTGCTTTAGGGTGCGGCTGCACTGCGCGTCGTCCGCCTCCGCCTCGGTGTCACCGTCTTTTGCGTCCGAGGGCGAGGGCTCGGGATCGTTCAGGACGCGATGGAAGCTGCGCTCGACCTGATGAAGATGAAAATTCAACATTTCGGATTGCTAATCTAGCCAATAAACTGGATTGCTAATCTAGCCAATAAACTGGATTGCTAATCTAGCCAATAAACTGGATTGCTAATCTAGCCAATAAACTGGATTGCTAATCTAGCCAATGAACTGGATTGCTAATCTAGCCAATAAAATGGATTGCTAATCTAGCCAATGAACTGGATTGCTAATCTAGCCAATAAACTGGATTGCTAATCTAGCCAATAAAATGGATTGCTAATCTAGCCAATGAACTGGATTGCTAATCTAGCCAATGAACTGGATTGCTAATCTAGCCAATGAACTGGATTGCTAATCTAGCCAATGAACTGGATTGCTAATCTAGCCAATGAACTGGATTGCTAATCTAGCCAATGTGCTGTCACCAGAACGCACCTCGGCCAGTTCCTCAGCCTCCTCAAGAGTCAGGCTGCTCAATAGCAGCTGCTCAGCCGCTTCCACTTCGTCGTCAGTGGCCGCTGCCGCAGTGGCAGCCGACAAGGCGAAGTCCTTCAAGCTCTGGTAGATGGCCAGCTGCATATCCGTGCGCTCCAGGTCCACCCCGCCTTTGCCAGCGGTTGCGCCACTTTTTCCGGGTTTTTCGTCGTCAACGAAGTTGGCGCTGGCTTCCTTCTGCGGCCGCTCAGCGTCCGGTTCGAAGGCCACCTGATCGAGCAGAGAGTGACCAGTGGAGGCGCTGGCGTCAGAGATCGATGGCGAAGGCTCGACCAGCTCGGGAATGCGGCCTGGTATTGATGGGCGAGAAGCAGAATTACTAATGCTTGCCTGCCTGCCTGCCTGCCTGCCTGCCTGCCTGCCTGTCTGCCTGCAAAATCAGCTTTCCAAAAAAACTTCGTAGATAACTACTTGCATAATTAGGTACCTACCCACATAATTAGCTATCTACTCGCATAATTAGCTATCTACTCGCATAATTAGCTATCTACTCGCATAATTAGCTATCTACTCGCATAATTAGCTATCTACTCGCATATGTAGGTATCTACTCGAAAAATTAGATATCTACTCGCATAATTAGCTATCTACTCGCATAATTAGCTATCTACTCGCATAATTAGCTATCTACAAGCATAATTAGCTATCTACAAGCATAATTAGCTATCTACTAGCGTAATTAGCTATCTACTAGCGTAATTAGCTATCTACTAGCATAATTAGCTATCTACTAACATAATTAGCTAGCTACGCGCATAATTAGCTATCTAAAAGCATAATTAGCTATCTACAAGCATAATTAGATATCTACTAGCATAATTAGCTATCTACTAGCATAATAAGCTAGCTACTAGCTTCATTAGCTATCTACTCGCATAATTAGCTATCTACTCGCATAATTAGCTATCTACTTGCATAATTAAATATCTACTCGCATAATAAGCTATCTACCCGCATAATTAGCTATTTACTAGCGTAATTAGCTATCTACAAGCATAATTAGCTATCTACAAGCATAATTAGTTATCTACTAGCATAATTAGCTATCTACAAGCATAATTAGCTATCTACTCGCATAATTAGCTATCTACTCGCATAATTAGCTATTTACTCGCATAATTAGCTATCTACAAGCACAATAAGCTATCTACTCGCATAATTAGCTATCTACTCGCATAATTAGCTATCTACTCGCATAATTAGCTATCTACTCGCATAATTAGCTATTTACTAGCGTAATTAGCTATCTACTCGCATATGTAGGTATCTACTCGAAAAATTAGATATCTACTCGCATAATTAGCTATCTACTCGCATAATTAGCTATTTACTAGCGTAATTAGCTATCTACTCGCATATGTAGGTATCTACTCGAAAAATTAGATATCTACTCGCATAATTAGCTATCTACTCGCATAATTAGCTATCTACTCGCATAATTAGCTATCTACTCGCATAATTAGCTATCTACTCGCATAATTAGCTATCTACTCGCATAATTAGCTATCTACAAGCATAATTAGCTATCTACTAGCGTAATTAGCTATCTACTAGCGTAATTAGCTATCTACTAACATAATTAGCTAGCTACGCGCATAATTAGCTATCTAAAAGCATAATTAGCTATCTACTCGCATAATTAGATATCTACTAGCATAATTAGCTATCTACTAGCATAATAAGCTAGCTACTAGCTTCATTAGCTATCTACTCGCATAATTAGCTATCTACTCGCATAATTAGCTATCTACTTGCATAATTAAATATCTACTCGCATAATAAGCTATCTACCCGCATAATTAGCTATTTACTAGCGTAATTAGCTATCTACAAGCATAATTAGCTATCTACAAGCATAATTAGCTATCTACTCGCATAATTAGCTATCTACTCGCATAATTAGCTATTTACTCGCATAATTAGATATCTACTCGCATAATAAGCTATCTACCCGCATAATTAGCTATTTACTAGCGTAATTAGCTATCTACAAGCAGAATTAGTTATCTACAAGCATAATTAGCTATCTACTAGCGTAATTAGCTATCTACTAGCATAATTAGCTATCTACTAGCATAATTAGCTAGCTACTAGCTTAATTAGCTATCTAAAAGCATAATTAGCTATCTACAAGCATAATTAGCTATCTACAAGCATAATTAGCTATCTACAAACATAATTAGCTATTTACTCGCATAATAAGCTATCTACTCGCATAATTAGCTATCTACTAGCATAATTAGCTATCTACCCGCATAATTAGCTATCTAATAGCGTAATTAGCTATCTACAAGCATAATTAGCTATCTACTAGCATAATTAGCTATCTACAAGCATAATTAGCTATCTACTAGCATAATTAGCTATCTACCCGCATAATTAGCTATCTAATAGCGTAATTAGCTATCTACAAGCATAATTAGCTATCTACTAGCATAATTAGCTATCTACAAGCATAATTAGCTATCTACTAGCATAATTAGCTATCTACCCGCATAATTAGCTATCTAATAGCGTAATTAGCTATCTACCCGCATAATTAGCTATTTACTAGCGTAATTAGCTATCTACAAGCATAATTAGCTATCTACTAGCATAATTAGCTATCTACAAGCATAATTAGCTATCTACTAGCATAATTAGCTATCTACCCGCATAATTAGCTATCTAATAGCGTAATTAGCTATCTACAAGCATAATAAGCTATCTACGCGCATAATTAGCTATTTACTAGCGTAATTAGCTATCTACTCGCATAATTAGCTATCTACTCGCATAATTAGCTATCTACTCGCATAATTAGCTATCTACAAGCATAATTAGCTATCTACTCGCATAATTAGCTATCTACTCGCATAATTAGCTATCTACCAGCATAATTAGCCAGCGCTCACTGAGCTCGGGCTCCATAACAACGTGTTCAGCTCTACCAGCCGCCGCCATCGCTTCAGCTTCGGCAACAGCCGCGGCAGCCGTTGCAGCTGCTGCCGACGCCTCGGCCGTTTCAACTTGCGACAAGTCTGAATGCGCAGGCGACTTGACGCTTTCACTGTCGGCTTTGCCATCGACTTCGCCCTCGCCATCGACCTCTCGCTCCGGCAGGCTGTCGGAGTCGACCAGGGTGCCGGACAGGATTGGTGCGTTGCCCAGTCGACGCAGAAATCCCGTGTCGTCGGCGCGAGCGCCCCAGGCGCGCGGAGTTTGGCGCGCACTGCTCGGCGCCGCCGTCGGCGCCTGTGGCGATGTAGGAGAATCGGCGGAGGCTGAGGACGAATCCGACCCCTGCAGACGTAGCGGAAGTCGGTCCAGCCGGTCGACATCACAGTCGATGCTGTCCCAGGCGCTGCGGACCCCCGCATCCGGTGGCGGCGGCTGCTGCTGAGGCACCGACGGCGGCTCGCCCTTGCGATTGATGTACCGCAGTATGGACTCCTTCTTTCGACGCTTCTGAGCTTCCTGATCGTCTCCGTTGCTGGCGTCCGCGGATGCTGCCGCGCTGTTGCTGCTGCTGGCGCCGATCTCAGCCAGGACTCGGGTGATGCCGCCTCCGCCGCCGCCGTTGGCGCCGCCTCCAGCCGAAGGCGTCGGCTCGGAATCCGACGCGCTGGCTGGTTGAAGCTTCTGCATGACTTCGGTAATGCTGGGCGGCGGAGGATACTGCGACTGTTGCTGTTGTTGCAGACGCTGCTGCTGCTGCTGCTGCTGCCGCTGGCGTTCCGAAGCCTCCTTGAAGCGCTCGTCCATTTGCTCGCGCAGTCGATTGGCTCTATCGCGGGCCTCAGTCTTTAGGGCGTCGATTTTTGCTTCACGAACGTGACGCTCCTGTTGAACATCTTCGCCGAGCTGCTGTCGCTCGCGTTGGTTGCGACGGCGGACCTCCTCGAGGCGGCGGAGGTAGGTCTCCTCTACTGCGACAGCTGCTGGGCGAGCTGGATGATGAGAGAAATGGGCGAGTCTTAAGCACTTTGTTGATTGGTTCTCTCAATGGGGATAGATGATCTAGTACCTGATTACCTGCTTATCTTATCTCCCTGATTACCTGCTTATCTTATCTCCCTGATTACCTGCTTATCATATCTCCCTGATTACCTGCTTATCTTATCTCCCTGATTACATGCTTATCATATCTCCCTGATTACCTGCTTATCTTATCTCCCTGATTACCTGCTTATCATATCTCCCTGATTACCTGCTTATCATATCTCCCTGATTACCTGCTTATCATATCTCCCTGATTACCTGCTTATCATATCTCCCTGATTACCTGCTTATCATATCTCCCTGATTACCTGCTTATCATATCTCCCTGATTACCTGCTTATCATATCTCCCTGATTACCTGCTTATCATATCTCCCTGATTACCTGCTTATCATATCTCCCTGATTACCTGCTTATCTTCATAATTAATAGCAATGTATTTCTATAATCCATAACCTGCTTATCTCACGAGCGTATATCTAAAACCGATTTCTCATAGTTCAGTAAAGTCAAAACTAAATCAATTACATAAAAATATTCTAAGAAATGCCAATACACCGGTAAAAGTATAGCGACACCTTTGTTCAAAATAACGCCCCTACCCTCGAGACAAGTCTTCCCAAGGGACAGCTCACAAACGCATTGAATTTGTTTTATTGCCGAGATGACAATGCAAAAAGTCATAATTAAGAGACTCGCGACTTTCTTTGCAAGCGTGCATAAATAATTAACTAGTGAATCTTGATTTAAGAAACCTTAGACAAGATGAAGATCTACACTCTCTGGCTCCATCTTCCGCCTTCTCAAAGCCCCCCCCGCAATGCCATTTGAGTCAAACTTAAACAGCAAGAACCGCGAGTTGGATCGCCAACTACAACTCGAATTCGACCGTCTGGCCAGACAAGCCTTCGAAGCCAGACGCCGAATCGATATGGAAATGGCTGGCCTGGTGTTGGACTGCATCCGGATGCGGTGGAGCCTGACGCCCACCGTGAACCAACGGTTGGCCGCCGAAAATGTTGAGCCAATTCTGCGTCAGAGATTGGCGCAAATCAGAGCGGCACTCGAGGCCAGGGCGAGGCGGCTACAGCTGAGGCGGAACGCTGTTCACGGCTACGGACAAATAAGTATTTAATAACTAATGCTAGGCTAACCGCATAGCACTCGGACTATCTTTTTTACGTTGGATTTAAAAATGCGATTTAAAATGCTAAATATACTACTGTTTGGGAGGCTCAAGTTACTATGAATTAATCCCAGATTTTCTACTGACCTACCAATATTTACGGCTCGGACAAGCTAACTGAGAATGAGATCAGCAAAACAAATCCCAAAATACAATCAGATCCCAGACTACAATAGGGGATCAGATCCTAAACTACAATAGGGGATCAGATCCAAAACTACAATGGGGATCAGATCCCCAACTACAATGGGGATCAGATCCCCAACTACAATGGGGATCAGATCCCAAACTACAATGGGGATCAGATCCCAAACTACAATGGGGATCAGATCCAAAACTACAATGGGGATCAGATCCCAAACTACAATAAGGGATCAGATCCCAAACTACAATAAGGGATCAGATTCAAAACTACAATAGGGGATCAGATCCTAAACTACAATAGGGGATCAGATCCCAAACTACAATGGGGTTCAGATCCCAAACTAAAATAGGGGATCATATCCCAAACTACAATAGGGGATATCAAACTACAATCAGATCCCAAACTACAATAGGGGATCCTAAACTACAATAGGGGATCAGATCCCAAACTACAATAGGGGATCAGATCCCAAACTACAATAGGGGATCCCAAACTACAAAAGGGGATCCTAAACTACAATAGGGGATCAGATCCCAAATTACAATGGGGATCAGATCCCAAACTACAATAGGGGATCAGATCCCAAACTACAATAGGGGATCAGATCCCAAACTACAATAGGGGATCAGATCCCAAACTACAATAGGGGATCAGATCCCAAACTACGATGTAGTTCAGATCCCAAATTACAATGGGGATCAATGTACCAGGCACCTCAAAAGCCGGCCACTCACGTGAAAGCGGATTAACGGCCTGCGCGGCGCCCAGACCGAGGCCTTGCGCTTTAATCCGAGCTGCCAGCCGTTTCCGTTCCCAGTAATCCTCGAGCAGACGCTGGGCCCGTTCCGACTGGTTGTCGGCGGCGGGCGGTGGTGTCGGAGAAGCTGACGGCGAGGACGACGGTACGGCAACCCCTGGATGGAGCTGCTGCTGCTGCGGCTGCGGCGACTGACGCGGCCGGTGCTGCGCCTCCTTGGCCAGATTATCCAGCGCGGCGTGGTATGCGGCGTAATCTCCGCCTCTCGGCGAGGGCGACGGTGACGGTGAAGGCGAAGCAGCAACTGCTGCAGCTGGAGGCGGCGTCGGCGTTTGGGCCGCGTTTATCAAGGCTTCCTCACGCTGCTGGCGGCGTTTTGCTTCGTCCTGCTCGCGTTCCTTCTGCTGCTGCTGCTGCATCCGCTGCCTGTGCTGCTCGTTGGCGCGGCGCACCGCGGCCAGACGCTGCTCCTGGTCGCGTCGGCGGGCTGCGGCCAGCGAGGCGGATTCATTGCCGCCGCCTCCGCCTCCGCCGAGCTTCTGCGCGTAGGGGCTGAGCGGAGCGGCCGGGTAGGCGGCAGCCGCAGCTGCAACGACCCGCTTCGACGAAGCTGACGAAGGTCTCGGGGCGCTGCCCGGCCTCTTCTGACCGGCCGAGGCTGGCGATGCCTGCTGAATAGCGGCCACCTCCTGAAAGGCCAGGCGGAAAGAGGCGCTGAAACGTAGGGCCGGGGCCTGTCGTGCGATTCTCGCACATGAGGGCCAACCCGCAAGGCTCAGAGAGTGCACATGCCCGACGATTAGAAAGTCAGGACCGCTCTTGTCACTCCACTGAAGACCCTCTTGTCACTCCGCTGAAGATCCTCTTGTCACTCCACTGAAGACCCTCTTGTCACTCAACTGAAGACCCTCTTGTCACTCCAGTGAAGACCTTCTTGTCACTCCACTGAAGACCCTATTGTCATTCGGGTGAAGACCCTCTTGTCACTCCACTGAAGACCCTCTTGTCACTCCACTGAAGACCTTCTTGTCACTCCACTGAAGACCCTCTTGTCACTCCGGTGAAGACCCTCTTGTCACTCCACGGAAGACCTTCTTGGCACTCCTCTGAAGACCCTCTTGTCACTCCACGGAAGACCTTCTTGGCACTCCTCTGAAGACCCTCTTGTCACTCCACTGAAGACCCTCTTGTCACTCCACGGAAGACCCTCTTGTCACTCCACGGAAGACCCTCTTGTCATTCTAGATTATCCAGTAACTCAGCTGACTCTGTGTGTCGACTCCATAAACACCCGCAACTCAATTGTGACTTAAAAGACTATCCTAGGCTTGCCATTTCCAAAAATCATTTGGTGATATAATTTTCGCAAAGTCTACGCAATTTTTTTTCTAAAAATTATTTTAGTAGAATAATAAAACCCACCTCAGCCGAAATGTGCTTCAACAGAGCCGGGAGAAGAACCTCCTTCTTCAGCAGAGCTTGCACAGTGGGCCGGTCTCTGCAAATAGAGAAATAACAGTAGAAGTCACCCCACTGACTCTTCTGTCACTCTACTGACTAATCCTGTCACTCCACTGACTCTTCTGTCACTCGAATGACTAATTGTGTCACTCCACTGACTCTTCTGTATCTCAACTGACTAATCCTGTCACTCCACTGACTCTTCTGTAACTCGAATGACTAATCCTGTCACTCCACTGACTCTTCTGTAACTCAACTGACTAATCCTGTCACTCCACTGACTCTTCTGTCACTCCACTGACTCTTCTGTCACTCCACTGACTACCATATATCCCAAAGCTACGAGTAGTTCAACAAACCTTGGATTTTTCCGAAACATAGCGGAGCAGATGGACCGAATCTCTGAACTGTACCTCGGCGATACGGGCATAACATTGCCCAATTTAATATTAATATACAATTGTTTCTCATTTTTAGCTTCGAATGCGTGATTCAGTGTTAATAATTCGTATAGCACGCAGCCGAGCGACCAGATGTCGGTTTTATTATTGTAAGCCTCGGATTTGACAATCTCAGGGCTAACATAGTACGGTGTGCCGATGGCAGTGCTGGCCAGTTGCAGCGTGCAGTCTAATGTTTTGGCGACTCCGAAATCGCCAAGCTTCACTTGACCGCTGCGCATCAGAAATATGTTCTGCGGCTTGATGTCTCTGGGATAAAGGAATTTAAAGTTGGACTTTTTAAAAATATTCACTATGCTACTAATGATTTAGTAGTGTGTTGGAAATGGGTCAACGCATTTTTTGCTTTCGTATTGAAGACATTAGAGATAGTGGGAGCTGATTAGTTGGGGAGCGATAGGAGCGGAAAATCGGAGGGTTAAAAGTGAATCGACTTGAAAAAGTAGGGAGCGGAAAGAATGTGGAGAGTAGGGAGCGGGAAGTTTGGGGAGAGTAGGGAGCGGGAAGTTTGGGGAGAGTAGGGAGCGGGAAGACTGGGGAGAGTAGGGAGCGGGAAGATTGGGGAGAGGGTAGGGAGCGGAAAGACTGTGGAGAGTAGGGAGCGGAAAGACTGGAGAGTAGGGAGCGGAAAGACTGGGGAGTAGGAAGCGGGAAGATTGGGGAGAGTAGGGAGCGGGAAGACTGTGGAGAGTAGGGAGCGGAAAGATTGGGGAGAGTAGGGAGCGGAAAGACTGGAGAGTAGGGAGCGGAAAGACTGGAGAGTAGGAAGCGGGAAGATTGGGGAGAGTAGGGAGCGGGAAGTTTGGGGAGAGTAGGGAGCGGAAAGACTGTGGAGAGTAGGGAGCGGAAAGACTGGAGAGTAGGGAGCGGAAAGACTGGAGAGTAGGAAGCGGGAAGATTGGGGAGAGTAGGGAGCGGGAAGTTTGGGGAGAGTAGGGAGCGGGAAGACTTGGGAGAGTAGGGAGCGGGAAGATTGGGGAGAGGGTAGGGAGCGGAAAGACTGTGGAGAGTAGGGAGCGGAAAGACTGGAGAGTAGGGAGCGGAAAGACTGGAGAGTAGGAAGCGGGAAGATTGGGGAGAGTAGGAAGCGGGAAGTTTGGGGAGAGTAGGGAGCGGGAAGACTGGGGAGAGTAGGGAGCGGGAAGATTGGGGAGAGGGTAGGGAGCGGAAAGACTGTGGAGAGTAGGGAGCGGAAAGACTGGAGAGTAGGGAGCGGAAAGACTGGAGAGTAGGAAGCGGGAAGATTGGGGAGAGTAGGGAGCGGGAAGACTGTGGAGAGTAGGGAGCGGAAAGACTGGAGAGTAGGGAGCGGAAAGACTGGAGAGTAGGAAGCGGGAAGATTGGGGAGAGTAGGGAGCGGGAAGACTGTGGAGAGTAGGGAGCGGAAAGATTGGGGAGAGAAGGGAGCGGGAAGACTGGGGAGAGTAGGGAGCGGGAAGTTTGGGGAGAGTAGGGAGCGGGAAGACTGGGGAGAGTAGGGAGCGGGAAGATTGGGGAGAGTAGGGAGCGGAAAGACTGTGGAGAGTAGGGAGCGGAAAGACTGGAGAGTAGGGAGCGGGAAGACTGGGGAGAGTAGGGAGCGGAAAGACTGTGGAGAGTAGGGAGCGGGAAGTTTGGGGAGAGTAGGGAGCGGGAAGATTGGGGAGAGTAGGGAGCGGGAAGACTGGGGAGAGGGTAGGGAGCGGAAAGACTGGGGAGAGAGTAGGGAGCGGAAAGACTGTGGAGAGTAGGGAGCGGGAAGTTTGGGGAGAGTAGGGAGCGGGAAGATTGGGGAGAGTAGGGAGCGGGAAGATTGGGGAGAGTAGGGAGCGGGAAGACTGGGGAGAGTAGGGAGCGGGAAGTTTGGGGAGAGTAGGGAGCGGGAAGACTGGGGAGAGTAGGGAGCGGGAAGATTGGGGAGAGGGTAGGGAGCGGAAAGACTGTGGAGAGTAGGGAGCGGAAAGACTGGAGAGTAGGGAGCGGAAAGACTGGAGAGTAGGAAGCGGGAAGATTGGGGAGAGTAGGGAGCGGGAAGACTGGGGAGAGTTGGGAGCGGGAAGATTGGGGAGAGGGTAGGGAGCGGAAAGACTGTGGAGAGTAGGGAGCGGAAAGACTGGAGAGTAGGGAGCGGAAAGACTGGAGAGTAGGAAGCGGGAAGATTGGGGAGAGTAGGGAGCGGGAAGACTGTGGAGAGTAGGGAGCGGAAAGACTGGAGAGTAGGGAGCGGAAAGACTGGAGAGTAGGAAGCGGGAAGATTGGGGAGAGTAGGGAGCGGGAAGACTGTGGAGAGTAGGGAGCGGGAAGATTGGGGAGAGTAGGGAGCGGGAAGACTGGGGAGAGTAGGGAGCGGGAAGTTTGGGGAGAGTAGGGAGCGGAAAGACTGGAGAGTAGGGAGCGGGAAGACTGGGGAGAGTATGGAGCGGAAAGACTGTGGAGAGTAGAGAGCGGGAAGTTTGGGGAGAGTAGGGAGCGGAAAGACTGTGGAGAGTAGGGAGCGGAAAGACTGGAGAGTAGGGAGCAGGAAGACTGGGGAGAGTAGGGAGCGGAAAGACTGTGGAGAGTAGGGAGCGGGAAGTTTGGGGAGAGTAGGGAGCGGGAAGATTGGGGAGAGTAGGGAGCGGGAAGACTGGGGAGAGGGTAGGGAGCGGAAAGACTGGGAGAGAGTAGGGAGCGGAAAGACTGTGGAGAGTAGGGAGCGGGAAGTTTGGGGAGAGTAGGGAGCGGGAAGATTGGGGAGAGTAGGGAGCGGGAAGATTGGGGAGAGTAGGGAGCGGGAAGACTGGGGAGAGTAGGGAGCGGGAAGTTTGGGGAGAGTAGGGAGCGGGAAGACTGGGGAGAGTAGGGAGCGGGAAGATTGGGGAGAGGGTAGGGAGCGGAAAGACTGTGGAGAGTAGGGAGCGGAAAGACTGGAGAGTAGGGAGCGGAAAGACTGGAGAGTAGGAAGCGGGAAGATTGGGGAGAGTAGGGAGCGGGAAGACTGGGGAGAGTTGGGAGCGGGAAGATTGGGGAGAGTAGGGAGCGGGAAGACTGTGGAGAGTAGGGAGCGGAAAGACTGTGGAGAGTAGGGAGCGGGAAGACTGGGGAGAGTAGGGAGCGGAAAGACTGTGGAGAGTAGGGAGCGGAAAGACTGGGGAGAATGGGGAGCGGAAAGACTGGAGAGTAGGGAGCGGAAAGACTGGAGAGTAGGAAGCGGGAAGATTGGGGAGAGTAGGGAGCGGAAAGACTGTGGAGAGTAGGGAGCGGAAAGACTGGAGAGTAGGGAGCGGGAAGTTTGGGGAGAGTAGGGAGCGGGAAGATTGGGGAGAGTAGGGAGCGGGAAGATGGGGAGAGTAGGGAGCGGGAAGACTGGGGAGAGGGTAGGGAGCGGAAAGACTGGGGAGAGAGTAGGGAGCGAGAAGACTGGGGAGAGAGTAGGGAGCGGAAAGACTGTGGAGAGTAGGGAGCGGGAAGATTGGGGAGAGTAGGGAGCGGGAAGACTGGGGAGAGGGTAGGGAGCGGAAAGACTGGGGAGAGAGTAGGGAGCGAAAAGACTGTGGAGAGTAGGGAGCGGAAAGACTGGAGAGTAGGGAGCGGGAAGACTGGGGAGAGTAGGGAGCGGGAAGATTGGGGAGAGTAGGGAGCGGAAAGACTGTGGAGAGTAGGGAGCGGGAAGATTGGGGAGAGTAGGGAGCGGGAAGACTGGGGAGAGGGTAGGGAGCGGAAAGACTGGGGAGAGAGTAGGGAGCGGAAAGACTGTGGAGAGTAGGGAGCGGAAAGACTGGAGAGTAGGGAGCGGGAAGACTGGGGAGAGTAGGGAGCGGGAAGATTGGGGAGAGTAGGGAGCGGGAAGACTGGGGAGAGAGTAGGGAGCGGAAAGACTGTGGAGAGTAGGGAGCGGAAAGACTGGAGAGTAGGGAGCGGGAAGACTGGGGAGAGTAGGGAGCGGGAAGATTGGGGAGAGTAGGGAGCGGGAAGACTGGGGAGAGTAGGGAGCGGGAAGATTGGGGAGAGTAGGCAGCGGGAAGACTGGGGAGAGAGTAGGGAGCGGAAAGACTGTGGAGAGTAGGGAGCGGAAAGACTGGAGAGTAGGGAGCGGGAAGACTGGGGAGAGTAGGGAGCGGAAAGACTGTGGAGAGTAGGGAGCGGGAAGATTGGGGAGAGTAGGGAGCGGGAAGACTGGGGAGAGGGTAGGGAGCGGAAAGACTGGGGAGAGAGTAGGGAGCGGAAAGACTGTGGAGAGTAGGGAGCGGAAAGACTGGAGAGTAGGGAGCGGGAAGACTGGGGAGAGTAGGGAGCGGGAAGATTGGGGAGAGTAGGGAGCGGGAAGACTGGGGAGAGTAGGGAGCGGGAAGATTGGGGAGAGTAGGGAGCGGGAAGACTGTGAAGAGTAGGGAGCGGAAAGACTGAAGAGTGGGGAGCGGGAAGGCGGGTGTGGGGGGCAGAGAAACTAAAGGCAGAAAAATCCATTTCAGAGCAGATACACATAGATATAAATAACTCACCTGTGAATGACATGCTTATCGTGAACATACTTCAGGGCCAGGCACATCTGGGCAAACCATTCCACCACCTGCTCCTCTGGGAAGGGTGATCGCTGGGCGCTAATTTTCGAGCTCAGATCGCCTCCATCGCAGAATTCCATAACGATGTGCAGCGAGCCAGCCTCGATAAAGGAATCCAAATAGCGCACAATGCTAGGATGGTCAAACTGTTTGAGTAACTCAACCTCTTGCTTAGCCGACTCCCGTTCCCTTTGTGAGCGCATCCTGCTGAGCATCACCTCCTTGATCACGCAGCGCTGGTTGTTTGACTTTTTGCGGACAAGAATGGCTTTGCCATAAGCACCTTCGCCTATGCGGCGAATTGGTTCATAACTGTTGGACATGCTAGTCACTGTAGTTTTTAGCAATTATTTTTTAGTCAATTGGTTCACTTGCTATTGCTTGACAACTACTGGTAAATATCTGTATCTAGGTTGCAGGTAAGTACATTCTACAAGAATACTAATTAGATATTCTTTGACAAATTGATAGAAGATAAACAATTTTAAAAAATTTCAAAGTGCACATTTTAAGCAAAGCAAATATAAAGCTTAAACACTAAATTTATATATGAAGGACCTATTTTAAATTTGAAAAAAACTGCAGAACACTTTCTAGATATCAAATCAATCAAAATATAAATATTGATTGATATTTGAAAAGTTAATACAACAAATTAGGCAATACTAGTTTTAAGACTAATATATCTAATAAAAAAGATTTTACATCTGATATTACTCAATTTGTCAAAGCTAAACAAGAGCCTAAGAAAGCTAAGTTTTTTGCTACATAATATTAAGCAGTTTGCTAAATATTACTAAAATTTTTTGCCATGCATCTATTTCACATTCTACAAGACTATCTACACTAGATTTTATTAACATGTATTCAGTTTGGATGAAAAAAGTTGGCATGCATTGGTGTGAATTTGGCCATTTGGGCAATGCATAGCATAGTAATATAATATAGTATAGCTATAGCATAGCCTACATGGTGTATAGCAAAATGATATATTACCTAGTATAGTATTAATTATAGTATTATTATAGTGTAATTATATATTAGTATTATAGTATTTTATATATATTATATATAATATTTTTATTATAATTAGATGACAGGCCTAAACTAGCTAAACCAAACAGAGCTAAAAAATATTGAATATATTATAGTCATATAAAATTCAAGTTAAAAAAGGTCAAGACCATTTGAAAAACCAATATTCTTAGTCGCGAGCTATGATGTCATGGATACTGATATATAGTGATTGGTAATGATGGATCACAGTCATGGACAGGTTAGATTTTTAGATAAACTTTACTTTAGCGATTTGAATTATGAAGCAAATAAGTAAATATTATATTTTTTAAAACCACGATTTATTAACCTATTACTAATACTAGATATTTATAAATATTAAATATTCGGGTTCGTCCTAAAATATAGTAGTGCCGCAGGTCAGAGTGACAACGCAGAGCAGTGCAAAAACGGGTCGTTCGCAAATTCTAGGAGGAGCAAAAATTTTAACAATTTTCCGAACATTTACTATTGTTACTGCCATATTTAAAATAATAGGACACTTTTATCTGTGAATAAAGATAACTTTTGGGTTGAACTTTATCATGCAAAAGTGTTTTTAATCATCTGGCGGTATTAAGCGATAATTAGCGATGAAAAAATTCAAATTCAATCATTTCACCGATGTTAATTTTTGATACTACAAGATGTCTGTAGCTAAAAAAAGTTGTTGTTGTGTTGAAACCTTGCTATATTACATTTAAAATGAAAGCTTATATAAATTTAATTTAAGATTTTTTTAAAGCTTAATAAACTGCACTATAAATTATTTTATAGACGCTTAACTGTACGCCTAGCATTTCCGGTGGGATAGCCTCTTCTCATCTCACAAAATGTATTTTTCAGCTGACGTCTAGAATGTGCGCTTAAAATGATACATTTTGATGCAGATAATTAGAAAAACATGTCTTATTATCTTTTTGTAAAAAATTGTTATGAAATAGAGCACTATTGTTGATAAAAATAATTAAAAGCAACCATGCATCGCAATAAACTCCTACTTTGAAGCACAAAATAAATATCCTGTAACCACACTAGCATTCTCCATGGAGCACCTTTTGAGCTGAAATTTTACACAGATATCCAGTAAAGTAAACTGAGCAAATGATTTTTTTTGTTTTTGAAAATACTTCAATTTGGCTATGTATCAGTTAGTTCATTGGACATATTTATTATATTTTTATTAGAATCCTTGTAACCAAGCTACAGAGAAACATGTGCAAAACTGGACCTTGAAATTTGACCTGAATGATCAGCAAATGTGTATCTCGAAATGATTTTTTTTTGTTTTCATCAAGTCATTCTATGCTAATTTTTTCTGAAGGGAAAGATACCATGTATTTAGAGTCAATAGGGGAAGCATTTAGACTTATTCAATAGTCATTAAAATTGCAACTATATTATTATAATACAGTAATAATATTATACATGTATTATATAGTAATATTAACTTCTAAGATGCCCTTATAAATTTAAGTAAAGACAACAGGCCTTAATTAATTAATCAGCATTTTGAAGAAACTGACCTTATACAGATGGGCCCCAAGCTAAGAAATGAATGTAGAGCTTATTTCGTGTAAGGTATAAAAATCAATTTATTGTAATATTAAATACTCCTAATAAATTGGTTAAATTAGTTATTTACCTTGAATTAATTTAATTTTATAATTAAATATATAAGTTTGTTTCACTTCTTACTGCATTTAAATAGAGTACCTCTCTACTATACTATAGAAGTATAGTAAAAGTATATGGTAAAAAAGTATAGTAAAAAATTTTCTTTGGTTTAATCCCAGCTTGCCTCAGTTTTTTAGTCTTAATACGAGCTAGATAGTAAGTGTTGATTAATTTGCTCCATCACCTTTTGCCACGGAAACAGCACATGTCGGACATGCAACACTCTTCCTGATCCCTGGATCCAAGATGACTGCTTCTGCTTCTTCAATGCTTGAAAACTGAGCTCATGGAGCTTTAGGTTATGCTGTCAGAGTGCTGCTGCCGGTGCTGTGTGTGTATGTGTGTGTCTTCTGCGGGTAGGTTCCCTGTCCCTCAGTTTAGCCACTGTTGTGGGCTAACTGGAGGAATTGCCGTTGTCGGTGCTGCAGGTGGCACTGCATGGTAGTATTGACGCTGTCAGTGACGCTGGCAAAGGCTTGGACGAAGCTAGGTGCCGTCATTGTCAGGAGGACATGCGTGTGCTGCTTAGACCAGTGCGCACATTCGACTGGACTCGTATCTGGTGCAGTCTGGTGTATTCACTGAGATTGTGTGGATCTGCCTCCTCGCATCATCTCAACCAGGCTCAATTTCTTTTGTAGAATTTTCGTGCGCTGCTTAACTGCATCTTGTGCCTGCTGAGTGATGCCAAGAATTGTGCCACACAATAATTTGGCCCATAAACTACTCGTATATTATACATATGTATGCACAGCACACACACACGCAGTTCATTCATATTAAATGTACTAGTTTATTGAATTCTCATCTCATGAGCTCTAGTCTATGGACAAACCTGAAATTACTAGAATATCTAGATAGATCTAAACTTATTTGAGCAGCGCGCTGCGCTGCGAGCAAATACATGTAGATTCCTTAGCGCAACTAATTAATAGTGTAGTACAGTCTACAGCCTGAAGTAGCCTGTGTAAGATGCGGAGGGATGATTTTTGCATAGGAAGCCACTACGGTAAGGTTGATGGAACTATGGGGAGGTGAGAGATTCAAAGCGAGGGACGGAAGCCATGCATAGTTCGATCATAAGTTTGATTACTGCATGAGTCTGGGGATGCATTAACGAGAGGCGGACGAGAGCATAGAAATAAAGCGGGCTAAATATATTAATACACAAAATTACATGTACTAGCTTGTAATTTCAGAATGGTCAGCGACTCCTCCGATTTGTATCCGCGACCGCGTGCCCACAAATCCCCTGGCAGACCCTGTCGCAGTTGGTGGTTGTGCACAGAATAAATGTTAATTTTCGAGCTTCTCTGCAAAAAATGCGTGATGCACTCAAGATGCGTGCTAAAGTCTACTTCTTTGATTGATGGCTGGGTTTTGCCTTTTCGCTTGTGATCATCAAAAGCTTGGGCGTCATTGCTACTGGTGTTTCAGTGTGCGCATTATGTCTGGTTATCATATTATGTGCATGTGCAGTGTCTTTTACCTACATTTTTGTTTGTCTCTGTTTCCTGCATGCTCTTTCGCATTTTTACACCTCGCACATCCTCATTTTTCTCAATTAACAAGTGAAATCTTTTCTTAAAGACTAATTGCTATTTCAGTTAAGCTAGTAGGTTTTTGGTAATTAAATAATTCAATTTTGTCTATTTTCCAAAAAGTTTCAAAAAATGAATTAATAAAAATAAATTTGAATTATTTTAAGTTAATTGGAGTAAAATGTCTAATAAGTAACCATAATTTTTTATTTTAAGTACATGTAGCTTTGGTATAAGTATTAATGTAATGAGTACTTAAAGTAAAATCAAGCAAGTTATAGTTTTCAGAAATTATGCTACAAATAATCAAATATATACTAGTATCCGAATTCCTTTATTAAGGAACATGCAGTCGATATTAAATCCACAATTTGCTTTTTGGTTTTCAAGGATAGTTCCCTGACTTTTTCTATTATTAGTTAGATTTTATTATATTTAATGTAAAAATGAACAATTCTATTCAAGGTAAAAATGAACATTCTTTATTTGTCGAATCATCTTGCCTTTGAAAAGATACATAGTGAAAACTTGATTTTTAATTCAACCTTTCAAGACTTATTTAGACTTCTTAATTCAGTGATTAGTTAAACTGATCGAAGTTCTTTCGAGTGCATGCTATAATAATTTCGCACTTTTTCGCACACGATAATTTTAAATGTCTGGGATTTAGAGCAGAGTAACAAAATGCTGTGCTCAAAAACATTTCCTTTGTCAATTTCTTGTTCTTTTATTTTTGCAAAAGAAATTTAACTGCATATTTAAAATAAAAATGGAAGAACATTTTATTTTCTGTTTAATATTTTTGTCGTTTATTTTCCGCAACAAAGAATAACAAATAGCCTTGATTTCTTCTCAATTTCAAGTTTTCTTGTGGTTTTAGTAGCAGCTTCTTACAGAAATTGTCGAAAGAATTTTTTTTGTACGATTATTGGTCGATGTATAAACTTTTTTTGCAATAACAAAAAGTTGTGACCTAGCTTTGAGAACGACCCAATACGCATATTATTTTTTTTATAATTTTCACAAGAAAAGTTGTCGTTGTCAAATTAGGGCGCTGGGCGTTAGTTAATGACTCTCACGAAAATACTGAAATATAAAGAATACAGATTCACAGTTATAAATAAAGTTATTTTGTAATAATTAAAGCACATAATAATAAATTTTGCAAATTAAGCTAACAGCAATGGCATTTTTGTTAATGCTTGATGGCTGCCGGAATGTATATTCAGCTAGATGAACAATTGAAGGCAGAAAGTACAAGCAAAAAGCAAAAAGCTGCCAAAAAATACCACTGAAGTTTTTAGCAGGCATAACTAGCCCAAAAACTGGTGCAGTTCAACTCCGATTTAAAGAAGGTCCGTAGAAGCATTGCGTCAAGAAGAATAAATATAATTTACATGTATTAACATATAAATCTCATGTACTTATGTACTTGCACCATGGAATGCACATGTACTGAATGTATGATATAAAACATATTACTGGAATAAAGGCAAACAATGGTTGAACTGCAACGGTTTGAGTTCTTCTACATCGTAACTATAAAAAGGTTTTGAATTTCCCTCAAGCTGTTTTGTCTGCAAAATTAATCAAAATTAAATTAATTGTCGCTCGTCGCGCGCTCTTGGCTTTGTGCTGGCTCTAATTTGCCAATAGCTAAATATATTGAATATACTTTGCAGTTCTTCGACAATGCTTCGACAGCTCCCCTGTAATTCGACATGATATTAATGATCATCTAATCCTGATAGACCGCTATACAACTCATCAACCCAACAAAAAGTACCTACAAAACCGTGACAAACTTAAACTATTATAATAGATTGTAATTTTTTATTTCAATATTACGTTGGGCCAAAAACTATAAAGTAGCATTTTCAGCCTGCGTGAATTTTGATTTTTGGCTGCACTTAAAAAAGTACTTCAGTATCTCTTACACTGAATTTAATAAATTTACCTTACTTTGAGGAGTCTCCAAAAACTGCACTCCAACACACTCTCATTTTAAATTTAAACCGCATTTCATGCAAAGAGTTCAGAACCAATATAAATAGCATCATGGATAGGAACCCTGCATGGTCTCTATTATACACTAATTCTATCCTAGCTCTCTTGGTAGCGTCTCTGCCCTGCGGTCTGCTCCCTGTGCTGGTATCGGACAAAGCGCCACTTTAATCTACTGCTACCGACTGAAGCCGGTGATAGTGTACATTCGATAATGACGCTGCCATGAAGAGACTAAGAACACAATTGAAAACCATCGTAACCAGTTGTTGTCAACAAATTAAGCTTCCAGCTAGCAAAGCTTTCGCTTTGATAAACTTAGACTAACAATTTATTTGTTCTGTTCAGACGTAGAATCGAATTCAAAAGAGACGTTAGTTAGTTGATCTGTCGATGCCGCGGATCGGGTGGCGGAGGCTGCGGCTACAGACTATCTAAGCAGCCGGCATCAACGAAAGTCAGAAGCAAATTTTCTCCGCCAAGTTTTTTAAGCAACCAAATCTGTTCGGAATGCTGTTTTGGTTTCATCAAATACAAACGGAATATTGTTGCAGTTGATGTTGGGAAGCAGAATTTATAAGATTTTTTTAATGCCAGTAAACTAGAGTATACGCTTCTATACGCTTCTAGAAGTATACGCTTCTCTAGAGAAAGCCAGCACTTCTTCGCTCTCTCTTTCCAGCTTGCTCTCCGTTGACACAATTGCCAGCGCGTCCGTTGTACAACCGCTTATAGAGCAGTAGTTAAAGTCAATTAGTGGAGGTGCTATGGTAGAGTTAATAATTGCAGCCATGGCTCAGCTCTAAAGCTATGAAACTATTAATTAAGCTCACTCCAAGGACAACTTGATAACTCAGGATGGAAACGGGAAACCGGAAACGAGCCAATTCATGGCGAAAAAAGTATGAGGCTCGTTTAAAAGCATTGTTCTATGGCCCATCCGCATGCGCATGCTTTCAGTTGCCAATGTATACTCGTATCATATTTGACTTTTTGATAGGCAGTCAGAAGGCGGGTGCAGGTTCGGCTTTCTTAAATGTTGAATAGTTTTATTACATAAAGTAAACGTCGTGAAAATATACAATGGGAAGGCTGTACATGCAGCACATGTATAAGGAAACTCGAGAAAAATTTACGATTCTTTCTTCATCTGAACTACAAACAGAGAGGAAAATAACAGTCACAGAACGGGACAAGAGCTGACTATGATAAATAGTGAATTGTTTGCTCCAGGTTCGCTCACTGTCCACTCAGCTTCAGTATTTTTCTATCGTGCACTTTATCCGGCGAAGGAGCGCTCTTTGCTCCTCGTTGAACATAACCCTTGAAGAAACAGTTGGTGAGGCGCACGCATCATCCCAGAACATCTGCTTCAGGGAAGTAAAACTCGCCAACGGCAGGAAACAATTTCCGCACTCGCAAAGCACATTACGGTGATCGCAGCGAAATGAAGCATCCAAAACAGAGGCAAGCAAAATTGAACAGCCACTTTGGCGGGTGCTTCAACTTTCCCCGGGAAATCATTTCAGTGAATTCACCGAGTGGGGTGTTTAAACTTTCGGCAGGATCTTCACCGGCAATTTTCTCCTTAAACGTTATGTAGCCTGAAATGTTATTATTATGCTGTGCATTATCTGTGCATGCGCGTATGCAGAACTGCTAATCAGGTAAAGCAAAGCAGATTGGCGCATAGTGGCAATGTCGTATCGTCGATTGTTTGGGTGCGTTGTGGAGAACTCGAGTAGCTTCAGGATGAATGTAACCGATGTGTCCGGTACAACTCCATCGTGGTTAAAGGCAATAGAAAGGTTCTTAGATAATGCCCTCACCTCACTTTCGACGTCCACTGTAGAGTTTTTACAACGATTTATGATAGCTTTAAGTTGCGACCAATACTTTAATGTTGGTTGAAATCCAAGCAGATCTCGAACCGCAACTGGTGAGTTTAACCGAAAGCATCGCATGGAATAGTTTGGTGAAACGAAAACTCGCAGAACCATTTCGGCATTGGCGCTTAACCACTAGTCCACGGGGCTTCTATAGCCACACAGTCTCAATCAACGGATGGCACGCTAGGCGTGCCATGGCTTATCAAATTGTCAATGAGCAATTCCCCAATTCCCCACTGTCAATGAGCACTGTGTCAGCAAACGGCTAATTACATAAACTATTAGCACAGACTGGCTAACTTGGCAGCTTCTTTTTCCATCAATCGAGTCATTTACGCAGCCCTATCCTGGAGACTGTCTATGGCCAATATCGACCCCTCTTGCTTTTCTTTTACAGTATTTTTTCAAGAACCAAGCTCCACTGATTGACTCTCTGGAGTAGAACTTTACGATTTTATAACTCATACATTTTTGTGTCCCTAGGCTACCTTATTACTGCCTTCAATCCCGGTTCTAATCAAATCCTTCGAGACAAGTATAAATGGCTAGCAACTTTCATGAGAATGCCGTTGCCTTTCTTTACGACTCACCGGCTTTGACCAGTGATAACAGCGCCAGCGAGTACGCAAGCATTGATGGCGAGGTGGATGAAGAAGATGGACAGAGTGACGTGGAAGGCTCTCAGGTAGAAGAAGCTTTGATTGAAAATGGATGGAATTTCGTTCAGGAGGGTGAAGACTCGCGTCTCCGGGATGCGCCAGAATTCCTCGGAGTGCCCGTTCTGAACCCGGATCTATTAGCCCAAGCGCCGGATAACACAATGGCTCGGATCGAATTCTTCCTCCAGCACTTTATTACCTCTGATCTGGTGTCTGCCATTCGATTTTGGACCAATGCTCGAGCTGATTTCGAGCTCCAAAACATTGCAATTGAGGCTGATGAACCTCTTCCCCCTTACTATCATCTTGGAGACCATGCACAGACAACGAAGTGAGGAAATGTCTCGCCATCGTCCTGTACATGGGTCTAGTGAAGAAGCCCGAATTGCACATGTATTGGTCGACTTGCGATTTCTACGGTGGTAAATATTTTCAAAAAGATCATTGCCTCGGAAGGGATCGGTTCATTCAGCTCTTGTCATTCCTCCGATTCTACGACTGCACCGCAGTAAATAATCACCAGGATTCCCTGAAGAAAATCAGGCCTTTTTTAGACATTGCGCGTGGTATTTGCCAAGCCAACTACTGCCCGAATCAGGACGTTTCAGTAGATGAAGAGTTGGTCATGTACAAAGGCAGACTCATTTTCCGACAGTTCATGCCCAAAAAGCGCGCCAGGTTCGGCATAAAGGTCTACTGTCTCACAGAGGCTTCCACCGGATTTCTGTGGAACTTCCGTGTGCATGCTGTCAAGCAGGACAACGACAGGTTTGGAGAATGAGTGAACTGCGGGAATTTATCTTTCAGTGAAAAGATTGTTGTCGAGCTAAGCAAGGACTTGCTGGGCTTGGGCTACCGGATCTATTGACAGCTGGTTCACGTCGCTTCGCCTAGCTCAGTTTCTGCTCGAACGTAATACCATGCTGACAGGAACCGTGAGAGTCGACCGAGGCATCCCCAACGAGCTAAAGGTGCTGGCACTGCAACCCATAAGTCACTCTCACGTGCGCCGAGGCAATGCTCTTGCCGTCAAGGTCGTTGACAGAAAGGCCAGTGGTCGCAAAACTGTCTACCTTTTGGACACCCACGGCGTTGCTGGAAGCACGGAAGTGAGGCGAGTAATTCGAGGTGGCGTAGTGGAGACAGTTTTGAAGCCCAACTCAGTACTGCAGTACAACAAGAGTATGGGAGGCGTCGATCGCCTTGACGCAGCGCTACAACCCTACAGTGCAGGAAGAAGGACGCACAGGTGGCACCAGAAGCTCGGGTTTCATATTTTGCTTCAGTTGTTGCGCAATGCTTGGATTTGTTACTGCCATTCTGGCAACTGTTATGTCTTCTTCTCTAGCGGAAGACAGTGGGTCAAGATCAACAAGGTCAAGTTAAAAGTTGCACTCTTAGCCGAGCGTCTTATTTCATGTTCGTAACGTTCTTTTTATTTTCCAAGCTTGAAGCATCGCTTCTTTAGCTTATGGCTGGGTGTGTGTGCGACGGAGTCGTCTATGGCCACACCCAACATCTCCCCCCTTACAATGGCAAAGAAAATTTTTTTTAAGTTAATGCGGGGGAACAAATTTTAGCACTTATAGTTAACTTTGGGTTTCTCCGAAAGTCGCATGCTTCTCCTGGGTTCAATAGTATCCTCGGGAACCTCAGGGATCGGAGGTGTACGCAGCCCCTCTTTTTGTGGAGGCTCCTCTTCTTGTTTTCTCCCTGCCGGGTGCTCGCCAGCTTCAGGTGGCATTCTGTCGGTTTCTGCGGGCTCCTCGCCGGTTAGACTGTACGGATGTAGCTGATCCAAGTGAACCTTCCGATACTTTGAGTTCGGTTCATCTGTCTTGATCATGGCCATGCTCCTTCCGATAGGCAAAAGCAGTTTTGCAGTGATTGGCTTGTCTCTCTCATTTTTGTAGATAACTGGATCCTCCAGTCCAACTTGCCTCTTGGTAAACGGAACCCTGAGCTTGTGCCCCAGCAGCTGTTCCGCTGGTGACGATCCCGCTTTGTTGTCTGATGCGCGATAAAACAGCAAGAAGCGGTCAACAGACTCTTGACTGAAGCCATTTGCTTTGATGCTTTCTTTTAGCGTGCGTACGAAACGCTCTGCAACCCCATTACTTTGTGGGTGATAAGCTGCAATAGTTAGGTGCTCACAGTCAATTCCTGCCAACCACTCCGTAAACTCCTTGCTGATAAAGCATGGTCCGTTATCTGACACAAGTGTCCTTGGAATTCCAAGCTGAGAAAATGTCCTTCTGACGCACTGAATGACAGTTCGAGAAGTCATATCTTTGGTGACGTGGACTTCAGGATACCCGCTGTACGAATCTACCAGAACGAGCATGTAGTGGTTGTCGATCGGTCCTGCAAAGTCGATATGAACACGATCCCAAGGACCCGCAGCTTCAGGCCAACTGGAGCGAAAATTCCTATTTTGCGGTTTTGCGGTCCTAAAGATCTGGCACAAACCGACTGTCCGTTCGATATCGCTGTCCATGGCTGGCCACTAAAACTCCGCACGAGCCAAGGACTTGGTGCGGGACATTCCCAAATGAACTTCGTGCACTGCTGCAATCGCTTTCATGCGTAAGGATTTTGGAATAATGATCCTGTGGCCTCGAAGAATAACATCGTCCTGAACACAAAGTTCTTCTCGCACATTTTTGAAAGGTTGCAGCCTAGGGTGTTTGAAGCTTCCTGTCTTTATAGCGCTCTTCAGCAAGCGCATTTCTGAATTCCGCAAGCGCGCTTCGTTGCTAGCCTGATTTCTTCCAGAGACACTGTAGTTGAAACCGTGTGAATGTTACCAATCTCTAGCGTTTCACCGCTTCTTCCTTGCGGAACCAATCTTGAGAGCGCGTCAGATGCCATAGCTTTAGATTTTCGATACTCGATCTCGTAATCGTACGCCGTGAGAAATATCGCCCATCTCTGCAGCCTTGCGGACACTCTCGATGGTAGCTCTTTGTCACAGGCTAAGATGTAAACGAGAGGTCGATGGTCGGTTATTAGCTTAAATTTTCTGCCACAGAGAAAACGATGACATCTTCTAACACCCCATATTATCGCAAGCGCTTCTCGCTCTATTTGTGAATAATTTCGCTCCGATGATGACAAAAGTTTGCTGATGTACAAGACAGGACGTCCTTGTTTACTCAGGACACCACCAAGGGCAATCTGCGAAGCGTCTACTTCGAGCTCCGATGATGACAAAAGTTTGCTGATGTACACGACAGGACGTCCTTGCTGACTCAGGACACCACCAAGGGCAATCTGCGAAGCGTCTACTTCGAGCTCCGATGATGACAAAAGTTTGCTGATGTACAAGACAGGACGTCCCTGTTGACTCAGGACACCACCAAGGGCAATCTGCGAAGCGTCTACTTCGAGCTCCGATGATGACAAAAGTTTGCTGATGTACAAGACAGGACGTCCTTGTTGACTCAGGACACCACCAAGGGCAATCTGCGAAGCGTCTACTTCGAGCTCCGATGATGACAAAAGTTTGCTGATGTACAAGACAGGACGTCCTTGTTGACTCAGGACACCACCAAGGGCAATCTGCGAAGCGTCTACTTCGAGCTCAACCGGTAGCTTTGGGTCGTACGCATGCAAAGCAGCGTCTTCTGAAAGTGATTTCTGGATGTTTCTGAACGCATCTTGTTCTTTTACGCTCCAACGAAACTCCACACCTTTGCGCTTCAGGTGCACCAACGGAGCCGATATTCCAGAAAGGTTTGGAATGAATAGCGAGCAGAACGTAATCAGTCCGAGGAATGATTCTAACTCGGAAAGATTCTTCGGAGTTTCCATTTCTTTGATCGCCCGCACTTTCTCTCCATCAGGATAAATGCGACCGCTGTCCAGAATATGACCCAAAAACCGGACTCAAGATAAATTCCGTTGGCATTTCTGATCATTTACCTTTAGCCCTTCCGATGCTAGACAGTAAAGTACTTGTTCTTCGCCTCCTTTCTACTCTGACTCATCGCTTCCACCAATTAATATATCGTCCATGTACGCTATTGTTCCGGGAATACCTTGGATCACTTGCGATATATATCGTTGGAAAATACTCGGAGCCGTTTTTATTCCAAACACAAGTTTATTGTACTTAAAATTTCCAAATGGTGTCGACATCACGGTTAGCGGTTTAGATGCATCGTCCAGCTCTACTTGGTTGTACGCTTTCTCTAGATCGATGATACTGTACCGAAAGCATCCCGCCACTGTCGAGAACGCTTCCTCCGGGGTCGGTGTCGGGTAGCTATCCGGGACCAGCTGTGGATTAAGCGTACTCTTATAGTCCACACATAGCCTGATACTGCCGTTGGGCTTGCCGACTACCACGACTGGAGACGCCCATTCCGAGAATTTCACAGCTTCGATTATACCTTCATCAAGTAAGCGATCCAATTCCTTTTTTACTGCTTCACGTTGAGCAAATGGTAACGGTCTTGCTTTTACATACTTTTTTGGTACTGCTCCATCTTTAAGTTCCAAATGAGCTTCCATTGTAGTTGCACTTGCTGCCAGAGATGCCATATCCATGGAGACTTCCCCATTATGTCCTGTGTCCAGCTGTACACAGAGAACATCTCGCCCCAGCAAGGCATAGCTCTTGCTGCCTTTCACTACCTTAAAGTCGATGCGCTGATATTTTCCATTCAGTTCTACCACAGCTTCGTATCGACCTAATACCGTGAACTTGTGATCACTTACATAGCCACCCAGTTGTGTATTTGAGTTCTTAAGAGCTGGTCGACCCAACTGTTTCCAGAGGGATCCTGACATTATGGACACACCCGCTCCAGTATCCAGCTCGCATGTCAGCGCGTATCTCTTTTGCCCTTCTAGTACGGACACTGTGATGGAGATAGGCTTTCGGTGATCCCGATCTGGGCAAGAACTTCTGCATGAAGTTCTTAGACTTCTTGGAGGCTACGATCCGCCTTCTGATGGAGCAGACGGGTCGGGGCAAGCGGCAGAACACATCGAAGCGTCGAGCTGCCTCGCTGCATACCCCATCCAAACTACCACCGACTGAGGCCAATATGAGACCGACTAAGCGGTGCAGAATCTGCTATGGAAACGGCTCGGCCAAGCGAACTGTCTACGTGTGTGATGCTTGCCCTGGAGAGCCTGGACTTTGCGCAGCTCCTTGCTTTCAGAGCTGGCACACTACCGCGGGGAACTAATTGTACAGTCGACTTACTGTTACTCTGTAATCATCTGAATTCCTGACATCTAAATCGATCCCGTTCTGTCGAATTATCTTGTCAATTTTCTATTCTTACAAGTAAGAGAGTAAGCTACTTCTCGCTTGTTTTATGTTGAAGTGCTAGTTAAATTATCTAAGCTTCTTTACTCCTTAGCTTGTTTCAACAGTTCGTATAAGTCCCAGTTCGTATAAATCCGAGTCCGTCGAAGTCCCATGTGTCTCAAAATCCCAGTTATCCGAATCCCAGTACTATTGTAATAGTATTTTGCTAGACTGTTTACTTAGAATTTCGAATTCTTAAAATAAAAAAATTTCCTCTGACACTGAAAAGGGAATAACAAACACAAAAACAAGTTTTTCGATCTATGATGGCACGCAGGGCGTGCCATCCGTGAGTTGTGGGGGTGTAGAAAACTGAGAATTCATAAAAAGAGATTGTGCCATAGACATGTTAAGCAACAAATAACATGTGTTGCTTATTTTTTCTAATAATATGGTACGCCCAGCATGCCATCCGTGAAGAGAGGGTTAACGAGAAGATAAACACCTCTTGAACAATGGTAACAATAAGCCGATGTGCTTTGATGACGTCTGAACAGTGAATGGATGCTCGGAATTCGGTCCACGATGGCAGCGTATCACGCTCTCGAAATTCTACTAGTTCATCTTGGAAAAGGCATCGTTCGGACAACAGCACGCCCCTTCCCTCAGCCTGTTGACTGGCACGCACTGCAATATCCAAGCACGCATCTTAGTGTTTCGTTTCGATCCTATTTGATGGAGTGCAAATATTTGAGCAGTAGAACTTCACAAACCTTGTGTATGAACGAGGCAGGACTGAGGAACTCCGTCGAAAACTGACGGTGGAGCGGCCTTTCATTTCTTCCCTTTTTTATCATTGGTGCATCTTGAGGCCAGTGCTTAGCACACACGCCCATGTAGTCTGTCACGGTCTAAACAACAACAAAATTGTTAATGAATTCATGTGGCCAGGCTAAATCTGATTCACAAAGCACATTTGAAGAAAGTCTTACCGTCAGTTGATTAGGCAGAGACAGTCGCCAAGCCTCTCGTTCAGTTGCATCTTTAGGAAACGAAAATATTGCAACATTCCGATCACGGTTACTATTGTAGTTTTGCACAACAGAAAATGACGCTGCAAGAATAAAAGTTCTCTCTCTCAATTGCAAGTGCATGCGAAGAACTCAATTTTCAGCTCAGATTTCTTCGCTTTCGTAGCTTTGGATGGGCCATAGAACAATGCTTTTAAACGAGCCTCATACTTGTTTCGCCATGAATTGGCTCGTTTCCGGTCCTGAGTTATCAAGTTGTCCTTGGCTCACTCTCCAATTTCATTCTGCCGTTTTGCTGTGAGCTGTGCCGCTTCTGCGTAGCATCCGTGCAGGAATGACTTTGTCTATGGATCAAACAACACTGATATATTCCTGCACGGTCACGAGTGCGGGAATGACATCTGCACGAGTGCGCGCTAGCGCACGAGTGCACGATGTCCTTCACGCACGAGTGAACGTGAAGGAATTCCATTGTCGGATGATTCATCGTGCAGGAATGCACAAAACCGTGCAGGAATGCATTTCTGCGCCTAATGCTTTTTCAGTGAGATTTTACCATAGACATCCATTCCTGCACGCAAAAGAGTGCAAGAATGCCATTCTTGCATGGAAAATCAGCCGACAATGTTCTTTCCGCACGCTGACGAGTGCGTCAATGGCAAATGCACGAGTGCGCGCAGCGTGCGGAAATAAATCATTCTTTCTCAAAAGTCCCTTGATAGTTTGCACTGCTCTCTCAGTGAGACCATTTGGACTGTGGATAATGCGGTGATGATAGCAGAAACTATATGCCCAATTTTATGGCAAACTTTTGAACGCATTGAATGAGAATGGGGGTCCATTGTCACATCAAAGTTGCTCCGGTGTTGTTCCAAAATTGGAAAATTATTTCTGCAATTGTAGAATGACGCAATCAGCTGTGGTTGAGTTCAGCTTATCGGCACAGATCCATCGACTGAATTTGTCGACTACGCTTTTAGAACTAAGAATATGTTTTCTTAATAGTCGTATAGGTCCGTACCATATACCTGAAATGGATATTCCGGATGAGGACTTTGCATAAGAGTCTCTTTCTGTGGTTGGGCTTGATGACTCACGCAAAATCACATGCTGTTATACAATGCTGAGTATCTTAGCGCATCTCTGGCCAGTATACAATCCTCTTGCTTTGAGTAGAGTTTTCTCATGGCCTTCATGTAGAATATTTAGGAATTCAATTCGCATGCATGAGGTAAGAATATTTTTTAATCTTTCATGACGAGCCTATCCATTTCTGACAAATCATGTCGAACGTTCCAGAACAGCTTCAGGTGATTAGGTAGCTCTCTTCTGTATTGCGGCTATTCCTTCTCGTATGCCGTATCCTTGATCGCATGACAGTTCGGATCCGCAGAAGTGTGCTCTTGTATCTCTTTCAAGAGGTCTTCAGGTAGACAGACTTTAGTAACATACATAGTAATTTAGCAATTTAGTAATTTAGTAATTTAGTAATCTAACCATTGACATCGCATAAGCATTCTAGCATACAGCATATACACTCAGCAACATTGAAAAGTTTCCACCCTAGCGCGCGAAGGGTCAACGTTCATTCAGCCCACATCAGCCGTAGCAGGGTGGCTGGCAATGTGGGGCTTCCCTTCACCATTCGCAGCAATCGCTGGTCCGCCCTCCTAGTTGTAATGCGCATATTGAGCCGCCGGCCGCGCGTGGCGTGCGCCACGCTGCCCGTTTCTCTGCACTTGATCTGCACTTTGCGGATTGCTGTGTGCGACCGCCCAATTTGGCGAGCAACAGCTCGGATGGACATCCCAGCGTCCAGAATGCCAATGGCGCGCGCTCGTCCCAGGTCGGTCATTTGGCGAACCACTACGTTCGGTTGCGAACGTGGATTTTAGACTCGTGTAAGGCTGCTGCTGTCTGCTCCATGTGACGGTTTCCTTCAACCTGTCTGGCGTCTATGACCAAAGTTTTTGTCTATGGCCCAAGTGCGTGCTGACGAAATCATCAATCGTCTATGGCACAAGTCTGGCGACAAAAACCAGTTTTGAAACTCTAAATATACACGGCTGGCGCGAGGGTGGAAAATTTTTATTGTTGCTGAGTGTACATATACACGCAACAGTTCAGACGCTAGCTAGCTAGAAGTCCAGGGTAGCATCTTTTGTATAGAATAATTATATGGTTCAAAGTTTGCACTGCGTCTTCACAATCCGCTTATGTTCCTCCTTCACCATGCAGTGCTTTTAACTTTATAGTCTTATGGTGTACTCCTGGCTGAAATTACGAAGTCGCTCATTATTTAGGCCCGGTCATAGACTAAAGACTGCCAACGCAGTCTGTCTTAAAGCACTTCATGTATCCCCCTTTTGCCCCGGGCGAGTGTCTATGTGACGCATGTTTTCATTTATTTCCCTAGGTGAATAAATCATTTATTTCCCGCTGCCCCGCGGGCTGATAAATTCGAGACAACAACCATAGACAACGAACGGGGATACATATCATATTCCCCACTCATTTAGCTGTCTAGGGCCAAAAGCACTCGCTGTCTCGATCATTGACCTCGGCTTCGCCTCGGTCAATAAACGAGACACCTCTTGCTTTTGCCCGCTAGACAACAAAATAAATGGGGAATATATACCATGTATCCCCCTTTTGCCCCGGGCGAGTGTCTATGTGACGCATGTTTTCATTTATTTCCCTAGGTGAATAAATCATTTATTTCCCGCTGCCCCGCGGGCTGCTAAATTCGAGACAACAACCATAGACAACGAACGGGGGATACATATCATATTCCCCACTCATTTAGCTGTCTAGGGCCAAAAGCACTCGGTGTCTCGATCATTGACCTCAGCTTCGCCTCGGTCAATAAACGAGACACCTCTTGCTTTTGCCCGCTAGACAACAAAATAAATGGGGAATATATACCATTTACTTCCCGCTCGCCCAGGGCTTTGACTTAGACTTAGCTGCAGGGCTGTCCCGGAGGGGACACAGCGGGAAGGCGCGGGCGCCCATTCCGCTAGTCCCTGAACGGCCGACGCGTCGCTATGGACGGAGGGTTGGCGCCGCCCAGGGAGGTCCCCCAGTGTCGCCAGCAGCTATGGTGCTCTCTGGAAAGGAGAGTTCAGCCCTGCGGGTGGCCCGGAGGTAGCGCATGAGCTGATTAAAGTTTTCGGGTTTGCACGCTTCAGTAATAGATGTGTGTGGCCCGAGGTAAGTGAGTCTGGCCCGCGTGAAGGCGGGACAGATGCTGACGAAATGCTCAGCGGTTTCGTCACCTGAGTTGCAGAAACTACAGGTGGCGTTGGTGGCGTTGCCCTGCAGGTACTGGTGCCTGGAGAAGCAGCCGTGACCAGAGAGGGTCATGGTGGCAGCCCGGATGTCTCTGCGCGAGAGGCGCAAGAGGAGCTTCCGGAGCTGGTGAGAGGGCTGAGGGACAGAGCCTCTGGATTGCCTGCAGTTCGTGCGGTTCGCCCAAGTCGAGCGGTGCTGAGTCCTGATCCACGCTTTGATGCGCGAGTCGATGACACAGCCAGGAATCGGGACAAGAGGTTCGGGGCCGAGAGAGGAGCCGGAGGCACCAACTTTTGCAAGGGTGTCAGCCAACTCATTTCCTCGGATCCCCACATGCCCCGGAACCCACTTAAGGGTAATTTTGTTGGCGGAACCCAACACGTTGAGGAATTTGATACAGTCGAGGACTGTAGCAGAGTTGGTGCTGCAGCCACTGATGGCGTGCAAGGCAGCTTGGCTGTCCGAATGGAAAATGATGTTCTTACCAGTAACGCCAGTGGCGAGAAGCTCTGCAGTGCAGGAGCTGATGGCCAGAACTTCATTTTGGAAAACACTGGAGTTGACCCCAGTGTACTGAGCGTGGGTAGCGATGACCCTCTCGTTCAGAAAGATTCCAACACCAAAGCCGGTGTTGGCTGACTGCTTAGAACCGTCGGTGTAGCAATGAAGCTCACCAGGGTTCCATTGGTCATTGATGTTATCGCGCGAGTCGATAGCTACGGAGTAGCGCTGTCTCAGGTTGAGCGTTGAGGCAATGCCATCGGTGAAGACGCGATTGGCCTGACACTCGTTGAGAAAGTTGAGGCACAGATCGCTATGCGGGACAAGGTTCCGCTTAGCAGGTGCTCTCATGTAAATGAATTTGACGCCGGCATCAATTAGACGCCGCGTCGTTCTAGCCGCCTCACCCCTGATGAAGAGGTCAAGAGGCGGAAGATTAAGGAAGGCCCCCATGCCAGCAAAGGGCGTGGACCTGGTGGCGTTGCAGATGAGCCTACACGCTCTGCCTTGGATCGTGTTGAGCAGGTCTGCATGGCTTTTGACCTGGGTAGCGCTAACCCAGACAACAGAGGCGTACGTAATGGCAGGTCTAACTACGGAAGTATAGATCCACCAAAGCCGCTTTGGGGATAGACCCCAAGAAGTGCCAAGTGCTCGTCGGAGCTGGGCCAGGATGGCTGAGGCACGCTTGGCTTTTGCTTTCACGTGGGAGGACCAGTTGAGCCGGTGGTCAAGTATGACCCCGAGACATCTGGTCTGGTGCGCGAAGGCAATATCTCTGCCGTAGAGCTGCAGAGGACGTATGTTCCAGCGTAGTCTGCTGGTAAACATAATGGCAACGGTTTTGGGCTCAGAGAGTTCCAGACCATTGTCATTGGCCCAGGATTCTGCTTTGCGGATAAAGCTCTGCATCAGATCCCTGAGCGTGCTGGGAGACGGTCCTGCCACAATGGCCGTGACGTCATCAGCATACCCGACTTTGAAGACGGGGTCGGGTCGGGAGTCACTCAAAAGAGCGTCCATGACCAGGTTCCAGAGCGTCGGGGTGAGGACTCCGCCTTGGGGTCCACCCTTACAGACTCTGGTGGAGGCAGTTTGCCCAAGAAGTTGGGCAGTGACCGTACGGTTGGAGATCATGTACATGATCCTCCGTATGAGGGTAGCATGAGCTTTGCGATTTTGAAGGGCCCTCTGAAACGCTTCAAAGATAACGTTGTCGAAGGCGCCAACAATGTCAAGAAAGAGAGCCAGAGCGTAACCGTCACCCAGTACCGCCCTTTCAATCTTCTCGACAATCGCATGCAGGGCGCTGTCAGTCGACCTCCCGGTACGGAAGGCGTGCTGATTATTGCTGAGGGGCATCGCTGTCAGCTCGCAGGACAGCAGCCGCCAGAGAATAAGCCTCTCAGTGAGCTTAAGCATTGCTGACGTTAAGCTAATAGGCCGGAAGGCCTTGACGCTTTGGTAGTCACCCTTCCCAGGTTTGGGAATAAAGACTACCCGAGCTTCAGTCCAGCATTTGGGAACGTATCCCAGCTGGATAGAGGCCCGCATAAGATTGCGGGTGAGTCTCAGGAACGAGGGTATCTTGGCTGCTTCACGAAGGAGAACAGGGTAGATACCATCAGGTCCAGGAGATTTGAAGGGTTTGAAGGTTCTGACCGCACGAGCGATTAGGTCTTCAGTGACAATGCCCGCCGCTAGGGTGGCTCCATCCATCGAATGGTTGGGCTCCGGTCTAGCAGTAGGTACCCTCGGGAAGAATGTGCTGAGCATATGCTGAAGCACTTCTTCAGGGTCTTTAGTAAGAGAGCCATCATCTTTTTTGATCATGGCTAATTTGGACATTTTGTCCATTGTAAGGGCCTTGAAAAGCCTAGAAGTAGGTCTGTCTTGATCTAATTCATTGCAGAATTGGCGCCACTTACATTCCTTGGCCTTGCGCACTTCAGATTTGAAATTGCGGGAGGCTTGCCGGAAAAGCTCCATGTCCTCCGGGTTTCCGGTCTTCATGGCACGGCGATGAAGGCTTTTGGCCTTCCGCCTGAGTTTCCCCAGCTCCGGGTTCCACCACGGCGCCGAGGTCTTGCCTTTGTAGGCGCGAGCAGGACAAGCCGCTACGTAGGCTGCAATAATGCAACCTGTCAGCGTCTCAGCCATATGATCTACATCCTCGCAGGTCTCAATCGGACGTAAGTCCGTGAGTTCCTGCAGGTGCAGATCAAGGGCAGCCTTGTAGGCCGCCCAATCAGTGTTGCGGATATTGCGCCTCCAAGTGATCGGAGACTGGGTTTTAGTGTCCGCGATGTTAAAGGCGATAAAGCAGTGGTCAGACAGGGAGGGCTCCTCAGACCAGACTCTCCACTCCTCAACTCTGTCAAAGAGTCTTGGGGTAACGAGTGTGGCGTCGAGGACCTCGGTCCATCTGCCATTATTAAAGGTAGGAGTGCTGCCGCGGTTGCAGAGCATGAGGTTTGTGTTAGAGATGAGGGCCAGAAGCTCTTCTCCTCTAGTGTTGGTATCTTTGCTGCCCCAGTGCTTGTGGTGCGCGTTGAGGTCGCCCCCTAAGCACAGCTCAGCGTTCTGGGACTCGCAGTACTGCGCAAGGCGCAGTAAACTCTCGGGAGCAGGGTCTCTGTCGCCTGGGATATAAACCGAGACAACAAGACACGTACGCGGAGAGAGATGATTAGATTGGATGACGCAAAGGTCTCCATCAGAGAGATCAGTCCTCAGCCAAGCCTGGAGATGGCTAGCAGCGAGGATAGCCGCTCTAGGGCGGCTGTTCCCCGGGCCACACACATAAAAATCAGAGTAGCCAGAGGGAATGTTGGGCAACTTACCGTTGCGCATCCAGGGTTCCTGGATCAGGATGAGGCCTGGCCTGTACAGCTCAGCAATCTTCATCAGATTTACTGACGCAGATACGCAATGCTGTAAATTAATTTGCAGACAGAATGTCGCTCCTTTGGCAGCGTGGAGCTTAGTCATACTGTATTAAATGCAATTTCTGGCTAGAGCCCAGGGCCATCAAGGAGACTTGGACAACAGATCGTCCTCGTCCCAGGCCGCTGGGGCTTGACTGGGGGATGGGAGTTGGTCGACGTCCATGGCCTCCTCACCCCCACCGGCCCCCCCAGCAGAGTCCTCAGGCTCCGATGACAGGGTGGAGGAAGCTTCCTCATCTGCATCTTTACCTTCAGACCCCACCAGGGTGGCCGAGGAGAGCTCGGATTCCGAAGACCCGGCCTCGTCCTCAACTCCTTCTCCGACTGGCAGGTTTGGTTCCCGGGGCTTGGCCGGAGCCGTTACCGCGGTCGCCGAACTGCTGCTAGCAGAGGGGCGAGATGCAGCTTTGGCTTTGGGATCGGCTTGCGCCTTTCCTTGGGCCTTAGACTGCGCCCCGCTCTTGCCGGAGATGCCGGGGTTGGCAGTAGCCTTCCCTTTGGCAGACTTTCCTCGGCGCATCTTGAGCTTGAGGGCACCCAGCTGGAAAGAGGATCCGTTAGGGTACCGACTCGCCCAAGTGCTGGAAAGGCCGAGGACAATTGAGTTGCCCGTCTCCCCCCTGCGGACTTTGCGGTGATACACCAGTCCACTAGCAGGGAGGTCGGGGTTCAGACGCAGTAGGACCCGGCGAATAACGTCTGGTCCAGCTGCGGTGCTCTTAGCAGAGACGAAAACCACATAGGGTATCGTCTTTGGACGCTGGCCCTCGCGAAGAAAAAGAGCTCCGCCAAGGTCAGCATCCAAGGAGACCGTCGGTAGCCGCTGGAGCAGCTGCCGAGCGTCCTCCTCGCTGCTAGGAGCAATAAGAACGAATGTGCTTCGCAGCACCATCCGCTCAATGCCGATGGAGATTCCCTCCTCGACAGTCAGCTCAATCAGATAGGAGTCACAGCACTCCACACTTTTTGAAGCTGATCAGTGGTCCAGTCCTGGTCGCGACCTTGGATGATCACTCCCGGGATTTTGGCCTTGGCCTTCGCCGCAAAGGTAGCTCCCGAAGGAACCTCCTTGTTGGCAGTGGCCATTTGTTGCGCCGTGGTTTCGGCCTCAGCAGCCGCAGCAGCATCTCCAGGGAGCGCCGCCGCTGAACTACCGGAGCTTCCACCGGCCGGCCCGTCTGGTTGCCTTGGGACGCCAGTCGCTTCAGCATCCATGGTGGACGCCGCCGCTTTGGCCCCCGCAGCTCCCTTCTTTGCCTACCTTTTGGCGCGTTGTTTAGCGCGTTTGCGCTCAAGCCGAGCCCGCTGAGCTTCATCGGATCTGCCAGATTTGGCCGGTCCTTTAGGCTCAGAGCTCGCGGTTCCCTTAGATCCACCAGCGGAGCTAGCAGGTCTTTGGGTATTTTGAGTTTGGTAGCTCTGGTCGGATCTGCCAGCAGAGCCAGCCGGTGCTTCCTTTGCCACAGTTGAATCAGTCGGTTGGGATCTGCCAGCAGGGCCGGCCGGTCCTTCGGACTGAGGTTGGGGTTTAGAAGGGTCCCCGTCCCTAGAAAAAGCTTGGTTATCCATAGTCGGCTCGAAGGCCATGATAAAGGTTGGTGGGCTACCCTCAAAGGGGCGCGGTACCCACCCGGCCGCTCCACCTGACCGGGCAGTAGGCCAATAGCACCCTCAAGGCTGGCCCGACACCAGGAGGGGGACCGCTTGCGACCGGACTACTCCCCGGCCTTCCAGCCCATCGGCACGGTCAACACCTTAGGCATTAGAGAGTACGTTGAGCAGTACCACGGCCTGCAGGTTGGCGAGCCAGACCCGCATACCCAAATTCGGCCGAAGCCACTGGATAGGGTCGCCAGCGCCGGAGCCCAGTCTGTCCAGCAGCCCTAGGGACTGCCTTGAACACACGCGGGGACGAGTACCCTGGGTCGACTTGCGAGACAGCGTGGGGGGGTCTGCGGCTGCCAGAGGCATAAAAAGTGGGGTAAATGCAGTTAATAACGTGCATACTTGGACAGCTTTGAATCAATTAATATTGTTGATGTATAGAATGATACGAGCTCGTATATAGTTATTGTACACGCATGCGTGCTCACAACGAATCTAGGCGAAAGTAATCTTCACAATGTTGTTCTCGCCGTTGGCCTCGATCACAATGCGCTTAGGAGCAGGCGGTCGGCATGAATCGATAGTAAGCTCCGTCTCGGCCTCGCACACCGTCACACTGTTTCCACTCCTGACGAGTGGCGACATCCTTGATGTCCCCGCTAATAATGGCGCTCTGAATCTTCTGCCGAGTAGTTGACTGGGTAATATACTGTTCTAACGCCTTGGCAGTAGATTGGCCGGTGACCCAGGCGATATCTCCTCGCTCAATGCCCGCCTCATGCAACTGTGTTGCACACGCTTTGCGAAGGCTTTGGTTTGTATACCGTATGGTGCTGTTCGGACGAACTTCAGAAACGATGTCCTTCACGAGGTTGGCAAGCATATTTTTGCCAACCGATTTTACTGTGTACTAAGCCTTTTCATTGGTTGGAGTCCAGTTTTTTTTACGGATACGCTCGTAGAAGCAGAGCAGGTGCGCACTTGGCGGGACGAATCGAGACGTATTTCCGGTACATGCAGACTAAACATTTTTCACAGTCCGCAGAGTGGAATGCCTTAACAAATTTTGGCTGTTTCTGTGCGCCCATCGCATAGAAAGGTTAGTGTAGTCCCGCGAGAGCCTGGCCGCTTTCGAGATCGTCTTCATCATGTTGGCCAATGAGTTCTTGCCCAGTACGTCCTTTGGGCAATACCATGCTCCATTCTGCCACTCGATGGCAGGCCTGGGAAACAGACAGCTATTCTCAGATGGAAGCTTCGAAAGATACCGTTTGATCGCTTCAACTGGGCACACAGACTTGTCTTGCACAGGAAAAATCCCAATCTCCCGATTGGACCAAGGGGCTACGGTAACCAATCATGCGCGCTTACACTAAACCAATGGAGTAACTTTCTACCCTTGCCATGTTTGACAGCAACCAATCCGTGAACCTTTGACATTAAAGACAATGAACTCAATGACCTCATGCGGGGTCCGATTGCCTATAAATACAAGTGGTTCGGAGCGGTCCTGAGCTTCAGATTTTCTGGACTCCAGAAAGAGCTCCGAAGAGGAAGCTCCAGGAAGACTTCCTGAAGACAAGTCAAACCGAGACTCGTTTGAGTTTTTGCGGTAAGCCTTACTCATTTGCGCCTTGTGTTAGAGTCGACTCACTATTGCTGTAGTGTAAGAGTCTGTTGAGACTCTTGAGTCTGTTTAGACTCCATTGGTCGTAGTCTCCAGAAGGACTACCCTGATAGATTTTAGAAGACTATCAGCGCTTACCGGAACTATACCTTGAGTGCAGTGAAGCACTGCTAGAAGGAGAAAGCTTATTTGAAACCGCAGTTTGGCGCCGGGATCCCATTATTAATTCGAAGCTTCCTATTGGTCAGAACGACAGATACCGGTCGGAACTACTTCAGCAGAAGTAAAAGGCACTCGGACCTGGTCTACGAACCATAGACGTCTAACGAGTCAAGAAGATCGAGATCTACACAAGGAAGAGCTCTACACATCCGGACTCAAGGTAACAGATACCTTCATTTGATTACTGGGTTGCCTAGCATTTGCTAGAAGTGAGTGTTCTTTGATTACTGAGAAGAGTCTTGGTAATAAGGAACACATCATATCGAGTCGGTATCGTCTCAAGTTGTAAGACGAGTTGTGGCAGTCCTCGATCTTCAAGAAACTTTCGGAAACGAGCAGCGTACGTAGCTGTTGCCGTCTCAGTAGACCAGACTTTGCCCATGTCCTCCATCTTGGCAATGTCATTCAGGTCTTGGTCAGTCATAGCCGGACATGTGGATACTTCAGCCAGAAAAGTATCAAATCATTTCGGCCTCAAGTACTGGCAGTCCCGTGAAATGAGAAACAGCTTCTTCCTTGCACCGTCCAACACTAGCATGGTCACGAATTAAAGTTCGTCCGATGAGAGACCAGAAATTTCTTTCTCTGCAATTCCTTTGTAGTTCAGCATGGTCGATCTTGAATATGATGGCAGCAGTCTCGCTTCTTTCTCTCGTTTTTAGCTTCTCTTCGCTTCTTTATTCATTCTCTTATAATTGAACTGTATAGCTCTCACTAAATCATTATGCCTTTGCCCCCACACCCCTATCATTTGCCCCCACACCCCTATCATTTTCCCCCACACCCCTATCATTTGCCCCCACACCCCTATCATTTTCCCCCACACCCCTATCATTTCCCCCACACCCCTATCATTTGCCCCCACACCTCTATCATTTGCCCCCACACCCCTATCATTTGCCCCCACACCCCTATCATTTGCCCCCACACCCCTATCATTTGCCCCCACACCCCTATCATTTGCCCCCACACCCCTATCATTTGCCCCCACACCCCTATCATTTGCCCACACACCCCCATGCCCATATTCATAAATGCAGCTCATGCGCTCGTATAACTCAGCCACAGTCTATGGTACAATCACAACATTACCCAGGCTTTAAGGGCGATAATGGGAAAGCCAGAGGGCGCCGAAGGCTATTGACCGAGGCAAAGCCGAATAAATATGCGCCTCTAGCCTTCCACCCCAGGGAGCCGAAATAAATGGGAAATATTTTTCATTTCTGATTTTATCGAAGAATTCAAGCATTCATTTTTAAGACTCTGCCTATCATAGTCGACCAATGCTTCTACTTTCGTCTATGGTAAAAACACTGCTTATGGTCTGTGGCACAGACAGAGCATTGAATTGAAAACAGAGCAGTTAACTTAAGATAAGTCATGGCCACCGTGCAAATGAAGCTGGGGGGTTCCATAGCACTGTAGAAAATCGCAGATCCAGGCGTGGATGTCATCGCGGTTGCCTGCCCAGCTGCTTGGCCCGTGAAAACATCTGATTGAGCACACATGAGGTCTGATAGTTTGGTCACAATTGCAGTTGCAGACTTGTTTGCTTTCTGCATCACAAACTTCAAATTCACCTGATCATTTGTTTGCTCTTTGTATCACAAAATACACCATTTTTATGGTTCTGAGTATAAAGTCTGAGTTTAGCTGCTTGTTGTCTGAAATTCAATGCTCTCCTTAATGCACAGTTTTGGCCATAGACAATCACCGAAGCGTGGGTTCACGTTTTAAGCCGATTGGCCAGACCAATTTTCTCCGTTTTTTCGCCAAAAGATGTCAAATGTGCCCGGGATGGTACCTGCAATTTTATTAAGCTCTGGCTCATTGCTAAAGGGGTTTAATACTCGAAAAACTGTATTTTCCCTATCTAATTAGTGTATTTTTCTCGCAGTGAGAGCTCGAAAAATAATAATACGTTTATGGCCATAGACTAAACTTTAATTTCTTGAGCTGATGCTACGAGCTATAAATAATTAAATACGAGTATTCGAAAACATGCTTTTTTGCACAAGGGAGAGAAATCAGCCAGTGCACTTTAAAAGTATTGAAGTATTGCGCCACTATATAGTATATGCAAGGGAGAGAAAAATGCTCAGTGGCTGAGGCTGCGTGCTGTTTGGGGATGCTTGCTGTCTGGGGAATGCTTGCTGTCTGGGGGATGCTTGCTGTCTGGGGGATGCTTGCTGTCTGGGGGATGCTTGCTGTCTGGGGGATGCTTGCTGTCTGGGGTATGCTTGCTGTCTGGGGGATGCTTGCTGTCTGGGGGATGCTTGCTGTCTGGGGGATGCTTGCTGTCTGGGGGATGCTTGCTGTCTGGGGGATGCTTGCTGTCTGAGGAATGCTGGCTGTCTGAGGAATGCTGGCTGTCTGAGGAATGCTGGCTGTCTGGGGGATGCTTGCTGTCTGAGGAATGCTGGCTGTCTGAGGAATGCTGGCTGTCTGGGGAATGCTTGCTGTGGGATGCTTGCTGTCTGAGGAATGCTGGCTGTCTGGGGGATGCTTGCTGTCTGAGGAATGCTGGCTGTCTGGGGGATGCTTGCTGTCTGAGGAATGCTGGCTGTTTGAGGAATGCTTGCTATCTAGGGGATGCTTGCTGTCTGGGAGATGCTTGCTATCTAGGGGACGCTTGCTGTCTGGGGGATGCTTGATGTCTGGGTGATTGCTTGCTACATTACATCATTATTAAAAGTATTACATTCTTTCTTTGCTTTTTGCTTTGATTCTTGTTTGACTGATATTTATGGACAATATAATTTTTACAGTCCAATGAGCATAGGGGTTTTTTGAAATGTTGAATAAGTCTAACGGGATGGGAGTTTTGACAAAGTAAACGGTATTTGAGTTGGATAAAGTCTACGGGGTGAGTCAGATAGAGTTAAAATAAAGTCGGATACAGTTTTAAGTCCTAACTGTTTTGAAGTTTCTTTACGAAGTTTCTCTTTACGAAGTCTAGAAGTCAACGGGTCGAATTATGCTAGTCTTTACTAAAAGTGAATGAAATAAAACTCTGTCGTATCTTCTACCCATAGGACCAGCGTGTTGATACAAATGGTAAAGATCGCCATTTTAATGCACAATGGAAAGCATATTAACCGGATTGCCGTATAGGATTAGCAAACACATTGGCTTATTTTTAAAGTCCAATATACTAGAATTTGAAGTAAAGAACCTTCATATAGGCTTTTAATGTTTTTCGGACTCAGCTGAGACAGCTAAAATGAGACCAGTACGGTACGAAGTAAAAAAACTTCTATGAAGAAGCTTTTGCGGGAGTCAACAAATAGCAGAACATTTTCTGAGTTCGCCACAATGTCACGAAAATGGACAGTAAACAAAAATGCAATTCTCTGTTTGCAAAGGCTCTGTTTGAATTTCCACACTCGCTTATGCGCGTTTGCATTTGCTATAATTTTTCCATACATAGCTTTTCTGTCTGTTTTGTGCGGCTTGCAGATATAATAGGAGCATGGGGGTCAGAGGTCTTGGGGTGTGCCCGACTGTGCGCGCTCGCCAGCCAATTATCTAACAATAGAAGAATGAGCAAATGTATTTGAGCATTCGCGAGCTAATGCGGCTGTGAATTTTAATGAAAAACTTCATACAACAACGTGCATCACCTCGATTCTGCTGAGTCATGGTCAGAAGGCTTGACCCCTGGAAGAGAGGGGGGGAGAGAATGAATGAAGAAAGCAGAAAGAGAAGACATGACGCGGCGAAAACGTGCCAACAGATGCACATTGCAGAGACATGTTGATGCGCGCAGTCTGTCTGTCTCACAGGTTAGGTGAGGGTTTGCAGCTGCTCTTGGGTTTGGGGTTTGAGGGTCAATAGCCAGTCTCACACAGCGTTTATATTTCCGAACCCGCAAAGCCCGACCGAGAGTGAATGTGCTGCAGTAAAATTTTCTTGAGTTTAGAATTTTATAAGCAAATTAACTATAGTCATGAAGGCTGGAACTGGCAAAGCCAACTCAACGAGCAATGGAAGCGGAACCGAAGCCAAAACTTTTGCCCTAATCGATCAGCTCGTAGATAAAAATCGCGACTTGCTTGACAAATCGGCGGGCGACAGGGTCGCCGAGGATATCCAGGCCCGACTGGCCTATCCTTGGTGCACCGATCTGCCAGTCGTGTTGTCGAAACGTTTGCCACTGTTGGCGCGAATCTGGTGCTGCGTCAAGCGCTGGACCTGGCGCTTCATGCTGATCTACCTGCTCTACGCCGCCGCCTCAGCCACCGTCAGCTTCTATTTCGAGTCGCAGATTGACGCCTGGCAGAGAAGCGACGCCTACACTGACTATTCTCTGGGCGTGAATTACATCGTGCGCAAGCTTGCCGTGTGGACCGGCACGCCTAAAATGGACTCCGTTCAGGAACTGGCGGCTGGAGAGTGCTTGTTGAGCAATCCGATCTATCGAAAGCCGCTGATGTGCTGCAACTGCAAGTTCAACGTCACGCTGTCTAAAGTTACTGACGTCCCGAAGGTAGCGTACTGCCTGGAAAAATAGTGGGAGTATCGGTTGCTTAGCTTCTTGAATCATTTTTTTGATAATACTTCTCAGAGACCAAATTTTTCCTAATCCACAGACCCATAGTATAACTTAGTGTAATCTATCTTATTTACTCCATCTTATCTAATGGACGTCACTCAATCAAATCTAATGGACGTCACTCCATTTGAAGGTCAATGCAAGATTTCAGCATTCTCACATCTTATGCTTTATTTGTAGTAGAGTGATTTGTAAATTATCAAAAAATCGTTTTCAGCTAAACTCAAACATAAGAGTAATAATTATCAAACAATCAAATGATTAGAGCCGTTTGCGTGCTCAACTGTGAAGCAGCTGCTTTGCACAGAATGTCCTTTCTAAAGTATTCTCAAAACGATGCTCAACCAAATGAGATTCATCAGCTAAGAGGATCTTATAGTCTATTTTCGATCATGTTTTTCAAGTGACTTATCAAGATCCACAGGGGGGATTTGTAAGGCAAAGACTTATTCGCACTCTAAGGGGGGCTGACTGAGACAGATTCGAGTGTACTTTTGGCCGCTGGATATACTCAGATTTCACGACTTTCCTGCCTTCCTTCCTGAACCAAATAAATAATTCGTTTCCAATGCCGCCTCCCCATAGGTGATGGAGAACTTTGACAAGCTGGTGAGCACCGGCCGCCCTCGGGCCTTCATCGTCGTCAACCATATCCAGCAGCCAGTGAGCTACCAGACCATTCGCGACATCGCCCTGGCGAACGAGGCCGACCTGAACATTGGCTTCAACCGGTTCTTCACCCTGTCCGGCCCCCGGGTGTCCAGCACGCAGCAGCTGTTCGCCGACCCAGCCGCGCCGCCGACCCACTCTGCCGTCGTCTGGCAGTTCGGACACGTCGAAGCGTTGCGCCATTTCCGCAACGTTGTCCTTCGGCCGCATTTCGTATCGCGCGAACTGGAGATTAATCTGCAGCGCCAGTTTTTGTTCTTCGGCTCCGAGCACACTGACCGAGTGCCGCTTAACACGATGGCTGACATCGACGGCCAGGTGTACATTGTTGGCCTGGCTGGCGAGATCGTGTTCACCATCAAGTCCGACCCGAACTGCTGCAAGAAGCCGGAGAATCAAGTAACGAGATTCGCCAAAGTGCGCCCCGGCCGGCTGCTGTCGTTACCGTCCAACTGCTACAACATCCTGGCTAGGCGGAACGGCACAGACTACGCCATGGCCTATGTGGGCTCGGTGGCCATGGCCCAGCACCCGTCTGCTGAGCGGGTGAAGCCGAAGAAGTGAATGGACGGGTTGAATGCCGTTCTGAATTAACTCATTATATTTATAAAATACTGATTCGGTGGTCTATACAAAATAATGCTAGCCTGTTACTACTAGTCGCTACTCACTAGGCATCTAGCACACGAGGAGTTAGTCACGATACACATATCGTGATACTACGAGTATATAGGTAGATAAACAGCTAGCTAGATAGATAGATATATAGATAGATGGATAGATAGATAGATAGATAGATAGATAGATAGATAGATAGATAGACAGACAGATAGATACCTATCAAAATATGATTGTTTCATATATGCGTTACTAGAATTAATTTAGCTAGAGAAACAAATTACTAGGCAGAGAATTATTACCACCAAAACAGAGCGCTTACGAATTTATTCAATCACTACACGCTATTCCGCTATACCCGTTACAAAATACACTCGAAGCAAACCTATAGTTCGCTGTTAGTTTGACAAGTCTATAAAAAAATTCTTCAAACGAGAAGAGAGATCTACTGTAACTCAAAGACGCGAGTTGAAATATGAAAATTGGATTTTTGTGTGTTTTTCAGTGAAGCCGTTTATTGAGTTCTATTGACGCAAACAGCGGTGGATGAGGGAGCGATGGAGGCGAGTTAAGAGTAGGCGACTGGCTGAGCACAGCTGGCTCACCTGCCGGCGCCAGCAGATTTTTTCAAATGATGGAGCTAAGGGGGGGGGGGCTTCCAGCTGCCCTTGCGTAGGCAACCGGTGATTTAGTCGCCCACTCGGAGCTGGCGTCCATCGAGTCCTGCTGTCTGGCGTAAACAGCCATTACGGTTGCTTTTGCCTGGGACACTCCCAACCGTAGGATGGGAATTTATAAGCTTCGAGCAAGCAAGCAAGCAAGCAAGCAAGCAAGCAAGCAAGCAAGCAAGCAAGCAAGCAAGCAAGCAAGCAAGCAAGCAAGCAAGCAAGCAAGCAAGCAAGCAAGCAAGCAAACAAGCATAGATTCAGATTCCTTCCTGTTTTTTCTTGAAGGTGAGCTTTTTGTGTATGCAGATATAGACTCCTCTGCCCCATCTGGACTCAAGACCGGACTCAACTAAACTCCAATTCGAGAAAAAATGATTTAAAAAAATTGTCGACAAATTTTCAGTCGCAGACTCGAAGCGCAAATCAAGTGGAAGCTTCAAAGCAAAAAAAACAGAGCAATTTCGTCTGGCGCACCTGTGGCACAATTTATTTTTTGAGGGAGGAAAATTGGGACGTTTTCGTTTGTCTGTCTTATAGACCAATTCGGCTGCCCGCAGAGCGGCAGAGCCGTTTGAATATAATTGATCAATTGTTTCGAAAATTCGCTTGCAAAACAGCATGGACCAGGTAGTTAACTGCTGCGAAACAAAGTCAAAGCAAAATTTCCTGCAGCAAATTTTCAAAACAGCAAAGCTTTACTTATAATTGTTTTTCCAGCAATTTGCTAACAAATTGTTGGAAATCGCTCTTGAATAGGAAATTGTTTAAAGCAATTTTTGATGGGAAATCTTTTTTTATTGCCGCGACTTGCCTTCCCAGCTGTCTTGGTCGGCTGTCCGAGTGTCCGATCCAAGTTATTTTCTGGGCTTGTGTGTACTGCTGGGGCGCTTTCATATCTCAGAAATTTCATATTTCCGAATCGTATTTCCGAAATTTCATATCTCTGACGCTCCATATCTTTATATCATATCATATGAAGTCTGTTGCTAAGCTTGTCTGGGATGTGAAGTGTCGGAGATATGGAGTGTTGGAGATGTGAAGTGTTGGAGATATGGAGTGTTGGAGATGTGAAGTGTCGGAGATATGGAGTGTTGGAGATGTGAAGTGTCGGAGATATGGAGTGTTGGAGATGTGAAGTGTTGGAGATGCGAAGTCGGAGATATGGAGTGTTGGAGATGTGAAGTGTCGGAGATGTGAAGTGTCGGAGATATGGAGTGTTGGAGATGCGAAGTCGGAGATATGGAGTGTTGGAGATGTGAAGTGTCGGAGATGTGAAGTCGGAGATATGGAGTGTTGGAGATGTGAAGTGTCGGAGATATGGAGTGTTGGAGATGTGAAGTGTCGGAGATGTGAAGTGTCGGAGATATGAAGTGTCAAAGATATGAAGTGTCGGAGATATGAGATATCGGAGATATGAAGTGTCGGAGTTGGGAAGTGTTGGAGATGTGAAGTGTCGGAGATGTGAAGTGTCGGAGATATGAAGTGTCAAAGATATGAAGTGTCGGAGATATGAGATATCGGAGATATGAAGTGTCGGAGTTGGGAAGTGTTGGAGATGTGAAGTGTCGGAGATGTGAAGTGTCGGAGATATGGAGTGTTGGAGATGTAAAGTGTCGGAGATGTGAAGTCGGAGATATGGAGTGTTGGAGATGTGAAGTGTCTGAGATATGAAGTGTCAGAGATATGAAGTGTCGGAGATATGGAGTGTTGGAGATGTAAAGTGTCGGAGATGTGAAGTCGGAGATATGGAGTGTTGGAGATATGAAGTGTCGGAGTTGGGAAGTGTTGGAGATGTGAAGTGTCGGATATATGAAGTGTCAGAGATATGAAGTGTCGGAGATATGGAGTGTTGGAGATATGAAGTGTCGGAGTTGGGAAGTGTTGGAGATGTGAAGTGTCGGAGATATGAAGTGTCGGAGATATGAAGTGTCGGAGATATGATTGCCGGATATGTGAAAGAAGCTGCTTTTCAAAGATATAAAAGTAGGGGAACTAATATGCAAGGATCCTATGTTCGCATAATCAAATACATCTGGATACGCTACAACAATGCTGTGTCTTCGTTCAGTGAAGTCACTTATTGAAATGCCAACTTCGGGCGGGCGACTCGCATAGCAATTATGTAGTACACCTTTTCACGTTCAATTTTGATCAAAGTCCAGTTCTAAAAAAACTAGCGGAAATTCAATTCAGACTGAGGATAATTTTGTCTATGGCTAAACCTTACTTCGGTTAGAATGTTTTGAACTGGGGTCAGACTGGGCCCCAGTCTAAATTGTCTGAATTGAATTGCTAGAAAATTTAGAATACTAATTATTATTTAAGTTGAACTGGAAATTGATACCACATTGAAACCACAGGAATTTAAAACATATAACTGCAATACTACGAAAACAAATGTCGGCAAAACTTAGTAGTTTTTTCAGTTTGGGTAGCATTGACGATGTCAGGTTGCATCCTAGGGCTTGAAATTGAACGCGCAGTTCGCAAAAGTTCCATTGAAGTTAAGCGAAAACGCTGAACGGTTCCCTACTACGTTGGTGGAATCCACGTCGATCACCTGATTCATAAGGTGCTGACTGGACGAAACAGGTCCGAGCTTGGTGACAGGCACGACCACTTTTGGGTCTACGTTGACCAAAAAAGTAAACGAGTACGAAGTACACCTCGTGCAGAAGTAGTTGGAGTTGACCGATCAAAATAGCTAGATAGCTTTTCCAGGTCTTCCTTGCAAATTGCCTCAAAATGTTCGATCCTTCCGCCAGCTTTAAGAAAAAGTCTGCCAACGGCTTTTAACGCCAAATTAGCTTTGAGTAAAAGCGATATCCTCAATGATATTCAGCCGGCGAACACGCAAAAAATAGCGACAGAGTCCGGCTCTAACACAGATCAGCGTAGTTGGTGCATAAAAGGTCTTGTCGAAGTGTAGCGTAAAAGTACTTTAACTTTTCAGCTAGATATTCAACGTCACAAGTATCGATGTCGCGACCTAGGCACGAGTCATCTCTCCATTGGTGCACGCTTGAAATATCTATGATCTAAACTTGGTGTTGAGCGGCCTTAGTGGAATTACGAGCCGTATTTTCATTCTAGTATTGTCTTAATTTTAACGATCGTGTATACCAAAGCTCATAGTCGTGATCTACGACGCGGCATCGGGTGAACGAATTGGCCTACTACACATGTCAGAAGGAGACGTGGTCGCGGCACCTCCTCGGCTGAGATTGGCGAGAGTACGAGTATTCAGCGCGAGTCAACCATGCTCAGCATGTTCGACGATCTGGCTCAATTAGATGTGAACGAACCCGAGGAGATTTTACTCGGTCAGGATCTGGATCAGGATCGAGACCTGCTCAATGAGATGGATCTTATACAATTGGACGAAACGCTGAAGTCGTATTAAATAAAGTTTTTTGTTCGGTGTGGTTTGGCCATAGACATTAGGCTCGATTGGTATACCCATAGATCTTATATTCCCTAGATAAGCCACTCACGACCACAAGCACACCCATAGAGCCTTCGTCTTTCTTGAAGATTTTGCGACCACGGTATCAGGTCAGTAGCTTGTGCGCGTCTTAGGGGTTTTTAAAGGTATATTTAGACGGCAGGCGCAAGCCATACTTGCAGTCCGTGTAGTCCTTGTTCCGGAAAAAGGCTATGCCTGACTCCTATGACTTAAAGGACGACTTAGGGCCGCTTAACGATTCAAGTCACTCCTAGGGAAGTTGTGCAGCGACATGTTGACTCCATTACTTGTTGGTGGCGGCAATTTACGAGCTATGTGCGCTGCATCCCCGAACATGGCAGCCCTCGAATTCAGCGCTCTTCCGCCCATTTGTTTGATAGCAAAGCGCAAGGACGCGAGGACCAGTGAACTTTGTGTCTGTTGTGAATATTTTTGTAACCACGAAAGAAATATGTCATGTCCCTTTAAGCTACTGACCTCAGACTTGTCTTAAACGCTGTCGGCTTAATTCAATCTTTCTTGCAATTTTCGTGGTCGGTCTTTTCCTAATGAATGCACTGAGAGTGGCCTATCTAGGGAATATAAGATCTATGGGTATACCTCTAAAAACACCTACAAAATGATACGATATATTTTTTCTTGATCTGTTAACAGCACTTCGGTTATTTGAGCAAGAGACTGAGAGGGGCAAAAAGGAATGCTCATAGACTATGATAGCAATATAATATTCACATACGCGCGTTTCGAAACATAAACTCCAACCCCTTGACCAACGACAGGCACCAGAGCCGTTTCCTTGGCTTCGGGAGCCAGTCTGAAGCATCCACAGCCAGAGTCGCTTTCATTGGCGTCCGGAGCCACTAGGCTTCTAAGACTGACGGATTGTTGGACACAATTTCAACATCCGATGTTGTAGTCCTAGCAGCAGCTCTCTTCCAATGTCTTCATTTTTTATCATCTTGAAGCGTCGCACTCCTTCGTGCTTCTCTTCGTCGGAATAAAAAATTCCAAGGGGTCCAGAGGCGCAGTGTTTTCCATATAATATTGTCACTAACTTTTCCAAACTGGCAATACTTTAGACACAGACAAGTAACTTTAATCTTTGCGGCCATAGACAACTTTCGGGAGTTTCTGCAGGCTGTGCGATGCCTACATGTAAGATTAAATATACTCAGCAACAGTGTCCACCCTTTCCGCGGGAATCATTACGTCAACAGATGAATGGAATGTTCGAAAATAGACTATCTTGTCCATGGTTGTTCCCAGCAAGCAATCCCAACCACCGGTAGTCAAGAGAATCAAGAAAAAAGTCTTGAAGCCAACTTCATGGCCAAAGACAACGTTGTTTAAAGTACTTTGAATGTACTCGTAATCCACTTTGCCTGTGCGCCTCGTCTATTCCCCCAGTGTTAAATGAGCGGTGATAATCAGTAGCGTAACTCTGCTACCATAGACAAACCAACCAGATGGATAGACATGGATAGCGAGTCGCACATGCCGTGGATTATATACAAAGAATCTCCTCGTATCGGGCGATTATTGTTTATATTTTATAACTTAACAAGCGCTGTAACTGAGGCTGATCGTGTCACACTGCTCGACATTCTTTTTCGATCGTTTTTGGCACTATCTAGAGCAGCAATGCACTATCTATTCGCATGACGCAATGCATGATTACGCAAATGTTACCAAAAGAACATACGCCCGTGGTCATGGGTAGCTGTAAAGCTAGGGTTGAAAGTGCAACTCATTTTATAGCGGTAATCCATTATACTAAAATAACTATACTAAACTTTCTATTAAGTCACAAGTTTAATTCTAATTTTTTTTTGAATTCCTTCTTTCAGAGATTCGCTATTTCGTAATTCTCTCGTGATTTCCTTCAGAGTCCTTCGAACTGATTTTTGCATTCAGATACTTTTTTATCAACGATTCACAACGAAGTCACATGTAAGATGGGGCTCAAACTCTAATTCAAACAGTTTTGTACAATAATAAACAATTGCTTAAAATACTAGCAGAAAAATGGCAGGATTTCTGAGTAAGGGCCAGATAGGATTCCTTCTTTCTGCTTTCTTTCCGATCTCAGAAACGCCCCAAGTCAGACCGCGGCAGTCGAACCGCGTCTTTTTTGCACAGCCAATATGATCGAGCAGCCAATTGTCGCCTGTTTGCGTAGGGAAGCGGGTAGGCGGCAGATAAACGGGAAAAGTCTATAAATACAAATCTGCTTCCTCAGCCTCAGCAGCAAAACTTCAGAGCGCAGTTTGAACTTCTAAAAGTCTCTTTAACATTCAAACTAATAAGCAAATGTCCTACCTAAGCCTACTGACCTGCCTAGGCGTTTTGGCTACCGGCCTGGTTGTCGGCACCTCGGCCGCCTCCCTGAAGCTGCCGTATTTCGATGACGACGTCTTCCCTACGCAGTACCCGATCGACGCCGCCACCCAGCCGACACCAAAGCCAGGCATCGGCGTCAACCGTCTGGAAATGGTTGGCGCCTGCGCCGACCCGGAGCACGGTCCTGCCATATTCAACAGCTGCCTGGTGTGCGCCTGGTACGAGTTCATGTCGCACAGCCGATCGACAGAGACGCTGTTCGACCAGGACAAGTTCGCCGAGTGCTGCCAGCAGTCATCTAACGGCCACTACGCCTGCTTTGATAAGCCGGTCTATGCGAGCATCGGCCTGCGTCCCTCCGATCAGCAGGACTTTCCGATGCAGTCGATCGAGCAGTCCTAAACTAAAGTCAACTGCGGCAATAAAGCCTAATTGGCTATGAACGAGGCAGAATTGACTGAAATTTGACGCGCGCGCTTGCACTACTGTCCCCGTCAACCCCCTTCGCTCCCCCTGTGACAAGTCCCTCCCAACGAGCTGAAACCAAAGCACAAAAAGAGGAAAAATATAGCAATGCAGCGATCACGCTCGTGTAATAAAAAAAGTTCCAAGCGCCGCGACAGATTTGTCATCTAATTAAAGCAACTTTGCAAGCAAAATCTTTGAAAATTCAATATTAACGAGCGGGGCCCCATTTGCTTGTCCCACTCAGGCTGTTTTCATTGTCTTAGTTCTTTTAGTCCTTAAAATGAAAGGGAAGAAGCTCGACTGCAATTGGAATCGAGCCTGGGCCATGAGAGCACGAGAGAGCTGCGCTGGACCACTGGGCTACGGCCCTGAATGCCTTATGGTGAAACCCCATATAGCGCTGTAAAAAACAGCGTTCTATTAGGCCTTTACTTCATCTAATTGGTTGCGTGGCCGTCAGCACAGATTTTCCATAGAAAAACCTTAGAAAACCATAGACAACAGAAATCAGTTCGGTTTTTTAAACTGTGAACAGTTTTGGCCAAAGCCGGAAGGCATGGCTAAATTAAAGAAAATGCGCAGAGAGGACCATACGCTAAAATCAGTCCGGCGGACAAAGAAAGGATCGTGAATACTTTCGATAGGACCCGGTTATAGACAATAGCCGGAATCGGTTTTAAGGACTGTTTGCTAGTCTACGTTAAGTACGAGTTTGGACAATTTTAATACTGGATTCGTGTTATTCTAAATTATTTTGTTATACTCGTATTTATTTTCAGATCGTTGCTCTTTACTATTTTGTTCGCACTCTAAAGCAATTAAAAACAGATTTTTTAGATACTTTTTCTTGCGTGATAAAACAGCCTACTTGCGTTCAGTGATCTGGATACAAGCACTCGATATTGACTCAGAGAACGACTAGCTTGTACAGTGCTACTAGCTACACTCGTACTTAAAAGAAAAAAATCGAAACAAACTATAAATTGAATCATTTTAACTACCAAAAAGCAGCCATTGTAATGTCTGTACACATTGTACTTTTCCAGACCAACGATAGTGCATAATGCATGACAAGATATAAAAATGCCGAGCAAATTCATTTCATACAATGGAACTGATTTAATACACGCGTGATAAAACTGGTATACACATACTACTGACAACTCAGCATTAACGGACTGAAAAATGCTAGCGATTTCACTGCCAAGGGCCAGACTTAGCCCCAAATTCCGCGTCCAACCCGCTTATCGTAGGGATGGCTGCGCTGCAGATAATACTCGGGCGGCGGTCTCACGCTGGGGTCCCGGCAGTAGCCGTGATGATCAATGCTACAGTAAACTGACTCGGTCTGTTCAGCCGCAGCAGCTGGCTCAGCAGCGGTGTTAAACGCAGCTGGCCGAGGAATTGGAGGCGCTCGTTCAAAACGGTAGTCCTGATCAGTCGATGGCGCCGCAGGTGGAGGCAGTGCAGCTTGCGTCGGCGGCGGCCCTGCCTGCCGATACGGCTGCTCCATATAGCCGCTACCGTCAAAGCTGCGATCACCAAAGTGTTCCGAATCTGCTGCAGGGTAGCCGCCGCCAGCGTCATGAAATTCTTCATCGTAGCCGCCATATCCGGGTCCGGGTCCCTCCATGCTGCCACCGCGAAACTCGCCAAGGCCAGTGTGACCACGATATTCGTCTTCAAATTCGTGAACATGACCGCCGCGGAGTTCTTCGTAGCCAGCGGGACCGGCACGTCCACGACTCGGGTCGCCAACGTTGAAGCCGTCAACATCTTGTGGCGGAAAATCACTCCGATAGTAGTCAAACCCGCCACTGGTGTCCCGGAACTCGTCGAAGCCACCGCCTCGACCGCCTCTACCTCTACGACCTCTGTGGCCGCGCGATCCGTCGCTTTCTTGATAGTCGCGGTAGCCTCCGTCTCCTCCGCCGCGGCCGCGCCCTCTGCCGTGAAATTCTCCTCCGTAGCCTTCTGGAAATTCACTGAAGCCCCCGAATCCGCCTCTGCCACGCCCTCGTCCTCTGCCGCGGTAGCCGCCCCGGCTGCCAGGTACGTCGCCTTCAGTGTAATCAGCGTACTCAAAGCTGCCACCGTCCCCACCGCCGCGGCCGCGACCTCTGCCACGGAATTCTCCGCCGTAGCCGCCACCACGATTATCGCCTTCTGGAATGTAGCTGCCTGCACCGCGACCCCGACCGCCTCGACCGCGGAATTCTCCGCCGATGCCGCCGCGACTGACTGCCGCATCGTCGTCTTGAAACTCGTTATGACCGCCGCGGCCCCGACCTCTTCCACGAAAGTCGCCGCCGAAGCCTCCACGGCCGGCACTGGCATCGCCTTCTTGGAAATCGCTTCCATCACCGCGGCCTCGACCTCTGCCGCGGAACTCTCCACCAAAGCCTCCGCGGCTGCTACCACCTTCGCCACCTTCCTGGAAGTCGCTTCCGCCACCGCCTGCACCGCGGCCCCGACCTCCGCCGCGGAACTCTCCACCAAAGCCTCCGCGGCTGCTACCACCTTCGCCACTTTCCTGGAAGTCGCTTCCGCCTCCTGCGCTACCGCCGCGGCCTCGACCTCTGCCGCGAAAGTCCGCGCTGAAGCCTCCGCGACCGCCACTAGCATCACCTTCCTGAAAATCGCTTCCATCGCCTCCTCCGCTACTGCCGCGGCCTCGACCTCTGCCGCGAAAGTCGCCGCCGAGGCCTCCACGGCCGGCGCTGGCATCGCCTTGGAATCGCTTCCATCGCCGCGGCCCCGACCTCTGCCGCGAAACTCTCCACCGAAGCCTCCGCGGCCGCCTTCATTATATTCGTCAAAACCAACTGATTCTCCAATCCCGCCTGCGCCACCGCCTCGGCCCCGTCCTCTGCTGCGAAATTCGCTGCCAAAGCCTCCACCGCCGCGTCCAGCACCTTCACCTCGGCCACGGCCGCCGCCTCCTCGGAAGCCCCCAAAATCTGCTTCACTTGGGGGAAAGCCGGAGCCTTCGGCGCCGCCGCGACCTCCGCGGCCTCGACCAACTCCGCCGTCAAACTGCGGAGGACCGCCGCTACCTCTGCCGCCTCTGAATGCATCAAAGCCGCGCTCTTTTTTGTCCCTAGCCATGGACACATAGATGCGATTGTTGCCGACTTGCGCATCAGCCAGCCCTTCAATAGCTGCCCGACCAGCCGATTCGTCTTCCATCACCACAAATGCAAAATCTTTCACCAAATCCAACGAGACAACTCGGCCGAATTTGGCGAAAGCGGACTCTAATTCGGCCGGATCAACGCGTGACGACAGGCCGCCAACGAATAACTTCACCATGCTGCTGGCTGTCTACTACTGCTTAGCTGGGCTCTGCTAGTTGGCTGTCTTTGTTCTGGGCAGCGGGAAACGGGAAGAGAGCGTCCAAATTTAGTTTACTAGACTGGAAATATTGGAATTCAGTTTAATAGTTGGAAGCTTTAAGATAAAAATGATATCTTTAGATCTAATCGCCGTGCCCATTAATATAATCTGTCTCTAAGTTTTATCTACAACCTCAAATTTTCACAGCTTTTCATAAAAGCTGTGAGAGCCAAATACGTTTACGTCGGTCACATAGCAATTACTAAAGACAAATTCGAAAATGAAAATGTTAACGTTACTCAGCCGTGTAGAAACTAGTGAGTATAAACTATATATATTTTGAACCGGAATGAAAAATGGATTACACATACAAAATGACAAGCCGAGTGTTAGACACTTGTAAGTAACTAAATCATATTCTCAATTTTTAGTACGAAAACGAAACGACAATTTTAGATTGACAATTCTCGCTTTTCTACTGTAAGTAGAAAAAACGAATAACAGGATTGTCGGATGCTCGTACATCTTAGATAATAAAGATTTAACAATTCCTGTTGACCGATTCCGCTTCTTTTGGTGGATGACATTCTGCTCCTTCCCAAAACAACAAGAAGAATCCGAAAAATCAATAAATATATTCAATATGAATACTATTGGCCAATTAATAGTTAAATCAGTCGTGTATCCTCCAGCGACTCAATCGCTGCGTCGTACACAAACCGGTACTGCCTAGGCGACGCTACTAGGCGCATTCGCTGACCGCGCAGTGCGCACAGCAGCGTTGGCAGGCTGAATGGCAGGTTGTGCTGCAGGCAGGCCCTGAACACCAGGGCGCACAGGGCCAGGCCGCAGTGGCTGGCGCCGTCACTGCAGTGCAGCATCAGCCGGACAGTTTGACGTCGCGTCGATACGTCGCCGTGTTCTTCCGCAACGTCGTTGTCAAACACTTTGCTCTGCACTCTGCCGCTACTCGTACTAGAAGCTGATTCGTCCAAGTTGCTGTCAGCCTGAAGCTGCAGTTGAAGCGCACGACGGAGTGCATCCAGTTCATCTAGGAAAGCTGCGGGTTGAGTTCCGTAGGACAATACGAAAAAGGGATACCCGTAAATGTAAGGAAATACATCTAACCAGTGCTGACTCCTGAGCACACACAAGTGCGCCAATACTGTACCCAGGCACGCACTCACACAAACGCTCACACAGGGTGTACAGCGGCCCTGACTTTCTAATCGTCAGGCATGTACACTCTCTGTGCTTTGGGGTGGGGGTTCGGCCCTCATAGCTGTGAATTGCACAAACAAGCACCAAAGAATGAACGAATTCGGCCTTGCACGGGATCGAACCAAAGGGTCGTCGTGGCGCGAGACCCAGACGTGCTCTGCACCACAAGAGCACAAGACTTGAATAAACTGGTAGACGACTGCCTCTCTGACTCTTACTATATCGAATTAGTCTAGTTACTACTGCAGAACTCACTGAGGAAATCGCGCAAGCTGCTTGGCACGGAGCCATCGCTAGTCCAGCCGCCGGCGTAGCGAAGCAACCAAACGTCGCGACAATGTTTTCGTCGAATGCCGACTTCACGACCTACTCCGGCCTGGGTCAGACGAACCAGCCTAGGAACTGCGGAACCCCCGCTGCGACTACTAGGAACTAATTGAACTACTAAGCCGTCCTCGCAGACTAAACGATCCTCGTTGCCAAGGCAACAGTCTTCGGCGCTATCATCAATCTGGGCAACCACCCTGGCGCCGCTGTGCCAAACTGAGCGCCAGAAATCCGACCGATTGTCACCAGGACTGACCGCGGCTACAAATGCGCTGGCCGCGTCCAGACAGGCTGTCACTGAAGTTGATTCCGAGGGCGAGTCGCGCCGTTGCGACTGAGCCTTCGATGGTTAGTTAATCGAAGACAGGCCACGTCAATCATTGAAGCATTGTAATAGCCGCTAGGATTGGCAGGCGTTGGCGGCAGCGTCACTCGATTGAAATCGTAGGGAATAGCGGTGGAATCGTCTTGGGCAGTGGCATTAGCCGCCACTGTAGTCTTGCTAGACAATGACGCCAATGGAATTGAAGCGAATTCAGCTGTCAAATCAACCTCGGATCGGTGCAGCTCCAGCTGATGGCGCTGCGGGGTGCAGGTGAACGATTGAATGAAAGTCACTCGAGAATAAACGTGCAAATTTTGAGCGTTTAGCAAAGACCTCATTGAATTTTAAGCCATAGACAAAGGGACTGTCGACTTAAGCTCATACGAGCTAAAGTGGAGCCTGAGTAACCTACGTACACAAATGATACGTCATTCTGCTCACAGTGACACCAGGATGCTGGGTCTGGCAAAAAGCGACAAAAATTGGACTTGGGATAGGGGATAACAACCAAGGGCATAATTAGGGACTCCACTTTATAAGATTAGGTTGATATAATAGTTACTAATCATCCATGGCTTTGTCTATAACTTTTTATGGGTTGTCTATGGAAAATCTCTGACACGCTGCTACGTCAGACTGATGACGGCGACGCAACAATTTGAATGAATAAAACCAAACAGGACGCAAAAGAGGTATATTACTTAGGCGTCACTTCTAAGTTCTAACCTCAAAGCCAGCCAAGAGTGAGCTTTCTGGGTCTGGATACGGTTTGGAGTAGGATCGGCCATAAACAAACCTCGATATGGAAGAAGTCTGCTGTGCTGTGCGCGTAGGGAATAGTGAATGAACTGAGTAATATACTCAATATCGAATATCCATTCAATTCGGCTTAGGACAAAACTCATAGTGCCCGAAAGTTAGAAAGTTGGATTTCTGCATCAACAGGAACTCACAGATAGCAGAGGCCATCATCAATATTGACATAATAATAAGATTTACAACTAACTCAACAGACAGGTCGTCAGCTCTCCGTTTTGAAGAGAAATAATGTAGCTAAGAAGTGAGCTATCCGAGGATTATGGTATCTGTAAGCTTACCAATTCGTCTCGTGGTACGGAGCTAACAGTTGAGCATTCAGCAGTTTTCTCCAATAACAAATTAGCCGTGCTAACAGTTAATGCTGTCTGCATTTTTAATATTAGGGGCTCTATTTGAATTGATTTGCTGTGGTTTTACTAGACTTCAAGAAGCCAAATAAAACTCGCCACTTATTCCTTACAGTGTATT
>NIVC01001774.1:212500-239065 GCA_002269645.1 Macrostomum lignano | reverse complement strand
CCGAGAGGCAGGCGGTGACCCGCACGCATGGCCAGGGCAGCTTGTGGCGGCCCAGCTCCAACTGGCCGTCTGCATCGGAGGCGTACACTGTGTCGATCGGCCGACCAGCTCCGAGTAGCAGACTGTAGCCGGCTTGCCCACCTGCGGCTGCGCGGGAGGTATTTGGAGTGGGTGCGGCTTGATCACCTGCGGCTGCGCGGAGGTATTTGGAGTGGGTGCGGCTTGATCACCTGCGGCTGCGCGGAGGTATTTGGAGTGGGTGCGGCTTGATCACCTGCGGCTGCGCGGGAGGTATTTGGAGTGGGTGCGACTTGATCACCTGCATTTAAGGACCCGAGGACCTGGATAGAGGCTTCACAGGCCGGAGTTGAGGGACCCCTGATTCAGACCAAAACTTTCAAGAGGAGCTTAAGCCGGTGCAGTAATTAAGCTAGTAGAACAATTTAATTACAGAGTGACAGGAAAAACTGACTGCCCACACGGTGAGAGCACACAAAGTGTCTTTTTGGGACACCCGTTACAGAAATTCTTTATCTCTGTACGCTAGACCGCATCCATTGACCCTGACACCCTGCAGTCATCAGACAGCCGGTAACCCTGACACCCTGCAGTCATCAGACAGCTGGTAACCCTGACACCCTGCAGTCATCAGACAGCCGGTAACCCTGACACCCTGCAGTCAACAGACAGCCGCTAACCCTGACACCCTGCAGTCATCAGACAGCCGCTAACCCTGACACCCTGCAGTCATCAGACAGCCGGTAACCCTGACACCCTGCAGTCATCAGACAGCCGGTAACCCTGACAGCCTGCAGTCATCAGACAGCCGGTAACCCTGACAGCCTGCAGTCATCAGACAGCCGGTAACCCTGACAGCCTGCAGTCATCAGACAGCCGGTAACCCTGACAGCCTGCAGTCATCAGACAGCCGGTAACCCTGACAGCCTGCAGTCATCAGACAGCCGGTAACCCTGACACCCTGCAGTCATCAGACAGCCGGTAACCCTGACAGCCTGCAGTCATCAGACAGCCGGTAACCCTGACAGCCTGCAGTCATCAGACAGCCGGTAACCCTGACACCCTGCAGTCATCAGACAGCCGGTAACCCTGACAGCCTGCAGTCATCAGACAGCCGGTAACCCTGACACCCTGCAGTCATCAGACAGCCGGTAACCCTGACAGCCTGCAGTCATCAGACAGCCGGTAATTCGACGTACTGAGCAGAAAAATCCCACAGCCAAGAAATCCCTTCAGCGCTAACCTGCGGCTGCTCAGAGGCAGCAGGCAACTCCGACTTTAAGTGGTCCCGCAGCCTCGTGGCGGTCAGCACAGCATCGGTCGCAGCAGTCTTTGGCGGCGCAGGCAGAGGAGCAGCCGGTTTGTTAGTCAGCACTTTGCCGTACAGCTGGCAGTGAGCCAACTCGAAGCACTGGGTCAGCTTAGCCCGGTTGCCAAGCACAGCCAGGGTCAGGTCGGTCAGGGCACGCCGGACTGGAGAATCCGACGCTCTGGAGGCGGCGCTGACAGCCAGCAGCTGGGCGGCTGCCTCGGCCAGGCAGTCGGGCAGCTCGTCGCGAAGGCATTCGACCCGCAGAGTTGGTGGCAAGGCGCGGAGCAGCCCGGCGGCGGCGGACAGACCGCGAGCTGCCGCGGTGGCGTCCGACTGGCGACTGGCACAGCCTGAGGGGGTGGCGGGATGGGGAAATCACCAATATCCCATTCACCAATATCCCATTCACCATATTCCATTCACCAATATCCATTCACCATATTCCATTCACCAATATCCCATTCACACAATATCCCATTCACCAATATCCCATTCACCAATATCCATTCACCAATATCCCATTCACCAATATCCCATTCAGCAATATCCCATTCAGCAATATCCCATTCACAATATCCCATTCACCAATATCCCATTCAGCAATATCCCATTCACCAATATCCCATTCACAAATATCCCATTCAGCAATATCCCATTCACCAATATCCCATTCACCAATATCCCATTCAGCAATATCCCATTCAGCAATATCCCATTCACCAATTATCCCATTCACCAATATCCCATTCACCAATATCCCATTCACCAATATCCCATTCACTAATATCCCATTCACTAATATCCAATTCACCACTATCCCATTCACCAATACTCTTTATTCACTAAAATCTTAATATCGTATACATCACTCACCAATAAGACAGTGCAGCAGTTTAGTGTGGCAGGCAAACTGCACCAGTCCAGGTGTTGCAGACTGGTTAGCCAACAGAGCAGCCTCCACGTCAGCCAAAGCGCTAGAGTAGGCGTCTGCGTGAATATCAGTACAGCATATGAATATCTATCGCTTATTGCGTACAACTAGCTTTATGACAATAAAAAAACAATAGAAGTGATTTATACCAACCGTCATTAATTTTCACATTGGAAAATTTGTCCGCCAACGACTCAACAGACGCCAAATCAGGAAATTTATCCCCTCGAGTTGGATTAGCTGAAGACGACATAAAACACTACTGAAAATATAGTAGAGCATTGCGAATGTTAATTAAATAAAACTTCGATATTTTATACTAAAATTTAATTTAAAAAACTACCATCTGGATAGTGTCTTTTTCTTCAGCCTTCAACAAAAATTTTCCAAGAAATAAAGCAGCCAGTTCTTGCGTCTCTAGTAGTCTCTGTACATAAAGTTTCTATCTATACCACAGATACTAGAATAGCTAGATCTAGATGGGCCACTCAGCACATTTGCGTGTAAGCTACTTTCAGTTCAGTAGTAAGTTAAACAGAAGCATTTTAATGTATTTTTAAAGCCAAGGCTCATTTATTGGCTCTTACCCCCCCAGCTTGAACCCTCAAACCGCGCCTTTCCGAACTACCCCCCGCCCCGCCCCAATTTTATTGCCTTTCTCGGAATTCCAGCCTAAAGCTGCCATGTACATTTTAGTGGACTGGCTAATGTACATTATTGCTGAACCAATAAGCAAGCTGTTTACGACTGCAAGCTTTTGTTGGGCTTCTAAACTTATCAAAGTCAGTTCAGCTGCCTTTATGTTTATAAAATAGCTTATGTATTCTTCTTTGCTACTGAACTGAAAGTAGAAAGCTGTTTTGCTAAGTATATATGCCTGAGTGGCCCATCTAGTTATTAGTATCCGTGATCTAGACAACAAAGTTGACAGCAATAACCAAATAAGAAACTCGAAAAATACTTTTTATGTAAAATAATATAGAAACTGTTTATTTACCTCGACAGACTTTACAAAAAAACTTGTAGCAACAAACAGCATAAACGATTTTTGTTCAAGTTTAGTTTGTGTGGTAATCTACACAAAATTGACTAGCAATGAAATCCAGTGCAATTTAGTTGAAAAGAAACTTTGTTATAATAGTTTTTCACAAATCGCGCATACCACCGCTACTATTAGTACTACCAGCTGGAGCATAATCAGTAGCAACGTTATTTCGCCGTTTAGAAGACGAAAAACTGGTTCGACGAGCGGAGGCGGCTGCACTGGAGGAGCTGCCGTAGACTCGGTCGCGACCAAGTCGGTCGTGCGGCAGCAGAACTTCGCGCCAATTTTGGCGCCAGCCCCGACCGAAGCCAGTGGCGCTGATGGCGCCAGCATTGACATCGCCGCCTAGACGACAATAGCGCTGCCGTTCGGCTAACAAGTTGGCCAATTTCCGTCTCTCGTATCCAGTCTGGTTTGTGCCGGCCAAGTACAGGTGATAGCAGGTGTAGCCAATTAAAGGCAAAGCAACGAGGACCGGCCCGAAAGCAAGCAGCACCAGACGGGGGTAGGTCACAAATAAGTGCTGCCATGGAAACGGGGGATTAGCTTATGGTCACTTAGAATAAGTACTGCAAATAGGGTTTCTTAGTATTTAGGATGGATTATAATCTAGGGTCAGATGTACATTGGGGATGGGTGATGTGCGCGGGATAGTCTAGGGTCGGAAGTACATTGGGGATGGGTGATGTGCGCGGGATAGTCTAGGGTCGGAAGTACATTGGGGATGGGTGATGTGCGCGGGATAGTCTAGGGTCGGATGTACATTGGGGATGGGTGATGTGCGCGAGATAGTCTAGGGTCGGAAGTACATTGGGGATGGGTGATGTGCGCGGGATAGTCTAGGGTCGGATGTACATTGGGGATGGGTGATGTGCGCGAGATAGTCTAGGGTCGGATGTACATTGGGGATGATTGATGTGCGCGGGACAGTCTAGGGTCGGATGCACATTGGGGATGATTGATTTGTGCGGGATAGTCTAGGGTCGGAAGTACATTGGGGATGGGTGATGTGCGCGGGATAGTCAGGGTCGGAAGTACATTGGGGATGGGTGATGTGCGCGGATAGTCTAGGGTCGGATGTACATTGGGATGGTTGATGTGCGCGAGATAGTCTAGGGTCGAATACATTGGGGATGTGATGTGCGCGGATAGTCTAGGGTCGGATGTACATTGGGGATGGGTGATGCGCGGGAGTCTAGGGTCGGATGCACATTGGGGATGATTGATTTTGCGGGATAGTGTAGGGTCGGATGTACATTGGGGATGGGTGATGTGCGGGATAGTCTAGGGTCGGATGCACATTGGATGATTGATTTGTGCGGGATAGTCTAGGGTCGGATGTACATTGGGGATGGGTGATGTATGCGGGATAGTCTAGGACTCGGTGTACAATACAAAAGGTGGGAGATATATTCAAGAAAGAGATAGAGAAAAATGCATTGCATTCAAATATTTTCAAATGACAACAATAGTTCGCCAACCTGCACTAGTACACGCAAATTCATTGGCTGCTGACGATTCTCAGCATCAAGCCGACGGCTTCCCACATGCGATGAGCGGAGACAACGTGACCCAGCGATTCGATAGCCAGCCAGGATGCGTGAGACAGACGCAGCACAGGGAGACTAAGAAGCCAAGAAAATAGCGAAGGTTCAGTCCGCCAATGCAGCAGTTGGTCCACACGCAGTGATGATCATAGCGGTGGATGCAAACGTCGCACGTGTCTGAATTCAAAATCGAAAAAAATGTTTTAAAACAGGAGATTCTTTGGGGTGAAGGAAGTCATAAGCTGAATTTAGAGTAGGCGTATGAGGTAGATTAAAAGATTCCTAGGGCGGATTAAGGGGAGATTCTGTAGGTGGATTAAGGGGAGATTCTGTGGCGGATTAAGGGGAGATTCTCTGGGATGGATTAAGGGAGATTCTCTGGAATGGATTAAGGGAGATTCTATGGGTGGATAAAGGGGAGATTCTCTAGGATGGATTAAGGGGAGATTCTGTACCAAATCCCATACAAAGAATAAACTAAATAACAAGGCAGCACATACCGCAGTGCCTAGATCGGGCTGGTCGCACAAAGCCGCAGGTTCTACAGCAACTATCGTCGCGAAACAGCTGACCGTCATGCCCGTACACTGGTTGGTACTTGTACAGTGTGCGCTCGGTTATCTCACCTGCGGCGTTGTGAATAGGGATCGGGTGGGTGCTGGGTTGGCTAGCGACTCATTCCCGGGATCACTGACTCATTCTCAGATTCGATTGCGATCACAGACGCATTCCCATAATCAAGTGGGATCACTGACTCATTCCCATAATCAAGTGGGATCACTGACTCATCTCAAGATTCAAGTGGGATCACTGACTCGTTCCCATAATCAAGTGGGATCACTGACTCATCTCAAGATTCAAGTGGGATCACTGACACATTCCCATATTCAAGTGGGATCACTGACGCATTCCCAGATTCAAATGGAATTACTGACTCATTCCCAGATTCAAATGGGATCACTGACTCATTCCCAGATTCAAATGGGATCACTGACTCATTCCCAGATTCAAATGGATCACTGACTCATTCCCAGATTCAAATGGGATCACTGACTCATTCCCAGATTCAAATGGATCACTGACTCATTCCCAGATTCAAATGGGATCACTGACTCATCTCAAAATTCAAGTGGGATCACTGACTCATTCCATAATCAAATGGGATCACTGACTCATCTCAAGATTCAAGTGGGATCACTGACTCATTCCATAATCAAATGGGATCACTGACTCATTCCATAATCAAATGGGATCACTGACTCATTCCCATAATCAAGTGGGATCACTGACTCATCTCAAGATTCAAGTGGGATCACTGACTCATCCCCAGATTCAAGTGGGATCACTGACGCATTCCCAGATTCAAATGGATCACTGACTCATTCCATAATCAAATGGGATCACTGACTCATTCCATAATCAAATGGAATCACTGACTCATTCCCATAATCAAGTGGGATCACTGACTCATCTCAAGATTCAAGTGGGATCACTGACTCATCCCCAGATTCAAGTGGGATCACTGACGCATTCCCAGATTCAAATGGATCACTGACTCATTCCCATAATCAAGTGGGATCACTGACGCATTCCAAGATTCAAATGGGATCACTGACTCATTCCCATAATCAATTGGATCACTGGCTCATTCGCAGACTAAAATAACATTGCTGACAGAAATGTACATACCCGGATCGGACAGGCAGGTGCAGGCATAGAAGCACAGGCAGGTGAACAGCAGAAGCAGCGGCAAGAACACATGATTAGAGTGGTAGTCCCAGTGATACAGTATGGGAATAGCATCGCGCAGCATTATAAAATAGCCGAGGCCCAGCAAGCCAACTAGCAGGCATTGGAAGGCGGTATTTCGTCGGTAGAGCAGCACGGTGACAAGTTCGGCGATAGTTCGACGAATAGCAATCGGGCAGAGGCGAACGGTTGACTGTGCAAACAGGATTTTTGTGTTTTAGGGAAAACTACTTGAATTTCTACTTATAGTAGCTTAATTAGAACATTATTTTAAATCAGATGGGAATTATTTGTCTCACCTTATAGGATCGAATCAGGTAGGTTTTAAGTGGCGAATTACGCAGCAGTTTTGTGTCGGACAAAAAGTAGAGAGTCAACAGCGCAGTGCAGATTGCCAGGTAGGCAATTAGCAACGGTAGAAGGTCGAACATGGTTGGAGACTCTGAAGAGTATTGTACGTTAATGTACGGATTCTTCGATTAATGAGCTAATAATCGGGGGGGGGGTATCTAAGGCTTCTTTAATAAACTAACAAAGCAGCAGGGGTACCCAAGGCCTCGTTAATAAACTAATAAGGCATCAGGGGTACCCAAGGCCTCTTTAATGAACTAACAAAGCATCAGGGGTACCCAAGGCCTCTTTAATGAACTAACAAAGCATCAGGGGTACCCAAGGCCTCTTTAATGAACTAACAAAGCATCAGGGGTACCCAAGGCCTCTTTAATGAACTAACAAAGCATCAGGGGTACCCAAGGCCTCTTTAATGAACTAACAAAGCATCAGGGGTATCTAAGGCCTCGTTAATGAGTAACAAAGCATCAGGGATAGCTAAGGCCTCGTTAATGATCTAACAAAGCATCAGGGATAGCTAAGGCCTCGTTAATGATCTAACAAAGCATCAGGGATAGCTAAGGCCTTGTTAATGAACTAACAAAGCATCAGGGGTATCTAAGGCCTCGTTAATGAACTAACAAAGCATCAGGGGTATCTAAGGCCTCGTTAATGAACTAACAAAGCATCAGGGGTATCTAAGGCCTCGTTAATGAACTAACAAAGCATCAGGGGTATCTAAGGCCTTGTTAATGAACTAAAAAAGCATCAGGGGTATCTAAGGCCTTGTTAATGAACTAAAAAAGCATCAGGGGTATCTAAGGCCTTGTTAATGAACTAACAAAGCATCAGGGGTATCTAAGGCCTTGTTAATGAACTAAAAAAGCATCAGGGGTATCTAAGGCCTTGTTAATGAACTAAAAAAGCATCAGGGGTATCTAAGGCCTCGTTAATGATCTAACAAAGCATCAGGAGGGTAGGGGTATCTAAGGCTAGACTTTAGGCTTAAAACCAAAGAAAAATAACGGAAGGTGAACAGGCAGATCTCCAGCTTACAATGAAAAGCCACTCAATATTTATTGAATTTTAAACATGGCCACTCTATGTTTGCGATCGATAAAGTTATAACAATTAAACTGCAATGCAATGTTTAAGCCGAAATAATTCACTTGCGATACTCGTAACGGGAGCTGAAGGGTCAGGCAGCTAGCGGGAGCTGAAGGATCAGGCAGCTAGCGGAAGCTGAAGGATCAGGCAGCTAGCGGGAGCTGAAGGATCAGGCAGCTAGCGGAAGCTGAAGGATCAGGCAGCTAGCGGGAGCTGAAGGATCAGGCAGCTAGCGGAAGCTGAAGGATCAGGCAGCTAGCGGGAGCTGAAGGATCAGGCAGCTAGCGGGAGCTGAAGGATCAGGCAGCTAGCGGAAGCTGAAGGATCAGGCAGCTAGCGGAAGCTGAAGGATCAGGCAGCTAGCGGAAGCTGAAGGATCAGGCAGCTAGCGGAGCTGAAGGATCAGGCAGCTAGCGGAAGCTGAAGGATCAGGCAGCTAGCGGGAGCTGAAGGATCAGGCAGCTAGCGGGAGCTGAAGGATCAGGCAGCTAGCGGGAGCTGAAGGATCAGGCAGCTAGCGGAGCTGAAGGATCAGGCAGCTAGCGGGAGCTGAAGGATCAGGCAGCTAGCGGGAGCTGAAGGATCAGGCAGCTAGCGGGAGCTGAAGGATCAGGCAGCTAGCGGGAGCTGAAGGATCAGGCAGCTAGCGGGAGCTGAAGGATCAGGCAGCTAGCGGGAGCTGAAGGATCAGGCAGCTAGCGGGAGCTGAAGGATCAGGCAGCTGAGCAATCTAACTAAGCGTCACAAATCTTTATTGCCAGTCCGCATAGGCTGTTCAACCAGTCTGGCAGCCTTAGCCGGAGTCGCAGCCGGTTCAATCGGCGCAGACGAGCCCGCAGCCGGCAGGCTCAGCTCCGGCTTCAACGGTTCAACAATCCGACGCCGTTTGTCGCCAACAGCCGGCCGACTGTAGACGCCGAGACCGCCAGCAGCGTCGGCCTCAGCCTGGGCGTAGGGCTTGTCGCCGAGCTCCTTCAATCGGCGCTTATGCGGCTTGCCTCGCCGATGCTCCAGCAGTGCCTGGCGATCCGTCATGTGCCTGGCGCACACAAGGCAATAGTACTGGCCGGCGCCTGGCAGATCTTCGTCTGGTTGGCGATATAGAAGGTCCCGGGTTCGAGTCGGCGAGGCTAAATCGGCAGCAACTTGGTCTAAATCTGCCGCCGGGCGGTTCTTGGTTTTCAATTGGGATTTCCTGGGCATTGCTTTATTGTTGAGTGGTTTGGGTCTAATCTAATACTGGAAGCTGTGGGTAGTTGAAACAATAGAACTAGAAAATTTGACTTTTTACAATTACTTATTAGTTAGATGGGTGCATTATTAAATGCTTAATGATTTTGCTTCAATCAATGACGATTGAAAAAAGGAAATTTTACCTTTAAAAGTTATAAATTCCTTAATTCATGGAACTTGTATTAAGGAGAGATTCTCTGGGATGGATTAGGGGAAATTATCTGGAATGGATTAAGGCGAGATTATCTGGGATGGATTGAGGGGAGATTATCTGGGATGGATTAAGGAGAGATTATCTGGGATGGATTAAGGGGTATATGGGATGGATTAAGGGGTATATGGGATGGATTAAGGTTAGGTCATCTGGGATGGATTGAGGGGAGATATCTGGGATGGATTAAGGGTAGATTATCTGGGATAGATTAAAGGGAGATTATTTAGGATAGATTAAGGGAAGATACTCTGGGATGGATTAAGGAAAGATTCTGTGGGATGGTTTAAAAGGAGATTTACCTTAGAGGATCAAAATGTATTATTGGTTGGTTTTCAATTTTGAATTTGGAGTTTCTTGGCATTGGGATTCATTGGCATTTGTTGATTATAATATAGTGACTAGATCTAATACTAACTAATTGCTACTTCTGCATACCTAGAAGTAGAGTCCCAATAAGCCTAGATTTTCTATTTGAGCTAAGCTTAAGTAGTTAACAAAAAATCAAATAGTTAAGTTAAGCTTGAGAAGTTTGTAATTGGCTATTATTAGACTATAGAATTATAATATATTTTATATACTATTACAAGTCAAACAATAAATAAAAATAGTCAGGAAAATTGCATAGTATACATCAAAATATTTTTTGAGGAGTAAATCTATGCTATCTATATGTTAACTATGCACTATTTTGTGTTTTAATCTAAAAAAACTATATTGAAACATAGAATATACAGTAATTAAACATTTGAAAATGCTAATAAGATTAACAATAAATTATATTCATAGTTTATATTATTATACTTTATTATACTAAACACATAAAAATATACATTAATGAAGGTCTTAACAGCTCAATTATGATTTATGTATTAAGCATATTAGGTTAAAGACCTTTTTGTAGTGCAAATTGATAGATAAATAAACCATTTTGTTAAAGTAAAAAAAATTCTTATTTTTAACATAATTGTTTATGTGGATAATATATAATATAACACAACTTATTTAAATTTAAAGGTATCATTAAATGGGCAATGTAATCTTAGGCCCTATTAACTATTTAATTGACTGACTTATCTAAACTATTTGAGTAGGCCTATTGAGAAATATCTTTTAAAAGAAATTTCTAAGCTTAAATATTAGAAAAATAGCCTTTTTAAGATTTTTAAAAACTAAAAAAAACATAATAGTTAATTTGTTTTATATTTAGTTAAATATCAATATAAACTATTTAATGATAACTAATAATAGATTAAGATAGCCATAGCATAGGGATGAGGGCATAGGACAATACTGATTACTGATGTGACATTACTGCTTGCAGGCACATTACATTATTATTTTAGGTTGCAAATTGCAATGGATCACAATGAAAATCGCTCATGATTAAAACACTGTGACAGTTTACTCAGTTGCAGTTCATTTTTGTGCAGAGTTTTTTAGTGCAGCAGTGTGAGTTAGATTGTTTGGTTCGTTCAAAAAGTTTGAAAATACAATTCTTTTTCTTTTGAAGTCGCGCCAAATTTGAATTTGAACTTGAATTTTCGAATTTAAAAATTTTAAGACTATAGCACTATCAAGCCATTCACTTCTCTAAGCTGCAGTTCGTAGCGATTTTCCTTCCATGTTCTAAACACTTTGACTTCCCACTTTTACTTCGCGCGCGTAGAATTCGGCAGACTCTCGGACATCCTGCGATCCAAGTCGGTCGAATCAAGCAACTCACCCACACGGCTTTATTGAAGGTAAAGATGGATGCACCGCATCAGCAGCAGGTGGATTCTTAAATAAGTTGAAGAAATCAGAGAAGTCGAAGTCTTCCTCAGCAGCAGCCATAGCAAACTGAATAGCACAAATCTGCGGTAAAGCAGTTAGGCTAATTTTGTCACACTCGCTTCTCTCCTTTTTACAAATTCTTTCACTTGCTGACTGTTGAGAAAATAATAATGAAAATTCATACTAAAACATTGTCTATGGCCTGCGACAAAAGATCGATTTAAAACTTAATGAGAACTCTAAGATGTTTTGAGAAATTTCTGCATAAAATTTTGTCTATGGTTCAATTGTGAGGGCACACATCTCCAGCGGGGGCTGTCGACCAGATGGAATACCCCCAAAATAAGCAATCCGCGATTTTATATAAAATAATAGCCATTGATTTAAGCTGAACATGGTGCGTGGCAACACGTGTACATGTACATGTATATTACCATGAGCCTCTTCATGGCAATCGGTTCTAGAACCAGAATAAATTCGAGTTCTAGAACCAGAACCAGTGTGAAATGAGGAGCTTCGAACCCATTTTATGTTTGACAGTCTTTACAATTTAATTTTGTCGTTTTTTTTACTTTGTTTCCTCTTGGATATGACAAAGAAGGAATAATTATATAACAATAATAAAAATTGACGATTTCAAATATATTTTACTGTTAAAGTGTAAACATGGCAACGGATCGAGAAAATTTCTCGAACCATATTCTAGAACCAGAACCATGTTCCGGAACTGATTCTGTTTTTCGAACCATCGATATGAAGAGCGTCGAACCGGTTCGGAACCGGTTCCGTTTTTCGAACCGGCGATATGAAGAGGCTCCATCTGTACAACTCCAGTTTGTCCATGTGTACTATATTATCGATCTTTTGTACATATAGCAACAACCTTAGTTGTCGTAGTTATAAACTCCAGAGACACGTTCGTTCATGCAATAAAAGGCAGAAGGTATAGTTAAGAAGCTTAACATAATGTCATAATTTTGGCTAAAAATAATACGAACGACGAAATGACAAAACGACGAGTTGTTGTGCTGTTGAACGGCCTCGATGTCTGACTTCCCGGCTTGGCTTCAAACATGCATAGAGTAATATGCGGAATGTATGTGTAAGATCATGCGTCCAAAAAGTAGCTCTCGTATGTGGGATCATTTGGAACAAAATAATAGTTTAAATACGATCCTAACTTGTTTAGTAGGGGAGCAGCGCTTGGCAGCGGAATTCAAGGGATTAATCAGACTTGCAAATATCCCGTTCCTAGCTATTATAGAATTTTTTTGCTGTGCATGCGCACTACTTCTGAATAATGTAATAAAGGCCTTGGAAAACAACGAACTCCGGTCACTGGGAAAAACTGTTTCAGTCGATTCTCAAAGCTCACGATTCTTTTAAGCATCGGAAGGGTAATTTGATTTCGAGCTGAACTGATGAAAACATGCAGCTGCTTTTGGTTGAACACTGCATTAGCACCGAGGTAAAAATTTATCAGAATCCCGAAATTCATATTGACAGACAGACAGACAGACAGACAGACAGACAGACAGACAGACAGACAGACAGACAGACAGACAGACACACAGACAGACAGACAGACAGACACACAGACAGACAGACAGACAGACAGACAGACAGACAGACAGACAGACAGACAGACAGACAGACAGACAGACAGACAGACAGACAGACAGACAGACAGACACACAGACAGACACACAGACAGACAGACAGACAGACAGACAGACAGACAGACAGACAGACAGACAGACAGACAGACAGACAGACACACAGACAGACAGACAGACAGACAGACAGACAGACAGACAGACAGACAGACAGACAGACATGATGAATTTTAGATAATTTTATTGAAGCATTGCCAGCCTTTCAAAGAAAAATTTTATAGTTTCAGAGGAATTTCAATGCATTTTTTAAATATGGCAAGCATTAAGTAGACAAAAACGAAGTGCAAAACGTAATTATAAAAAGTAAGCAAACTTGTATTGTTTACGTAAATAAACACTGACTAGCTAAGGTAAAAAATAGAAGTGAGTTAACGTAAATTAATGATGAAAATACTGCGATATACGCTCGTATACTGTGCTATAAAAACAAGGCTTAGGCAGCAAATCCGCATCATTAACTTATGGTCGGTGGGCAATTTACAGAACAAACAAAAAAATAAAACAATTAAGGCTTCAGATGAATGCGCGAACTGAATCAGTGAATCAGATGAATGCGCGTAGCTCATGAGTTCCTTGGAATATGAATCAAATAAAGAAATTACGAGTAGTTTATTGCAATAGTAAAATATCAAATAGTCTCGAATACAAGTAGCTCGAACAAAGCCGTTAACGCGCTTGCGGATGAAGCTAACGATTAAACTGGCAGCCAATCAGAAAAGAGGGATTGGAAGGACGAGTAAGAGAGGTGGCTGCAACTTAAATTGGCAGCCAATCAGAAAAAAGAGAAAGGAAGGACGGGGTGAGAGAGGTGGCTGCTACTCAAATTGGCAGCCAATCAGAACGAAGAAGGCGATTGTGTCTAGACATAGTCTCAATCACAGATCCTATAAAAGCAAGATGGGCCGCTTAGGCATATTGCCATGTTGTTAAAATAGTTTTTCTACTTTCAATCAGTAGCAAAGAAGAAATTGTGAGCTATTTTATGTAGCAGTTTAGAGTGACTTGCAGACTTGCAAATCGACAATTTAACTTGCTGTTGCTATTGTTGCAGCCGCAATGTACATTAGCCAGCGCCAACTGAAATGTACATGACAGCATTAGGCTGGCTGGACCAATGAAGAGAAGGCATTAAAATGCGGCGGCGGGACGGGGGTTAGAGATTTTGCGACGTCGGAGAGGTTCAGCGCGCTACGCCACCCAACCTAAAAGTACAGTTTCTGGCCCATTTAGCTTTTATTTGTATCCGTTGCTAGTCAAAGAAGAAACGTGCGTCAGACAGCAGAGAGAATTAGAAAATGCGAAGTTCAGCTCAGACGTCGCTAACATGATCGTAGGGCAAGCGGGCCGGTCGATTGCTATTTATGGTGGCCAAAGAGGTCACCGGATTGGCATAGTCCTGGCACACTGGCTGGGACAGGCTGGTAAGCTGTGTGTAGTTCAGCGGCTGTTTGGAGCGCAGCTGATCCCGAGATCCCGTTGCCGATCCTATGATGGCACCGGCCCCCTGCAGTAGCGGTGGCATGGGAATACTGTACATGTCAGCCGGATGCTGCTGCTGTTGCTGCCTCGTCTGACGTCTTTGCTGCTGCTGCTGCTGCTGTTGCTGCTGCGGTGGCTGCCGGCGATGCATTGTAGCGGACGAACCGCCAGCAGCCGCGACGCCGACATCTCGGAACAGATTTTCGTCCGACTGGCTGACCGCGCCGCTGAAGTAGCCGCGTTGGTCAAGGAAGCCTGGCAAAATCGACAGGAATGGTGAATTTTTTCCAAAAATATTCATTCCTTTATTTGTTTGCCTCCACTAATTAGATTGCTGTAGTCTAGTTCTCTTTAACTGGGTAGGTAGACTCGAGATTCTGGAGTCCTGCTATCTGTCCCTCTTCTTTCTATCTTTTCCGGTTCATCAGCTTAACATCAACGCCCGGATCACCTGGATCCGTGCCTCGCCGCATCGCCTCGACAGGCGCTCCCTGGGCAACGTCGGGTCGACTGGCTGCTGAGGACAGCATCTTCTCGCTGGCTTCAAGCTCGAGCTGCTCCAGCTCAAGGCCTCGCTTGCGCCGGTTCTTGCTGAGTGACATGTGCTGCGAAGGTTGAGAGAGAGAGAGCTGAAGGGGGAATTGCGAAAACGGATTTGGGGTGTCTACGATGTGAGGTGTCTTTAATGAAGTGTCGTGTCTTTGCAGAGTGAGGTGTGTTTTCGGAGTGAGGTGTCTTTGCAGAGTGAGGTGTCTTTGCAGAGTGAGGTGTCTTTACAGAGTGAGGTGTCTTTGCAGAGTGAGGTGTCTTTGCAGAGTGAGGTGTCTTTGCAGAGTGAGGTGTCTTTGCAAAGTGAGGTGTCTTTACAGAGTGAGGTGTCTTTGGAAGAGTGAGGTGTCTTTGCAGGGTGAGGTGTCTTTGCAGAATGAGGTGTCTTTACAGAGTGAGGTGTCTTTGCAGAGTGAGGTGTCTTTGTGGAGTGAGGTGTCTTTGCAGAGTGAGATGTCTTTGCAGAGTGAGGTGTCTTTGCAGAGTGAGGTGTCTTTGCAGAATGAGGTGTCTTTACAGAGTGAGGTGTCTTTGCAGAGTGAGGTGTCTTTGTGGAGTGAGGTGTCTTTACAGAGTGAGGTGTATTTGCAGAGTGAGATGTCTTTACAGAGTGAGGTGTCTTTGGAAGAGTGAGGTGTCTTTGCAGAGTGAGGTGTCTTTGGAAGAGTGAGGTGTATTTGCAGAGTGATGTGTCTTTACAGAGTGAGGTGTCTTTGCAGAGTGAGGTGTCTTTGCAGAGTGAGGTGTCTTTGCAGAGTGAGGTGTCTTTGCAGAGTGAGATGTCTTTGCAGAGTGAGATGTCTTTGCAGAGTGAGGTGTCTTTGCAGAGTGAGGTGTCTTTGTGGAGTGAGGTGTCTTTGCAGAGTGATGTGTCTTTGCAGAGTGAGGTGTCTTTGTGGAGTGAGGTGTCTTTGCAGAGTGAGGTGTCTTTACAGAGTGAGGTGTCTTTGCAGAGTGATGTGTCTTTGCAGAGTGAGATGTCTTTGCAGAGTGAGGTGTCTTTTCGGAGTGAGGTGTCTTTACAGAGTGATGTGTCTTTGCAGAGTGAGATGTCTTTACAGAGTGATGTGTCTTTGCAGAGTAAGAGGTCTTTACGGAGTGAGGTTTCTTTGAAGACTGAGGTATCTCTAGACCGCGAGTCTCATGGCAAATTTCACAAACGCTAACCATTGACTGAGCCGGATATCCGTGCAGGCTGCTCAGGGCGTTGTCTCCAGAGACCTTCAGTACCGGATCGTAGCTAGGCAGGCTGATGTTCTTGCTGGATAATCCTTGGACATCTGGCATGAGGCAGAATGCAGTGAGGGGAGAATTTACTTGAGTAATTGAAAACACACCTCAAAGAAAAAATTGATTCAGTGCCAGAACCAACGGCAGAGTTATCAAAGAATTAACTGAACAAGAGCAGTTTTGATCAGATTCTGTCCAGTCAAGCGGCTAATTCTCTCTTTAGTCGTTTTTTCTAAGAGAGCAGCTCAGGTTTTCGCCTAGTGAGTTAATTAATTTTTCGACTCAAAAAGCTGTCTCAGGATTCAGTAACGACGAATATTTGCAATCCGCGATGAAGGAAGTGGCAGGTGGGCAGGGCTAATATTTTATCCAGCTGCATCCCGCACTACACGCGGTGACGCTCAGTTTGACTAGTAAGGCTTGTTTTATCCTTGGAATGGGGGCATCGCCAGGGGTTGGATAAAAGGAAGAGCAGAACGGATTAGAGGGATGAATTGAATTAATGAGAAAGCAGGCCTGCAGGCCCTAGTGAGTATATAGTGTGGCATTTCAACTGGCTGATTGAGTTAACAGCTACACACGCCTTCCTCATCTGCCTCCGCGAGACAAAGGCAAAGCTATTCCCATGGATCTGCCGCTGCTGATCCCCTATCAGTATTGGCATCTTGCGCAACAGGATAATACGGGAGAGAGGGGGGGGGGCTGAGGGAAAGGGCCCAGCGAGTAAGATGATATTGCGCACGCAAGGGTAACCTGAACTGCACTGATCAGACAGATTTACTTGGATTGAGAAATGCGATTTCACCCAGGCTTTCACTCAGAGAGAAGCTATGAAAAATCAGACTACTGATCATACGAGTATGGGACTAGATCCAGCGATAAATGAGAACAATAAGAGAAGCGAAACGAGGGAATCGAGGCACGCATGTCAAGGCACAACTTTGAATCTTTTTTTTTCGGAGGACGCTGCTGTGGAATCGCGGTTTGATCTCTGATTTTTTATTTCAATCAGTGCCTCTACTGAAGCTCATGTTCTTAGCGCCCTCTCAGCGCCCCTGCTAGCGCCCTTCTCATTGTCCCTGCTAGCGCCCTTCTCATTGTCCCTGCTAGCGCCCTTCTCATTGTTCCTGCTAGCGCCCCTCTCATTGTCCCTGCTAGCGCTCCTCTCATTGTCTCTGCTAGCGCCCTTCTCATTGTTCCTGCTAGCGCCCCTCTCATTGTCCCTGCTAGCGCCCCTCTCATTGTCTCTGCTAGCGCCCCTCTCATTGTCCCTGCTAGCGCCCCTCTCATTGTCTCTGCTAGCGCCCCTCTCATTGTCTCTGCTAGCGCCCCTCTCAGCGCCCCTGCTAGCGCCCCTCTCATTGTCTCTGCTAGCGCCCCTCTCATTGTCTCTGCTAGCGCCCCTCTCATTGTCCCTGCTAGCGTCCCTCTCAGCGCCCCTGCTAGCGCCCCTCTCAGCGCCCCTGTTAGCGCCCCTCTCATTGTCCCTGCTAGCGCCCCTCTCATTGTCCCTACTAGCGCCCCCAAAGCGTCAGTTAGCGAGTTACAAAAATCGGATAAAAAAGCTTGCTCCCAAACGTGAGTCTAGTTGAACTTCAATCAGCCGAACAGCCCCCCCCCCCCACGAACAGGAAGTTGTGTCTTCCCTTGTTCGTTCAACTAAATAAACTGACAGCCCGGGGAGCCTAACCAGGCCATTCTCAATCACCTCAACACCCCCTACTCTGCTCCCCGCGGTGCCAAAATCCCACCCAGCTCAGTCGGTCCACTTGAGAGGGGCCTCGAAAATCGCGAGCTTCTTCTGATCGCGGGCGCTGGACTCGGCATTCCGACATGATGACTGCCGAGAGTTTCACGCCCCGAGCCCAGCTGGGCCGGTTGGGGTAGTCTCCATTCCAGGCCTCTTGGCAAACATTTCCGATTTCAGTCCTTTGAGTTTCCGTTGAGTCCTCCGCGCCTTCATTATCTGCCTGCCCTGCTCAGCCCCCCCCCCCGGCTCCTGTCCGCATCGTTTTACTTGACGGATCCTTTTTATTTCTTTTGGCACGTAAAAGCCCCACTCTATGCTAAGCTGAATGCACACTTCATTCTTGGCCTTGGAGTGGCCCGCGTTGCGTCATAACCCAGGCAGTCTTCAGCCTAATCGCTTCAGTGTGCCTCATCCCAGCCTCCTCACCCTGAGTCCCTGCCTCACTCAACCTTAATCCCTGCCTCACTCACCCGTAATCCCTGCCTCACTCACCCTTAATCCCTGCCTCACTCACCCTGAGTTCCAGCTTCCTCACCCTTAATCCCAGCCTCACTCACCCTTAATCCCTGCCTCACTCACCCTTAATCCCAGCCTTATTCACCCTTAATCCCTGCCTCACTCACCCTTAATCCCTGCCTCACTCACCCTTAATCCCAGCCTTATTCACCCTTAATCCCTGCCTCACTCACCCTTAATCCCAGCCTTATTCACCCTTAATCCCTGCCTCACTCACCCTTAATCCCAGCCTTATTCACCCTTAATCCCTGCCTCACTCACCCTTAATCCCAGCCTTATTCACCCTTAATCCCTGCCTCACTCACCCTTAATCCTTGCCTCACTCACCCTTAATCCCAGCCTCACTCACCCTTAATCCCTGCCTCACTCACCCTTAATCCCAGCCTTATTCACCCTTAATCCCTGCCTCACTCACCCTTAATCCCTGCCTCACTCACCCTTAATCCCTGCCTCACTCACCCTTAATCCCTGCCTCACTCACCCTTAATCCCAGCCTTATTCACCCTTAATCCCTGCCTCACTCACCCTTAATCCCAGCCTTATTCACCCTTAATCCCTGCCTCACTCACCCTTAATCCTTGCCTCACTCACCCTTAATCCCTGCCTCACTCACCCTTAATCCCTGCCTCACTCACCCTTAATCCTTGCCTCACTCACCCTTAATCCCTGCCTCACTCACCCTTAATCCCTGCCTCACTTGCCCTTAATCCCAGCCTTATTCACCCTTAATCCCTGCCTCACTCACCCTTAATCCTTGCCTCACTCACCCTTAATCCCTGCCTCACTCACCCTTAATCCCTGCCTCACTTGCCCCCTCCTCTTATCACCTACCCCACCCTATTCTCACTCACCCCACCCTATTCTCACTCACCCCACCCTATTCTCACTCACCCCACCCTATTCTCACTCACCCCACCCTATTCTCACTCACCCCACCCTATTCTCACTCACCCCACCCTATTCTCACTCACCCCACCCTATTCTCACTCACCCCACCCTATTCTCACTCACCCCACCCTATTCTCACTCACCCCGCCCCACTCCAGCAGACGCGCCGCCGGCAGCAGAGGACCCCTCAGCCCGCCGCCTCACAATGAGGAACACCACGGACAGGATGAGTGCCAGCAGCACGAGAATGGCCAGGCCGGCAGTCAGCAGCACGATCGCGCTAGACAAATCGCCGCCGTTAAAAACTCCGCCGTTTCCGCCGCTGCCGCCGGCGCCAGGCCACGTGCGCCCGTCCTGCCCGGACGACGATGGCGGGCTGCCGTTGCCACCGCCGGCACCTCTGCCTCCGTCGCTAATGTCATTGACGGCGCAGATTCGTAGCTGAGTCACCCGCTTCAGAGGCGGCTGTCCTTGGTCGGACGCTTCCAACCGCAGCAGGCGGCCGGACCCGCCGCCGAGGCAGCCGTCGGCAGCGGGGACGCCTTGGAGGCGTCGCCGCAGAAGCAGCCTGCCGGTCAGCGGCTCCAGGTTGAAATAGTCGGCGAAGTCAGTCGGCGTCTCGGCGCCGGCAGCTGAACCCGACGAAGAGGCAGGCGCGGGCGCGCTGCCAGAAACCGACCGTAGCAGCCGGTAGGTGACGTTGCCGTTCTGTCCCGTGTCGTCGTCGTGTGCGATGATGGTGGCGACAGGATTGCCGGGAATCTGGTTGATTGAGATGTTCACCTGCGCAGGTTGGGGTGGAGCGGTACAAAAATGCTTGTACAAAAGTTTCCTGGAAGCATCGTGACAGCATTTGACGGAATTATAATCGTGACATCATCGTGACATCGTAAATTTTTTCTGAATGAAACTGTCATGAAGTCAGCTTCCCCGCCACTACTATCTCCCAGCTGCCTCTCACCTGATGTGGCGGGCCAGGCCTCTCAGCCGGCGGGAAGACAAATCTTGGCGGCGAGTCGTTAATGTCCCCGACCAGCACGGTGAGACGGAACTCGGTCCGCTGGCTGGGCACGCCAGAGTCGGCCACCCCAATGAGCAGCTGGTGCTCAGCGGTGAGCTCCCGGTCCAGCTGGCCCGACAGTGCGATCTCGCCGTTGTTGCGGACGACAAATTTCCCGCCGCCGCCACTCTTGATTGTGAATCGAAAACGTTGCGGACCTTCGTCTGCGTCCGTAGCGTTGATCCGGGTGACCACCGTGCCGACCGGGGCGCCCTCCGACACTGTGACCGTCCTAGGCGTGTCCTCAGTCACAATCGGCTGGTTGTCGTTCTCGTCCAGAATCCGGAGGCTCGCCTCCGCGGTGGCAGAGAACCCGGGCGGAGCTGGATTGACCGCCACGACGCGGAACGACAGGCTGGCCTGCGTCTCTCGATCGAAGGACCGAGCGGTGGTCAGCTGGCCGCTCGCAGGGTCGATGGCCAGGTCCGCCAGGATCTCCGGCGGCTCCAGGCGGTACTCGATGACCGCGTTCGGCCCAACGTCGGCGTCTTCGGCGCGGGCGAAGCCGAGCGGCGCCCCAGTCGGCTGATTCTCCAGAACGGCTAGCGACATCGGTGCGGAGCTCGGCCACACCGGCGGTGAGTCATTCACGTCGTCGACCTCAACACGGATGACTAACTCGCGGTGCTGCGCCGGCTGCCCCTGGTCGGAGCACCGCACTGTGACAGTGTGACGCGCCACGGCTTCTCTGTCAAAGGTCTGCAGCGCCAGTAGATGGTAGATGCAGTCGCCAGTTTTCATCTGGCTGATGAGCTGCAGGCCGAACATGTCCGCGCCCGACTTCAGGTCGCACCGGACTCGGCCATTCTCAGCGTCGTCCTGATCTTGCGAGTGCAACGAAGCTATGGGTCGCTGAGCACCATACTGCTGATTCTCCAGCACGTGGACAACCGGATCAGTCGAGGCAGCGGCTCCCGCCGGCCCGGCAAGGAGGCTCTGCACGTTGATGCTTGGCGCGTGGTTGTTGACGTCCAGCACGCGAATGCGGACGGTGATCTCGGCTGACCGACTTGGCGAGCCGTGGTCGAACGCCACCACGGTGAGGTCGTGCCAGTTGCTCGCCGGCCGCTGGGGCCAGAAGGTGAGTGGCCGGTAGAGCCAAATGCGACCGGTGTGGGCGTCGACTCCGAAAAGCAGCGCCGAGGGCTGCCCCGACTGGCCCTGGCGCAGCCTGTAGCTCACCCGGCCGTTCTGTCCTTCGTCCTTGTCCGTAGCCAGAACGCTGGCCACCACGGAGCGTTCGCGCTTGTCTTCGGGCACGTCGACAGACACCTGGCTACCGTTAACAAACTCCGGGCTGCAATCGTTGACATCATCAATCGTGACATTGATTAATGTGGCACCGGACTTCCTGCCGCCGTCCTCGGCCACTAGGTGCAGGCTGTGCCACGCGCTGGACTCGCGGTCTAGCGGCTGCCGGTTCAGCAGCCGCAGCTCGGTGATCTTGTCGCCTTTTCGCACCTCCTGCAGCTTGAAGAAGTCGCTTGGCTCTCGCAGCCGGTAGCTCACGATGCCGTTTCTACCCCAGTCAGCGTCAATAGCCAACGGGAGCAGCACCAGTTGATCTATCTGGTCAGTTTCGCGGAAGTGCACTACGTACTTATCGGCAGAGAATGCCGGCGAATGGTCGTTGAGATCTCTGAGCTGTAGAGTCAGCTCCAGAGTAACCGGTGAGCCAGCGCTGTGCGTAGCCACCACCAGCTGCTTGAACTCGCACACGGCCAGGTCGCCCAGCTGTCGCATGTCGGGTTCGCAGCAGAGGCCGTCCGTGTTGCACAGCCGGTCTCGATCGAGCGTCAGACGGCCGGTATACACTCCGCCATCTTGCCGGATGTCGAAGAGGCTCGCACCCGGCTGGTTGGCAGACAGGCGCGTCAGGGAGACGTTTGCCAATTCGGAGTCGGTGAGGTAGCGCCTCAATGGCGGGCGCAGGCTGCCAACCAGAGTGCTGGGCGGCTGTTTCTCATCGAAGCTTAGTGTCTCTTGCAGCAGTACGGCCGAGGTGAGAACTGTGAGGCTCGGCGTCAGGAACAGTCCCGCCAGGAGCGGCAGCAGCAACGACATTTGCTGCACTTACTGTTGCCTGCAATGCAATTGAAGCAGAGAAGGTGACTGTGTGCTACGCTTTGCATACGCTTTGCTTAGTATATGTGGACTAGTCATTTGCGCCCCCTTCGGGGAGGGCTCCTAAAACATCTAAATCGGATCAATAGTGGAGTGAGGTGGGCGCTAATGGGTTAGAGAGGAAGGCTGATGATAGACACAATTGCTTTTGTCAGTGTACATTGCGGAGTGAGGTGGGCGCTAATGGGTTAGAGAGGAAGGCTGATGATAGACACAATTGCTTTTGTCAGTGTACATTGCGGAGTGAGGTGGGCGCAGCTGGGTTAGAGAGGAAGGCTGATGATAGACACAATTGCTTTTGTCAGTGTACATTGCGGAGTGAGGTGGGCGCTAATGGGTTAGAGAGGAAGGCTGATGATAGACACAATTGCTTTTGTCAGTGTACATTTCGGAGTGAGGTCGATATTATGTGGCTAGTCATTGATCGCACTATAGACAGGGTGTCCGAGAATGTGATAAAATGACTCTGGCGGTGCCCATTCTCGAGTACATACTGGTAAAATCATGACCAACCTCTTGTCCATTTTCTCTCCGTTAAATAAACGCACCGCTTCCCTCTGCTTGCTCAGCCAGTGCTCGGTGTAAACTTTTCCCACAGCACAAGGAACCCGCATGGAAAGGCAGTTTTGGGAAAAAAAAACACAAAAAGTGGTTTAGCCCAGCAAAGCAACCCATTGCAGTGTCTCTTCCTTGTGCTTTGGCCTCTTCAAACTGGGTAAACAGAGGCCGCATCGGCCACCCCTTATAGTCTAGTTTGGCCTTGGGACTCGACCCCCTTTCCGACCTCCCAAGCTCACTATTAGAATTTGAATATTTCCCGACCGAAATTAAAGACAAACATATCATTGAGATTGGCGCGCGAACCGCCTCTCCCAATTCTCCCCTCCTACCCCTGCGATAAAAACTTTGAAGAGCTGCTCGGGGGGAGGCTCAGGAGTCGCAGCTGAGGGAAGACAGTAGAGAAATCAGCGAGTTTTTAAGCAGCTGACTACTGCGAGTTTACCAAAATGCTGCGCAATAAAACTTGCTCAGCTCTGTGTCAGCAGTTCCGCCCTAGCCGACCCTCCAGTCTTCTTCTCAAACACAGCGGCAGCAGCTGCTGTGCTCAAGCTTCCAGCCGGCAGAGGGGTATCGGGGGGGGGTGCTGTAGGTGAAGGGATCGCGCCCCCTAGTGAGAATTCTCCCACTCTCCTGAACCCCTGCTCTCCGCCCTCTCCCCCTCTCTCTCTCTTTTCGATTGCTGCCGCCGCCCGTAGCATTATAGTGGAAAACATGCGCCAATCGGGACTCGTGTAAAACATGAGTAGTTTAGAATAGAATGCAAGCCGCAACAGTTCCCGCCCCTCAGCGAAACTCGCAACTCGTCGGTCAATGCCGCGCCGTTTTAAATTGTTCCAATGAAGAAGTGGAAGCCTGAGCGCTGAAGAGCCCTTGTAGTTAAGCACTAGTGCCAGAGACAGAGAGCGGAGATCGACTACTATAGTATTGGGAGCAGCGGACACTGGACTCGTAGCACTGTTTGCTCATCACTAACGCTCTTGCAAACCTCTTCAAAAAAACATATTTTTTTCTCCGCCGAAGTTTTCGTCGATTCCTCTCTACAAGGATTACCAAGTATGGAAACCGCTATTCCACTGTTAGCTAGTCTTAAACGCGGGATTTTAATGATTGACGACTATAAATGTTTGTTTTCCACTGTCTCCATATTATAGCAAGCGCTTTGCTTCCTTCACTATCTGAGGATCTGAGGATTGCAGCTGGTATTTCAAGTCGACATGAGCTCTACCCCCGCCCAGTGCGTGTCTTTTATACAACTCTCCATTTAAACAAAAACACTTTTATGGCTATTGCTAATGCTTGTTTTATGCATTGGGAGAGAGAGGTTTGCCTTGTCTGAGCAATTTCTTTCTGCTACTGTTACTGACTGAGTGCTCACTTAGCTGCATACTGACTGAGTCTTCCATTCCTAGTGAATTCCTGCACTTCATACAATATACGGACCGCAGTAGCTCATATAGACAAAATTATGAATTAGCCTAGGGGGCACCTTGGTGCTGGCGCCCCTTGGTGCTGGCGCCCCTTGGTGCTGGCGCCCCTTGGTGCTGGCGCCCCTTGGTGCTGGCGCCCCTTGGTGCTGGCGCCCCTTGGTGCTGGCGCCCCTTGGTGCTGGCGCCTCTTGGTGTTGGCGCCCCTTGGTGCTGGCGCCCCTTGGTGCTGGCGCCCCTTGGTGCTGGCGCCCCTTGGTGCTGGCGCCCCTTGGTGCTGGCGCCCCTTGGTGCTGGCGCCCCTTGGTGCTGGCGCCCCTTGGTGCTGGCGCCCCTTGGTGCTGGCGCCCCTTGGTGCTGGCGCCCCTTGGTGCTGGCGCCCCTTGGTGCTGGCGCCCCTTGGTGCTGGCGCCCCTTGGTGCTGGCGCCCCTTGGTGCTGGCGCCCCTTGGTGCTGGCGCCCCTTGGTGCTGGCGCCCCTTGGTGCTGGCGCCCCTTGGTGCTGGCGCCCCTTGGTGCTGGCGCCCCTTGGTGCTGGCGCCCCTTGGTGCTGGCGCCCCAAAATACGCTCTCCCAATTGAAAATCCTGGCTATGCCACTGCCAGGGGCCAAGCAATCGCATCCTTGACCTTCGTTCTAGATATTGGGAAGTAAAACCCAAGTAGCCAGAGGAGAAAGTCTGTAGCCCAGAAAGAGAAAAGAATTCAATTTTCCCACTTTTTTCTGGTCCTCCCAGCCTCTGCACCAACCCCCCACCCACACACAACCCATCGGGCCTCTTCAGAATTCACTCCGGTCCCCTTAAAACTGTTGCCCCTCCCTAAGAAGCCCCTTCGCTGCAATCTCTAAGCTCGCAAAAGTCATTTCCTCTCCCTTGTCCCCCTAAGCCGCTGGTGCTCATAAGCCGAGAGGGAGAGGGAGCGGAGACTCACATTCCATTGCGATATATAGATAAGTATTTGTCATACTTAGAAGTGGGTTAAGATATACTATAAATTAGACTGCCGCTATATTGTTAAATTTAAAAGATTATTACATGAAATCATATTTATGAGGCCTAACCTTCAATAGATTTTGCACAGAATTTTGCACAGAAGGCATTAAATACCTGAGGAGTGTATTAGCCTCATAATACAACCATATTAGACCCATATTAGCCACATACTGAATTAAAATCAACCGAGCAAAATTGAATCGTTGCATCACAGTCCATGAGCTTGGTAATAAACATAAATGGTGGACATAAATTATTATAATCAATCCGACCGTCATTCCAATTCAGTGAGCTTGGAAAAAGTTTTCACCGTATTTATAGGCCACGAGATCCGATAAGACAAAACGAAGCCCGCAGTCGGATGATGCGGTTGAGAAACTGTCCCAGTTTTTATGACCCCCCCCCCGCCGAGAGCTCCACAGGGAGTTATGAGTTGCAGCTGGGCTGGGAGGGGGGTGGGTGGGCGCCCCGCTAAAGCCATACTAGTCTTCCCCTAAATCTGATCCTCTCAATGGGATTTCGCTCTAATAATTCTTGCCCAAATTTTCTGCATATGCGACTTAGCAATATTTTGTTGTCATGAAGCCTGCAGGAGGGGCTTCTGTATTGCTTTTTTTACGCTCCTTAGGACAGCAGATAGGAATGACTGCTGCTCCTGCGGGTCATGAGCCTCCATTATTGAACTCGATCATTTTATATCCCCTTTTTTCTAAGGGGGTTTCGGTTTTTAGGGTCAGCGCAGCTGAGACCCCGAAGTTGATTGGTCTTAATCCTCCAACTCTGCGAGTTACGGTGCGACTGCCAGCTCTGCCACTGATAGAACTCACCCATGAGCTCACTCAAAAATCCTGCAAACAAGTCGCTCATATTTCGATTTTTTTCGAAAAAACGCTTTGCCCTTTTCTCTCTCTCTCTCTCTCTCTCTCTTACCCCTTCGCCGGTCTCTGAAGGGTCGCGTGACGCTCATCGCGCAGCTGATGGGAGGGGCTGCGGCGGCGGACAACTGCTGGCTAAAGAGCGGCTCAAGTGGCGTGCAACCCGAAGGCCCGTCAAATT